>MU127825.1:0-223170 GCA_014904975.1 Marasmius fiardii PR-910
AAGCAGGTTGTCCCTTTGCTCCAGACCCCATATACTCCCACACAGATGGTCCACTTCCATCCTCAATTCCAAACCCCTGACTAAAGTCTGAAGCTCCTCATTCATCCCCACCTTGGTGAGTCCATTCTCTAATATTCTACTACCATCCTTCCTACTTCAGAAGACAAATTAAGTGTTCAGAAGTAGAGGGTAAACCTGATGATTGATTAGGTCAGTCGTAGGTACCCACACCCTTGGTTGGGATATACTCCCATACTTCCAAAGTCGATCAGCTTCCGTTAGGGTGGCAGATGAGTTAGCCCATCCCTATCGGTCTAAGCGATTCCTCTCCTCTTTTGATACTAGTTCAGAACCTTTGTTCTGTATTTAACACTTCTTAAGTAGCCTTTCCTTATACCATGAAGTACTTTGGTATAAGTTTCCAGCCACCATATCAGTGTTCTCTGTGTTCTAATCAGCGGCATCTATTGCCCAACTGATTTCTAAGCTCCAGTAGACTGAGGCCAAAGGTCAGATCCTAGCTCCAAAACTCGGGTCCAATGTCTGCTGGCCAGGCACCTGCAGTAGTCATCTCAGGTGACCTCTGGAAGTGGCTTCTGCCACTTCCTTCATGATTCCGAAGTGGTCTTTGCCATCTTCCTAAGTTCAGAAGTCATTGTTATTCGCGTTAAGTCCATTCAGAACTTCCCACTCTCTTTAGCAGTAGTTTTTCCTCATCAATACTACCCTTGGTATGGTCCTAAACACATCCATAGCTATCCTCGGTGTATCACCAATGATAGCGTAGGCTCAGAAGGCTTCCTACATGTTTCAGAAGTTGCTAACCCTCAGTCCTGTGGAATCCCATACTACAGTGTTTACTTCTGAACACGTGTAACATGTTTCTGAAGGTGAGTCCTTTTACTAGCAGCTCGGGCCTCACTCTAGTACTCAATATTCCCATTGCTCTCATAGTAATAATAGGTTATCATTACTCATAAACTGCCAAAATGTAGAGAAATAGGTAAAATCTCTAAAACAGCTGCAACAGCGCCTCTTGTGGAAAATGAGTTTGTGGGAAGTAGTGAAGTCGACGTTGCCTTTGGTGAGCTCCTCCTTCCATGAATCATCTGTGCTATAAGTGTCCTTGAAGTTCTGTAAAAGGTCTGAGGTGTCAAGAGTGGGGATAGTGATAGCGAAAATAGGTGAACTGTCAGGATGAGAGCTTTTTTGGGTGTATAAGCGCTCAACCTGGGGGTGATCAAGAATGACTTGATGTTGTCCTGTGAGTTGTTCATCACCCAGCTTTGGAACAAAGTCTGGGCATCTGGAAGCAGCATTGGCAATGTTGGTAGATCCCGCTGCCCAATCAAGTTTCAAGTCAAATTCTGAAAGAAACATGGCCCAGTGGGCCTGTCTACAGTTCAACAGCCTGGTTGTCATAAAGTAAACCAAGTTTTTGTAGTTCAAGTAGACAGTGATGGGGAAGGGTGATTCTAGCAGCCAATGACGGTGTTTCTTGAAAGTATTGACAATTGTGAGCAATTCTTTATCATGAATTTCATAATTGATTTCTGGCAGTGAAGATTTGTGGGAGTAGTACAAGACTGGGTGAAGATCCCCATTCTCATCCTGCTGCTGAATTATGCCGGACATGGCAAAATCTGGACTGTCAGTTGATAAGATAGGTTTTTGAGGGTCAAAATGACATAGGATTGGGGCGGATGTGAAGTCTGAGAGTGGTAAATGCCTGAGTACATTCAGAGGACCATTCAAAGGAATTGCGTTTTCAGGATAGTGAAGTAAGTGGCACTGTAATTCATGAATAGTCATGAATGAATTTGCAATAGAAATTAGTGAAACCCAGGAATTGTTGAACTTCCTTGAGCTTTTCCGGCAGGGGCCAATCGAGTATTGTATCCAATTTCTTCAGATTCATAGCAATGCCCTTGTCACTGAGGATATAACCCAAATATTCGACCTGGGATTTGTTGAACTCGCATTTCATCAGATTGGCACAGAGGTTGGTGGCTTTGAGATGTTTGAGAACCATATGTACATGTTGATTGTGTTCTTCCTGATTTCTGGAAAAGATTAGAATATCATTGAGGTATATGTCATGAAGTGCGTACTATTTTACTTTTACCCCCTTACAGTCTCTTTTCCCTTTTACTACGATACATCATTCTTGTTTCACCTTTTGACCTTACCTTTTATCTTTATTCTACTATGTTCTGTTGGTTTCCACTACGTTCTATCAGTTTCCGCATGACACCAGGTCACAACATCATAGATCACATGCCGAGTAGTATATATAGGATGACTCGTCACCTAGTCCCCCATCTTGACCTCTTTGTCTTGGGACTAGGTGCATATTTGTACTCTGTAGAATACCAGGCTTATATCGATTGTCTTTGTCTTGGGACTAGTTGTTGACTGTTGAGCCTCTGCTCCAGTCTCTGTGTGTTTGCTACTGGCGCTTCACCACAGTATACCACACAGACCACATTCAAAATGTCTGAGAGGACGTCCTGAATGAAAGCCTGCCATGCAGTGGGAGCATTGGTTAAGCCATAGGGGACAATGAGATGTTCAAATAGACGTAGGTGTGTCCGGAATGCTGTTTTCCATTCATCACCCTCATGTCACAAAGTGTGTACTACTCTCTCTATTTTCTTATGGTCTCTTTTCCTTTTCACAATGATACACGGTTATTATTGTTTCATCCCTGGATCTTGTCTTCATTCCATTGTGTTCCATTACTTTCCACAACATTCTATCAGTTTCCACATGATACCAGGTCACGACATCATAGGTCACATGCCAGGTAGTATATATAGGACAACTTGTCACCTAGTCCCCCATCTTGACCTCTTTGTCTTGGGACTAGGTGCGTATTTGTACTTTGTAGAATACTGGGTAGTATTGATCGTCTTTGTCTTGGGACTAGTTGTTGACTGTTGAGCCTCAGCTCCAGTCTTGTGTGTTCACTACCGGCACTTCACCACACCTCACAAACATGCAAGTGACTGTATGCACTCTTGAGGTTGATGACTGAAAATATCCTGCATTCATTCACAGAGTCGAGAAGGCTGTCAATCAGGGGAAGAGGAAAGTGGTTTCTCTTGGTAATGGTGTTGAGTCCACAAAAATCAACACAAAAGCAGATCTTTCTGGTCTTTTTCCAAGTGAATAAGACAGGTGCACCAGCTGATGAAGTTGATTGTCAAATGTGTCCATGCTTGAGGTTCGAGTGGATGTATTCCATGACTGCTTCCTTCTCCTGGGGAGTGAGTTTGTACATGGCACTGAATGGTGGTGACCTTCCATCCTCCAGCTCTATGTCAATGTTGAACAGACGATGTTCTGGTAATTTTTCAAACTCCATGGGGTTAAAAACAGAGTCCTCGAAGTCCTTGTATTTGTCCAGTACATATTTCACATAGTCAGTGTCTGGGGGTTTGGAAGGAGGAGGGTCATAGGAGGTGGTGTCGGAGGGGCTGGTTTTGAGAGAGTTGATGTGTTTCTTCATCATAGAGTCACAGAATTGAAGGAGATGCACTGATGCTGGGTTGTCCTTTGTGATTCTCACAAATTTGCATGGACTGATCACTTTGACGTTGGGTTCTGCATCCTGAGGTGGTGTGAGAAAGTCCAGAGGCTTTGGGAATGTCACATGAATTGATTCATATATGCCGTCCTTATTGCCAAAGGAAGCGAGGAAGGTGGATGTCGAGAAAGGTGATTGAGATCTGGGTTCCTGTAGATCGATATTTGGGATAGTTATTGGGAATTTGGAGTTGACCCAAGAAATAGGAGATGGGCCTGAGAGACTGAAGCCTTCAACATGTGTAGATGATAGAGAAATGGGGGGTTGTTCAGGCAGAGGACCAAAGCCCTGACACCGGTCTCACCCACGAGAAGAATGGTGAGCTCTTTCTTGCCGCCAGTGGTCTTAATAGTCCCTTTGCCTACGTCCTCTAGAAGGCCTTTGCATGAATAACCACAGGAGAGGTAAGTGAGCAACAAGATAGGTGGACAGTGGAGTTGGCCCAGTCAATGGTGGGGTTATGGGAACAAAGCCAATCAAGTCCCAGAATAATGGGATAGTCACTTCGACCATGGCAAGTGGATGAAGCTCAGAGTGGGAGGAGATGTGAAGGGGGAGTGTAACATCCTGGGTGATCAGTCCAGAAGAGATGGGGCGGTTGTCAATGGCCATAACTGGGATAGCGATATCTTTCATCCTGCGAGGTAGGGAGTGATGCACAGCGAATTTGTTGGAGATGCACGAGATGGAGGTGCCAGAGTCCACCAGAGCATAAGTGGAAATAAATGTATTATTGGCTAACTGGAGTTTTACATTAATTATGAAGTGTCGGTCTAGAGCATTAACGGCATAGATAAATAGGGGGGCTGGTAGGTTGGTAGTGGTATAGATGTTATTGAGTTGGCGGGTATAGGGAGCATCCAGCCATGGTGATTGTGAACAAGTCCCAGCGTTGAATGAGTGCTCAGGGACTGAAAAGCACTCAGTTAAGCCTTTCCCAAGCCAGATTGCAGTCTGGCAACACGATCCTCATGAATCTTCCTGGATTTGGCAGACATGTTAGGACACCTGTCAACAGCGTGATCCTTGCCACCACAGTACAAGCAGAAACTGTTCTTCTTACAGTACTTGCATTGCTCCTGAGTGAGGTGTTGGCAGGGGCCAGTCCAGATAGCATCAATGTCCATCAGCTCGCCCATTGGAAGAGCAGGAGTCGAGGAGGCATGGGTGGCAGGCGGGGTAGTAGAGGAGGAGGTTCTTGCACCATTCAAACCATTCCTGTGAGAGCCATTGGTGGTGGGGGTTTTGCCAGTGCATTTGGCATCCTGCTTTCATTTGTTCTCACAGTTGTTAATATGGTTGTTGATAGCAATAATGAAATCCATATACTTCTTCAAGGTTTTGGCATGTTTTCTTCTGAGATGTTTACTAATGTGTCCTTGATTTCTGACTTGAGTCCCCTTTTAAAGAAATGGATCCTGGTGGCGTCATTGTGTTGTAGGTGAACAATGTACTCCTGGAATCAAGAGACATATGTCCCAGCAGAGCCAGTTTGTATGAGGTTGTCAATTTTGGACTGCATAGTGGAGATGAGGTTTGGATCGCCAAAATGCTTCCTGAACGCTGCAAGGAAGCTATCCCAGCTGTCAAAGATTTCTGGGGACTGAATGGAAATTAGTTGTTGCCAATCCTTGGGGGTCCCGGCGCCAAGGTATATGGCGAAGTAAATACATTTGTGGCAGTCAGTGGGAAGGGTAGCGCCTAGCAGGAATATGGTGTCCTCCATTTCCTTGATGAAAGGTTTGACCCAAATCACCTTTCCGTTGAACGACTCAGCTTCCTTGAATTTAGGAGGCGATTTCAGAGCAGATGGCTGAGTTTGCATATTCTGGAACTGGTGGAATATATTGAGCATACCTTGGTAGGTGGCACTGAGTGTCATGCAAGCAGCGTCATCTCTCGTAGAGTGTTGCCCATTTCCACGACCGTGTGGAACAAGCTGACTAGGTCATTCCACTGAACAGACAGAATAGGTGGGTTATCCTGGGTTGGTACATAGCTTGGTGTTGCAAAGGAGGGTGGTTGGTATGGTAGGTTGGTGGCGTTGTCCACGTTCTGCATGGCATTTGGGTCATCATCTGGGTTGACAGGTGGTGAAGGTGGTACGAGGTCTGCAGGTGCTACGTGTCCTTGACCAGTGGGAAAGGATCCCGGTGAGACGGACATAACGGGATCAACAGCGGGATCTAATTCGAGGTATGATTGATGAGGTGGCTGTGATGCCGGCGGTTGGGAGCAATATCAAACTGTGAGGATCTGACCGGGCCGAGAGGCGGAATACGACGGATGCTCGAGAGGGGAAAAGCCGAAGCTAGAGACGAGGAAAGAGAGAAAGATTAGAGTTGATATTGCTGAGCTACTAGATACTCAGACAGATGCTCATATACTTTGTAGAATATTAAATAAACTAATGAAACGTGTATCGTAATGACAGAAACTAGTAAGAGAGTGAGGGAAAAGAGATGCGTGGAATATAGGGCGTGAGGGTACTAGCTAGGAGACCCGGATCATGACACCGTGGACTTAACCCGATTTTTGACACGATTGGACGGCATACGAAACTGCTCCGAAATCACCCAATTTGCGCACTCTCATGTCCTCCATCGAGAATACCCATACTCTTACGGCGGCGGCGCTATGACTCGACGATAACCCTTTTATTCTCATTCACATATTGCTTCTCATATATTTTAAGCGCAGCCTGTAGGTCCATGTCTTCAAGCATGCTCCTGATAAACCCAAATCGAGTACGACAATCTCCTCGAAGTCACCGATAAACTCCACGGCTTTCCACTCATCGCGGACTCTCCCACGTCAGTCAAATTCAAACGCCGGTCTTCTAGGCCTAGCTTTGGCAAGCACATCTCGAATCCTCTTCTCTGCACCAAACCGTCCCACAGCCCTCCACCGCAGTGAACTTGCGGCTCTCCAATACTTTTCTTCCCTCGAACAGTGACGTGGTCAAAATGTACACATGGTGCTAAATATGGCCACTGGTTTTCAAGATTCTTTGCAGTCAGCCTTTTGGCAATGCCATACCTTCCTGCGTGGACTCCGGGAGAAGTCTTTCATAGCCGCCAACTAGATCACCCTCTAGCTACGATGATATTCGAATTGGGACAGAAATGAAAAGGCAGTGTGGCCATCGGACGATGGCTCTGCTCGTCGTGGTCTTCGGCATCTCAGTTCATTCAATACTCCTGCACGTTACCCGAAAGATTGCTGCCTTATACGGCTTATTCCCCACGCCCACAGCATTAACAGCAGCTAAACCTTGCTATTTTAATTTAGGCGCTGCAAGCCCCATAAAATTGCCTCCTAGTTCGTCTTTCATTCCACACCCATCACCATGTCATACGGCAAAAACATGCCCAGGAAGAACAAACCTGGCTATCATCCAACTCATTTAACCGTAGGCCGCGATTACAAAGGTAGTGATCACATAGGCAATATAGAGACGCAGAACAACAGCCGTGTTAAACATACTTACGATGGTACCGGCCATTCCATCAATCATGGTCGAGACCAAAACGTCAACAACGGAACCGGAACTTTCAGCGTTAATCATGGTGGTGAGCTTTTGATATATCTGTGCGTTCCTCCTTGATTGTCTAACCAAATTTACGGTCCAAATAGCCCAGAATCCCTATGAAAACGGTCATGGATCGCGAGGGGAGAACCAGACCCCCGAACCCCGGGGTGAGTGCGTGAACTTCCCCTGCTATTCGTCAGGCTCCAACTTTATCTGTTCTGTTTTTCGAAGATGACGATAAGAATCCGTTCCGCCAAATCAAACCCACAATTCCATCGTCAACCCGCAGTGATACGGAGATTCTGGAGCGGATGAGGGTAGTACTGGGAGATGAGAATCTACTCAATCAATTCCTTGGGTCTCGGGAACGCAAAGCTGAAATGGCCTTAGACGGGCTGCAACGCGTAAGCTCATTTTAATACTTGGCTGTATAATCGTCTCTGATGTCATTATATATCTGCAGGCAAGCTATTTGCCCGAATGCGAGCCAACTCTGAGAAGCGAACTATTGTACCTAATGTCCCAGCTTTCTGAAGCTTCTGGTCGTTACGTGCCATGCCACTACAATCCGACCGTGCAAAAACTTGGAAATGGCCCTGTCAGTCCAAAGCCAGAAGGTTCCTTGCAAGTGTGGAAGGGAAAGATCGGAGGGAGTTCAGAAACTGTGGCATTGAAAGTTGTGAGGTCGGAAAACGTTGCAGAAGTGGGCGAGAAACTCAAGGTGCATTCTACCTCCTTCCCATTCATCTTGATTGACGCGGACTGTCATGATAACCCTACAGGTACATATGCGAGAAATTGTCAAGTGGCGATTGGTCAACCATTCAAAAGTTGTTCCATTCATTGGGACTTTCTGTTTCGGGGCAAACAAGGAGGAGATATGCTTGGTTTCGCCGTGGATGGAGAACGGTAGTGTTGTCGAGTATCTGCAAAACAACCACACGGAAACCTTGAAACGATTTTCATTTGTAAGTTATTGGCTTTACAGAAACTTGGGTTAGTTCATTGACCATATTTGCAGTCATGGGACGTAGCCAGTGGCCTCGAATATCTGCATTCAATGGGCATTGTGCATGGCAATCTGAAAGGCGTGAGTGATTCTTGCATCTGGGAAGCCCGTTATCTCAGTCGTATGTCGTGGTTCAGGACAACGTTATGATCATGCCCCACGAACTGGCATGTATTACTGACTACGGGCTGGTCCCCTTACTCAACTCAGGCGGCAATATACGACCTACACCTTGGTGTGCGCGGGAAGTTTTGGTCGAAAAATCCTTCAATGAGAAGAGCGATACATATGCCTTCGGCTTCTTATGCTACGAGGTAACCACCCCTTCCGTGTTGATTAATACAAGTGGCTGACCTCTGAATCAGATCTTTGTGGGGCGTATTCCCTTCCTCGACATGAATGAGAACGAGCTACGCAAAGCTATCGTCGAGCAGAAACTACAACCCGACCGACCTAAAGTGAACGAGCCGATGCCATGGGAAGTCATGCAATGGTGCTGGAGCGCGAATCCCGCTTCTCGACCATCTGCAACCGATGTGCTCAAGAACCTTGAAGAAATGGGGGCGTCGTTATCAGAGCAAAATTCGGACGATCCGTTCTGTTGACGTCTGTTGTAATTTTCAATTACCATTATGTACAAGAGCCTGTTGTGAATTATAGTAGCTGTTCAGAGTGATCGATTGAGGTAAATTTGATCGGCGGGTAGGTCACCGGAATAAACAAAAGTTATGTGTTCCCTGAGGAACAGTTCGGAGGTCGTGATGCCCTTCTTTCTTGTACCGCAATAATTTGCGAAGGGAACAAGTAAACAAAGTTGTAATTCGTGACTGAATTGATTATTTTCGCGCGTTCCTCCACTTTTTTCTTTGATTCATAGCACGAACGGTGCAAATCTAGCACCGCCGTTACTTTAGAAGAGCTCTATTACTTTGCTGTTTTCTGGCATGACGATTCAGACTCCGCGGCAACCATCTCGACTCTGCTCTCAAGTTAGATGACGCTCCCCACAAAGTACATCCAATCCCCACATTCCTCGCTGCCCCATTGCTCTGAAACTTACACTGAATGTGGCCTCCTCGAGAACACAATCGTGACTGTAGTGTGGTGAAGTCGGATTTCAGTCAGATGTTGAGAACGTTTGCCTGCGACTGATTCATGATTTGAGGGCCCTGTGTCAGATGTTACATATCGACATCTCTTGGGCAAACTTGGACGGATTGGAACGGAGACATGGAGCGATACCCGACGATGAAGGGTTAATCTGTTGCAGCATACGTGTCCGTATCGCAACTTTTACCTAGCTTCAAACCATGAGATGACATTCTAGATCCAAGGCTCTCTATCTTCCGCTCGTATCCTCGCATAAAGAACGAGGCTTCGCTCAATTCGCAACTGGGAAAGAGGTTCGCCCGTTTCCGCATCATCAAGGACTTCTCAGGGTTGAGTTACGTAGTACTCTGCGAACAAGTTTGTTGATATCTTAATGTTGACGTTCAGCCCACAGTACGTTCCTCTCTCTTCATAGATGGATTTGACTTCTCATTCTCGTTAATTTCCTTTGATCGGACTTGGGTTTCATCAAAAAGTCGAGGAAATTGACACACTGATATTGATGGGCTCACTTTCCGACATATCCATTTTCAATTGCAGCAACTTCCGTAATGACGGTTTTTACACTGCTGGGAAAGGGCTGCGTAGCAGGCGTCACCTACTTCAGACTCCAGGGTGGTCAATTGGTTAATCGTTCCTATCATAAATTCAAACTAAAGTGCCACAAATCGGCAGAAATTTGGTCGGTATCGGTGTCAGATTCCTGTGAGTATTTGCCGTTCGTTCCACTGAGTATTGAACTTTAATCTTTTCTCAACAGCGCTAATCAGACCAATTGTATGAGGGAAAGCTCCCGCTACGGATTTTGCGTCCGATACGTCAATTATTCTGGTGCATGGCGTTAGATGATCATGACCCTCGGCTTGGGTTTTTTCTCACTCCGTTGTCAGGCTGAACAAGCGACTAGCCTCATATCACTATTGTTCCAAAAAAAAATCGCCCCGTTGAGATCGAGAATAACTTGCTTCCTTGTCTTCGCTCGGTCAGTGCAATGCAATGTCGGCGCCTTCAGCTATTTAATGACACCACATGATCAAAATGCCGTTTCCTCCTCAGCCGCCGCCGCGTGTTGAGATATAATTGACCTGTAACTCAATCTCCGTCTATCATCCACCGCCATGTACCCTCCCAATGTCCAACAGATCTTGCCATACGCGAGCGGGATAAATCTTTATGGTACCTCTTTCTCTAACGTGGGAGGCAATCAAATCCACAACGATAATCGCTTTCAGCACAATAACCACGGACCCGGAGGCCAAAACAATTATACCGGTGAAGGTCAAGCTATCAATCACGGGGGAGACCAAAACTTGAACAACGGTGAAGGAAGTTTCGACGTCAATCGGAGTGGTGAGTCAAAACATTTTCTTTGCTGTCGGTTCTCAACTCAAAGTAACGGTCAAAGCTCCCCCTCAAGCCCAGAGTCCGTACAATCAAGACATTGCTGTAACTTCGAGAGGAAACAATGGTCACAGTGATAATTTAGGCCTTTTTACGTGCTGCGCCTCGGACTGATCTATTCTATCTCTCAAGATTACGATGGGAGCAACTCGTTCCGATTCCGATTCAATCAGCCAGGTTCGGGCAGACCTCCCACTGATGCAGAGATTGTGGAACGAATGAGGAAACTAATGAGAGACAGGAATCAACTCCAATGGGTTCTTAAACTCCGAGACCACAAAGCTGATCGTGTGTTGGAGGACATGCAACGGGTACGTTTGCCGCTGTGATTCAACTGAATGACCGTCTCTGATGGGAAGATGTGTCTACAGGCAAGCTATTCGCCTGAGTGTGACCCGTCCCTGAAAAGCTCGCTGTTGAATGCGATGATCCACCTTTGCGAAGCTTCCGGTCGATCCGTTCGATGTCAATACAATGCAAGCGTGCGAAAAATTGGGTACAGCCCATTCAGTTCCCAAGGAACCTTCACAGACGTGTGGAAGGGAACCGGTGTCGATGGCAACGCGGAAGTTGCATTGAAAGTCGTGAAGTCGGGGTATATCCCGCAGGTCGTCCAGAAAATCGAGGTATGTCTTATTCCGTGGATTCGGTTTAGCTTTTGCAATTGCCAATCGGTCGGTCAAACTACAGATACGTACCCGAGAGATTCTCAAGTGGCGTACGCTCGATCATCTAAATGTCATACCATTCATGGGGAATTTTTGCTTTGGAAAGAACCCGATGGAGATTTGCTTCGTATCGCCGTGGATGGAGAACGGTAGCCTCGTGGGCTATCTGCAAAAGAACCAGACCGACTTGGAGAAACGATTTTCTTTTGTAAGGTCCTGTTTTGTTCAGCGTTGGTCTAGTCATGTTGACTCAAATATCAGGCTTGGGACGTTGCCAGTGGCCTCGAATATCTGCATAGTTTGGATATCGTACATGGTAATTTGAAAGGAGTAAGTCTTCCCCAAGTAGACGAGGCTGCTTTTTGAGCTCTTTCATCTAGCACAACGTTTTGATAACGTCCGAGGAGGTGGCGTGTATAACCGACTACGGGTTGGTCAACATACTCGATGGTAGCAACATACGACCAACGCCGTGGTGCGCGCGAGAGGTTTTGACAGAAGGATCTATCACACAGAAGAGTGATATGTATGCCTATGGCACCGTGTGTTGCGAGGTAACTATAAACCTCCCTTCCCGAAAGTGCGGACGATTGACTAATGGGATAGATTTTTGCGGAACGTGTCCCGTTCCACAATCTCAATGAGAATGAGCTGTACGAAGCTATCGTTGTCCGTAATCAGCTCCCCGAGCGGCCTGCAATTGATGGCCCGATGCCATGGGGAGTTGTGGAACGATGCTGGAGTGCAGATCCCGATGTTCGACCAGCTGCATCCGAGGTAGTCAGGAGTCTTGAGGAATTAGGGTGGCTGTTCTCAGATAACACTTCCAATGACGCTTCTAATGACCCTGATGATCCATTCAGTTGAAAGACACTAGTGACACTCCCTCACTGTCACATGTACAATCGTTGTGAATAAGTATTGCTGACTTGACCGATCACCAATATGGTCGTTTAATTTCTACCCCGCAGTACCCCAAGGTTCAAAGTACATCAGAGTTGGTGTCAAAAGTCGCGATTGGAATCTCAAATATGATACCGTTGTTATATTAGCCTAGTACCAGAACCTTATACCAAAATGAAACACTGTATGTACGTCTCATGGCATTCATTTATTCTCCATCTTTAACACGTCATGTTTGAACTGCCTGTCTGTCATGACAGCAGGATATAATTTGGAGGCGTGATACAGAACACCAAGATATTTCGCATTTCCGAAGAGAAAATCCGAGGCTCATCGATGTTATCCTTGAATCAACGACGAACCTCGAATTCTTCAGTTCAACTCCGCCCACTTCGAACTGGCGAGCCCTATGCCCTGACGTTCTTGAGCGCCTTTTCTCTGCATGTCCCATCCATGTTTATGAAATTAGGACGATCGCCATTGCCAGACTGGCGAGGAAGGTGATTCAGCGTTAATAACAGCCCGTTTCAATAAGTAGCTGACGAAATCTGGTTAGCTTGTTTCCCTAAATCTCACTGCTTCAAGAGAGTCAACGTGTAGTTTCGGTCCGCAAGTGTCTAATGTCGCGACTCATTCCGGCGTCTGCGTTAGTGCGTGGTTATCCATACCCTAGATTTATGTGCCTATTCCTTGCCATAAACAGAGATGGTACCAGCTCGAGTGGAATCGATAACGAAAAAGTACCGCAATACTACGTCCGACACGTCCATTGAAGCACGACTTCTATAGCCCATTCAAGTTGATTCGATCGTGGAAGAGCCCAGGAGAAGAAAGGGAGAAGAAATGGTAAAGGGCGTCGTTGTTAAAGCAAGGCGAGACAGTGATGCACAAACTCTCTAGATGCTTTGCATCGGCCACTGGTACTGGGTCGCGGAAAACGAGCGGCCACGTGGATTGGCTGCTATTATGTAATAATATGAGTTTCCACGTTCATATTTCATTGTTTATAATTAATCTGACCTTCAAGCCCAAGACTCGCACCATTGACAATGCTGTAAGTAATGCGTTCAATTGTACTTATTGCAATCGCATCCATATCCAGGTCACCTAGACTGGACTAGCTTTTCCTACAAGTTCACGGCCTTAGAGCGAAGGTTTACGGCGGTGACGTCGCATTTTTACATTCTCCAGCTGACATACCCTGGCGCCTTTACACTTCCGTCCACCACCATGGCTTCCAGCAACTTCTTTTCAAACGCAGAAAAGATGAATTTCGACAATTCCTCTTTCTCAAACATAGGACAAGATCAAATTAACAATGACCATCGTGTTTATAATACCCAGAACGAGGAAAATTATGGTGGTAGCGGTCATTTTATCAATCATGGGCGGGACCAGAATGTCAACACTGGCGAGGGGAATTTTATTATCGGTAAACGTGGTGAGTGGCTGAAATGTCCATTTTTTCCCATCATTTCCTCTAATCAGGGCAACGTCGGCAGTCGCCCTTCCGGTGCAGAATTCACATGAACAAAGGGCTGGGAGACATTGGGGAGGAAACCAAATTTCTCATAGTGAAGGTGTGGATATGAACTCTCCATGATATTACCAAAATTATGCTGATGAGCTGTCCTATTTTTGAGATACCGAAAGGAGGAACCCTTTTCGCCCACTTGGTCATCCTACCCCGCGCAGAAATCGTACCGATACGGAGATTCTGCAATGGATGGGAATGCTGAAAGATGAAAAACGACTTGAACTTCTTGAACTTCGAGGAGAAAGAGCTGAAAGGGCTTTAGAAGACATGCAACGTGTATGGTCGCTGTCTTACTTCGATTGGTCAATCGGCTTCTGATATATATATACGCAGGCAAGTTATTCTCCCGAGTGCGAGCCGTCGCTCAAAGTTTCAATCCTCAATGTGATGAACCAGCTTTCTGAGGCTTCTGGTCGTTATGCTCAATGTTACTTCAACCCAAAAGTGCAAAAACTTGGAGACACCCCATTCAGTATGGGGAAACTATTCACAGATGTGTGGAAGGGAAGGATCGGTGATGACCCACGGATTGTGGCATTGAAAGTCGTAAAGCCGGCTTTTACAGCAGAGGCCGGCGAGAAACTCAAGGTACATTCGACCCGTTCGATCCGACCCATATTGATGCGGACTGATCTCAATTCTACAGCTGCACTTGCAAGAAATTAGCAAATTGCGAACACTTCATCACCCAAACGTCTTACCATTCATTGGTGCATTTTATTTCGGGATGAATCCGCAGGAGATATGTTTTGCATCGCCGTGGATGGAGAAGGGTAACCTTGTCGAATACCTGCAAGACAACCCGGCTGATTCCTCGAAAAGATTTCAATTTGTGATTCTTGGTGTTCTGAACCGACGACAAGTCCAATTGACCATATTTGCAGGCTTGGGGCGTTGCCAATGGCCTCAGACATTTACATAGTTTGAACGTCGTTCATGGCGATTTGAAGCCGGTAAGTCTTCCATATGCTTCAGGAAACATTTTCTTAGCAGTGTTCATTGGTCTAGTCCAATGTTTTGATCACATCCAACGAGGTGGCTTGTCTTTCCGACGTTGGACTACACACATTCAAACCTGATGACTTGTATGACGATGAGAAATCTACCCCGTGGTGTGCACCGGAGGCCTTGACTGAAGGGTCCTTCACTCAATCAAGCGATATTTTTGCTTATGGGTCTATATGCTACCAGGTAAACTTATAGGCCTCTCGCATTGAGGAATGCACATCACTCAACTTTCGTATAGATTTTTGCGCAACGTATACCCTCTCAGGACTCGAGCGAGGATGTGCTGTATAATGCTATTGCGGATCAGGAACAGCAGTCTGAACGCCCTTCCGAAATAAATGTGCCCATGCTTTGGGAAGTCATGAAACGGTGTTGGAGCCCAGACATCTCTTCTCGGCCTGTTGCCTCTGAATTGGTCAAAATTCTTGAGGAAACGGCATCAATATCTTCACGTCACAACCCGGAACTTAATGAACCTCTTTTCCTTTTTGTTCTGTTTCTTCTTCTTTCTCTTTTGGGTTCCTTTGTCGTGCGTTAGCTGTAGCAACCTTTTGCTTCCATCCTGGGTCGGCGGACAAAGCCATCCCTCCATGACCACCTTGCAAAGCTCACTATTGACCCCTATAAATACCGCTGTACACGAACTGTGATGAATCGCTCTTCTTTTCATTTCTGACCCTGTCATATCCGATCGGCTATTCAGATTTCAGAAGGTTTTGAGGTCCCTGGTTTCCAGGCTCGATCGATGAGGTGAGAATGGAAAAACGGGGCCCAGGAATCGAGTAGAAGGGAGGGTTAGACGGTCATGAATTTATTGGCCTGAAGTAAGAAGTTGCCACCCTTATTACGTATTTACCTTTCTTTTCTTCGCCTCGCTGCATTCAGTGAGACGTAAGATTACCCGAGCCTTTCGATTTGGACTACTCTCGTTAGCAAAGGTGTTCAGTGACGTTGTCGACTGCGAACAAGGGATTGCGAGAACTCCGGTACGAAGGCGACCCGGACCGTGGTTTACTGACTGCACAACAAACCATTCACATCAACTTAGGAAAAGAATCAGTTAAACAGATTCTGGCTAGAAGTGGTCCTGATTTATGACAAATAAGGTACAGAATAAGGAGCACATAAATCAGGACCACTTTCAACCAGAATCTTTTCCCAATTTGATGTGATTTGACACTGGGCAGCATACATCAACCTCATCAGTTCATACCCATCCACCGATGTCTATCAACCCATCAATCTGACGCCCATCGACTTTCTCGCCATTTGCGAATCTTGTAACTCCAACTTTGCTTGCTCTTGGGGTGCAACCCTTTTAAACCTCTGCTCTACCTGATGACTAGAACCCCCGAGTCCGAACACCTTCACTTCTTGCCGTTGATTTCAACCACACTCAGACGGTGGAAGATTTGAGACTACTGATGACTCGATGGATTCTGCTTATGGCCTGGGCTCATCTCCAAGACAGCGCCGCCGTGTCATGCACGCGAGCTAACGTTGTCTATGAACACCATCTGACTCCGGCCCAAAGAAATGTGCGTTATCGTATCTTCCATCGTTTTACTTGGTATTGAATGGACCTAGGACACACTCCCGCCTTTTAGCGCTCCCGATTACGTCTTTCAAAAATCGTGATGTACAGGTCCGAACTTTTTCTACGCGCCCATGGTGGTGCCTTGTTCGGCCTCTGGAGACAACGCTCCAGTTTTTGCACACTGATCCAAGTCCTGGCGCCAGCTTAGTACCCGGGACTTCGAAGCCAAGTCTACTATCCGAAATCGATGTCTTGTACACTGTCAACGTTCACCCTGGCCCCATCGCCCTCACCGTGCCTTGGGATTGTAGGTACATACACATTCGCACTAGGTGGTATTCTTGGCAACAGGGCACCAAGGCCTGCACTTACGGGTTTCTCAGGACCTGAGGAATCTTGCCATGGACCGTTTACACCATACAGATGTGAAACGGAAGACTCGTAAGTTATAATATCTGGATGCGAATAGATGAGTCTCCCGGATAGTATAAAAGCTAAGTATGAACTCACCCTCAGCTCAACCACAGATAATGAGGTCAAAACAACTGAGGGGGAGAGATGTCGTAGGGGAGATTAAGTATGAGAACAATAACAATACAACTACGAAACAGGAGGTTGGAATAACACTATTAACGGATACATCGGCGAGAGTCAGGGATCGTGACTCAGATATATAAACAAGAGAGGAGAAAAAAAGGGGGAAAGATATAATTCATACCGTGTAACAAGAGAAGAGTCGGCCTCTGAGGGAGGAGTCGAGTCTCCACCGAAGTACGTGCCATCTACAGAAACGCCACTTGATTGTTCAGTCCCCATGATCAAGATGTGATTTTGGCATGCCCCACGCTCCAACATAGCCGTCATATTGCCCCTCATTCTCTAGTCTCACCATGTCGGGCCAACAGGCCTTCTCAAATGCGAGGGGGATGAGCTTCGGCTCTGCTTCTTTCTCCAACATTGGCCATGATCAAGTGAACAACGACTATAGCTTCCGCGGTGCGCTGAGCAACAATTACGGCTATGGAACTCAGCACAACTATAACGGTAGTGGGCAATTCATTAATCACGGTCGAGACCAGAACGTGAACACCGGAAGGGGATGTTTTATTGTCAATTCCGATCGTGGTGAGCTATTGAAATGAACTCTCCGATTGAAGCAAAGCTCAAAGTTGGCCCTCCAGTCCAGAACCCATACAGTCACAGTCAAAACTCTGCTAGAATGCCGGGAGAAAGCCCAACCGTTGATTGTCGTGGTGAGGACGACATTTCTGTGCTATTATTCAGGTTGATAACACACTTTTTTTTAAAGATGAAGGTTGGAGGATTACCGAGATTTTCCGATCATTTATAGCAGTAGCAAGAAGTGTTCCTATGTCATTGTTCTTCTCTGTTTTTTGCTTATTCTGTGTACAAAATTATAAACAAGAGCGGTGAGAGATGGTACCATATTGCAGCGGCTGTTACGATATCATTTTAGTTGACCGAGGTGTTTCAGTCAATTAAACTTGGAAACAGTGCGTTGAACAAACCTGAAGGGAATCAGACAGGCTTTGCAACCGCATCTAGGCGAGTTTCTACTTATTGATGTCTGTTTCAAAGCGCGCACGTTCGCTCAAAAATTCCTTCAAAGCATTCACGTAAAGCAGGTGACAATAGTGGGAACACCGGCGCCGCTCCGACGCTCATGTGGGAATCGTGGGTTTCTGAACTTAATTTTTGCTCGTCCATCGCGCGAGGTTGACCGTACTCGTCGAGCACCTGAAGCTTGAAACCCCTTCGTTCGAGTGGCTTCTGTACGAATAAGGTAAACGGTTCATCATAAAGTCAATCCTTGAGGCTACTCAAATCTTTTTCGATTGTCGATACCAGGTATTCCTTTTCTCAGCCGTTTCAACCATTTCAAGGCTCAATTCAAGGCAGGTCAAAACTCCCTTCGAGATAAAACGTCCCATCCTGATTCAAACTTTCGAGATGCATTTTCGGTGCTTTCTCCAGAGGCTCTCCTTCCTTGTCGATGTCCGCCTGTCTAGAAGCTCTGCGAATGCACAGGTGTCCTGGTGAATACCACATGCAATGGCCTCCGATCTGTTTTAGAGGCGCCTGAAAACCCAATATATCGCTCTCGTAACTCTTTGGGTTATATCCATGGACAGTAACAGGACTAATGGTATGCTTCGTCTTTCTGATGTGTCAAACATAGACGATATCTTCTGGACCACAACCTACTAGTACGTTCATGTGCTTCCGATGACATAGGATGTGAGTCCACCTTAGCGCGCACAATTGTATATCGTGGGACTCAAAAACAAAGTTATCAACTGGTGCATTGTCATCGTTGAACTTCTCGCAGCCAAAGGTGGTCATATTGGGCGCTATGGGCTTCCAGGATACCAATGCTGCTTCTCACGAAATGGGTTTTATACGCCAACGATTTTTCGTATAAGTATCCTCAAGTTCGAATTAGTACTCCAAGTCTCCATCAACTCAAGTGCACGAATCCTCCGATGACGTCCAAAGACTCTTCTCAACCCCCCCAGAAGCCCCTAGCTAGTGACCAACCCAAGGGGCCGCAAAAGAGTGGCACAAGCTCTGGGGTGCTCTCTCACAATTCGACCACCCCGAGCTTTGTTAACCATGGCAGGGATCAAAATGTCAATACCGGCCCAGGAAATTTCCATGTCTATCCTGATCAGAAGGCGAGTTTCCACCGTCGGAGGGGTGTTTACATTTTTTCGGTCTCTAATTCGTCCGCCTGATGACTTGTAGGACGGGAATCGGCTCCAGCAGACTTCACAAGGCCGGGGTAGGAGTTGATCTACCCAAAAGTACAGTCAGTAAGGGTGTTGCGTCATTTTTCGTTGATTGGCTCATGTGTTCACGGAAATATTCAGGCTCACATCTGCGACTTGACGACGTCGAGGCGGAATTGCACATAGCGCATGGAGTTTTGCAGCGCTCAATGTAAATTCCACACGTTCCGTCCAAATAGGAGAATCCGTTTTTTTTTTTGTGGTCAGACCAGGTTACGAATGCTCGGAATTTTAGCGACGTGAAAATTGTACTTCGATCTTATTTTAACGGTCCCCATGACCGTAGAATGACAGAACTTTGTTCGAGTCTATAGGCGTTGCATGTCCGATAAAATCTCACCCTGGTTGTCCGCTCGTTCACTGAGATAATCGCAATGCCGCAATGCGTACAACTTTGAATGGGAAGGAGACCAGAGTGTAGTTCCAGGCATGAAGGGGCTCGTGGGCATGGGATGTTGCTAATCGCCTCGAATATCCGCAATCGAATGGAAACCACACCGGCGAGAATCGGATTTGAGCTTGCATCGTCGTCGTGCGAATCACTTTTCGCTTTGGGCCGTCCCGTTATGAACCGTAAGGTACAGACCTTCTCTCCAGCTCGGACGGCGATCGATCGCGATTGCGCCACGGCTCAAGACGTTGTGGCCATGGGTAAGTTGTGAATAAATGGCCACTGGGTACATGCGCGCCACGGACTCATCAAAGTCAAAGCACTGCTGGCTTTGATTTCCTCAGTGACGCAAACCTAATGGAAACTTACTGACACGAGATTTGATACCAAACGAGGGATGCTCGTCAAGGGCCCCTTACAGCTACGGTCATGTCGTGGGACAGCAGCCATACTGCCTAATTCTCCACCCACTACTTGTTTACCGGATCTGTGCTCCCTGACCATAGCGTGTGGCAATTCAACGCCGAACATTCGTATTGATATGATATGCAACGATGGTCGTTTGCTTCCGCCACCTCCAGATCACCGACGAAGACTTCTGGTGATGCAAACCATAGACTCTCGGTGGACACAACTCAGTTCCGTCTGGCCCGGGAGAATAAATAATATGTGGTACTGTCGTGCTCTATCATCCCACCTCTATTTGATCCCGCCACAAATTACACTTGTATCAAATATCCGTCATACTGTAGGCTCTAAAATTATCAATCTTGGTCGAATATTCCCATTCCTAATGTTGATCTATTCTTCCTAAAGAAAATCGGTAAGCGAGAGAGCAAGTAAGACAAAGATAGACCGACCACCTCGATGAATCCCGTGCCAAGGTAGTGGTCCCTGCGGATAAAAAGAGTTGATGTGTGGCGTCGACCACTCGGAAGGATGTTGAAAGTAGCGAGTCGACAGTGGTGAATATGCACTAGCATCCGGATGGAAATCGTAAGTAGGTCCGGATGAATGAAAGGAAGGATTCGTCGAGTACTCATATTCATTGTTTGAGTTAACAGTAGTCGTATTGTACGTGTTCCCCGTGTTGACAAGGTGACTCGTGGCACCGTAGGTTGTGGTACTCTGATCACCAACGACATTGTTCACCGTGACATTTCCAGCGACGCTGATGCGAGATCTCGCTGGATCGAAAAAGCTGAAGGAAGGGTCCTGCGTATCTGACACTGGGGAGGAAGAGAAATTTGGAGCATATGTCGGACTCGAGGGTTCTGAGGACATATGTTCTGAGCATGTACTCGAGGCTAGTCTCTCGACGAAAGGGTTTTTAAAACGAAGCGATGAGGGAAATGACCGCGCCCTTGAATCCGGTGCGGGAGACTTTGCCCTGAAATCCGTGATTGAGGTGGGCACTGAAGATATTGACTTTGACCGGCCATCGGACACATGTGAGGACTTTCCTCGGTGTCTCGTAAGATCAGAGGCTTGAACGCCACCTTGAGACTGCGCTTCTGAAGAAAGAGGAGGCGTTGCTTGTGACAACGACGGTTCTTGGGTTATGGGAGATGCCAAAGAGGGAGGTACGACTTCCAAATTATGAGGTCCTGTGGTTGATGAATAGTCCACGGTGGTAGTATCCAAGGCAGAAGATGATTGTCTAGCATTAACAGGTTCTGACTCCAGGGATGTCTCCTGTATCCCAAGAAGAAGGGATTCAATCCTATTAAGTGAGCTACCAGTTGCCAACTGCGATTGTTCGACCCTGTCAAGCGAGCTACGAGTGACAATCTGCGACTGAACCTTTATAAATGCAAGTACAGTAAGCAGGTGTGTAGATGAGGATCAGGACACACGTACATTGAACAGAACAACTGTCGCTTTCAGTCTGTCGTGGTACTCTTTGATCAAATCAGCGTCTTTCTTCGGGGAGCCGAAACGCGCTAGGCGACGACGTTTCTGTCGTCTTTCTGCGAACTCTTTGATCTCAATGAGAATTCTGACGGAGAATGAATGTCATTTTTGCACGAGCGGAAGTGAGCGCCTTCACTGACCTCGTAAATTCGCTAACATGTGCCACAAGACTACCGTAACGTGAAGCGTTGTTATCGTCATTCTCGGTTTCCTTAATTCCCTTGCATTCATCCATTAAAGTAAACGCCAGTGCCCGAGCCTCCTCTGCAAGCAGTCCAAATCCCGTTTCACTCTCCTTTGTTCAAGAGAAACATGGAAATCGTGAGCTTATCCGAGGAGAAGCAAATGCAAGTAAAATGAATACTTACATTGACAGCCTGAATAATCTCAGTAGTTAAAGAAAATAAAATGGGCAAACCTGGGATAGGGATTGTCTCAGCGACCTCTTCCATTATTCGAAGCGCTGCAATCGTTCCTTTAATGACATTTTTTGACCACTTCAAGCTGGATGTCGCCTTTTGCGTCGACTCGTCTGATGATTTCTGTTTAGAGCAATATGCTGAGGTCTCGGGGGGACTTTGATTGAGCATGAATTGCGGATAACGATGAAAGTGAAAAGCAACGAGTATACACTGTGGTCGCACTCCGAGTCATCTATCTGGTGCTGCGTCTCTGAGTTAAAGAAGCACGTTTGCAGCGTGCTTTGCTTAAAGAGGGAACTTACAAGATCATGTTTACGTTTCGACTCTGGCAATAGGAAGGACTTCTGAATCGATGAGGATGTCAGATGAGGGGAACTCGGAACTCCGGGACGAGGGACACGCCTGTCATTACCAGACCGTCACCTCGAGCTATTCGACTCGACAATCTCTGCCAAACGATATGAAGCTCCTTCATCACCCGGCGTACGCAGCAGAATCCCTCCGGTGACGACCTGAGCATTCCCTCAATTCTAATGTCGGCGTCTTTGTCCACCTCAAATCAGAAGAATGGCTTGCATCCGAACCCCAGAGAATGATTCTCGGAATCGTTGATTGACTTCCTGAATACCAGTTGATTGTGCTGCATTTTTTGCCCTTGATGGTCATGATCAACGTTTTAGCGTACCTATAACGTGCCAGGTCCTAGTTTCGTCAACCATCAAGGGAAGCATATATTGATCCAGGAGATTATTCGTCTTTCCTCAAGTCAAATCGTATGGTTCAAGGTTTGTTTATGGCTCTGATTGCTCATATGCTGAGAGTACTAGTTTACCAGGCTGGATGCGCGTCGGCATAATCCTAGGATGCAAACCAACACTTCTAATTGGGACGATGAGTTGTATATCATACCCCTCGGATACCCACCAGCTCCCAGGGATGGATGCACACACAAGGCATTCTCCCCACAAACGCTCCTGTTTTGCATCGCCTCATTGTGTCCTCGTAATCACACTTTTGCGCTCTCCATAGGCGCTGACCTCCCGATAGAATCTCATTCGGCTCAATCTATCTCTCTGTTCGTGCTCTTTCCACGCCCTTCACCCATTGTTACATAAACGGTGGGGCAGCCTGCAGATGGATGGATCGTAATGTATTGTAAGTAAAATTGAAAACTATAAGCTTCTCAATAACGTCCGAAGGCCATGCACAACGTTTCGATAGCCCCCACGGATAAGGATGACTCAGACACGGCGACCAGTGCACGGCAAGGTCGAATTCAGAATATGAGCAGCAGACGATCACAAGCTCGTGTAGTACTCGACGGAGAAGCTTAATTAATGGCTTTTAAAGCCCAGAGACTGGTGTAGTGAGGCCGCAAGGGGGCTCGAGGTCTAATCCTGAACGAGGAGCTTTTTTTAAGAGAGTAATCCTGACCATTATTACACCGATGAATCAGACTGAACAGTAGCAACTAATCAGTAATAAATGGCGGAGCTCCGACTCGATACACACTGCATCCGACCTGATTAAGTTCCAAAGCTGTTGTCACGACCGTAAAAATCTGTCTAACACAATGGCAAGTAAAATTGAGCAGGTTGTCGAGTCACATCTTCGATTATTCTTATTCTTAGGGTCGATAGATCCTGGCCTCTCGTCGTCACAATATCGGTGAGTGGGATTTGAATTTGAACGTTAAAACTTAACACCCGGGACTTTCACTGAGGTTTTACCCCAAGCGCCCCACCCCCCCAAGTTCCCGGACTTTTTGGCTCCCGAGCGCTCAGGCCTCAGGTTTGGCCCTAACACACTTTTGGGGGTTTTTTCTTCCCCGATCGCATCTTATCACGTGCATCTCACGTGCCTCAAACGCCCAGCCTCCGGCAAAACCAACAAAACTCTGATACGGCAAAAACCAAGATTCTATCATACCAAACATCCCTGATCATCTTTCATCTTTTTTCTAACTATATACTCCCCTTCAGAGGGAAGAGCAAGGAGCCTATCTTATCCTTCATATTTCATTCTGTCTCTGTCAGATCTACCAAAAAAAATTATGCCACGCCTCTGCAGATCCACACAGATCCGCCAATGTCATGGTCGGGGTCGGTCAATTTCCAACAGTCGGACAGTGACTCTACCAAATGCTCGACTGATGATACTGCTGATCATCTAGGTAGATGCGCTCGACATTGATTCATTCCACTGGGGCGATGTACGGCTCTTACACAGAAACCGTCCTAGAACGTGAGCTTACTGATGTTTTCAAACCCAAAAGGTCTGTAAACCCATAGGCAGAAAGAACGGAGGATCATTCATCATTTGGATGCCGGTGTGTGTGGCCTGTACTCTGGGCGTGAAATCTACTGATTACTCCTCTAGGACACGATCTTACATAATTCTTGAAAGCGGTACTCCAATGGTGAACGGACGTTGCTTTGGCTATTCGTGGCAGTGATTCTCAGACTACATCTTCCCATTTTTTTTCAAACCCATCTTCGACTCCACAGCTATCCTGTGCCCCAGGAATTCTGCGTTTAGCACCCATATGTCTCATTTTACCTGAAAAGTTGTCCATATTCTCACCCTTGGTTCATTTCCAACTGATTGATCTCATACTCAAATGATGGAACGTCTTGCACCTTATTCTCCCCTTTCAGCATGCTCGTGATGCTTCACAAATTCCCACTTATATGCATTCAGAACGCCAATTCGTCTTCACTTTCATGATCCCCTAATTCCAGCTATGATCACACTCTTGCCCCTAGTCTTTGCGTTATTCCGTCCTGGAGTCGCTCAATTCGGGGTAACCACCTACCCTATTTTCGCTTGCGTATATCGCTGACAGACTACGCCAGACGGTATTCACCATTGAGGTCGGCCGCAGTGGCAGCTTCTTCATTCCGGACTCAGTTAATGCCCGAGTGGGAGATACTGTTCAATTCAAGTTTTTCGATGCGTGAGTTCCTACTTCATCGCCCTCAACTACCTCTTCGTACTCATCTACGCGTGGCAGAGTTCATGGTGTCGTTCAGACATCGTTTGAGACACCTTGCCAGCCCCTTCCAGGCGGATTCAGCAGTGGAGCCGTTCCGGCTCTTAACGGTTCAGTTTTCGAGTGGGATTTACAAATCACTAATACTTCGAGTGAGTCACTCCAAGAAGTGTTTGTTCTCTGAAGCGTCAGCTCACCCCAATCTCGATACCTTGCACTGGACAGCGATATGGTTCTACTGTCCCATTTTAATTCCAGTCTTACATTGCACCACTGGAATGGTTGGGTGAGCTTCAAACCGAGATCGACCCCCCCTTCTGTCTGATGCAGTGTAACAGGGCGATCAACCCGCTGGGTGAACCACAGGTAGACGACTTCAAAGCTTCAGCAAAAGCGTTCAGTGGACCGCCTATGGTAAGCTTTGGTTGTAATGCGAACCTCCACAAACCTGAGTCGTGCTTCCATTTATTGAGTCGGTATCTGTAGCCCTCTCGGGTGTAGGCGCGGCTGCTACCGCAAGTCCATCTGTTATCAACGCAGGTACTGGTGGTGCGATCCCAACTACTAATTCAACCTCGGAAGTTACGAGCCCCCCGACCGCCCCAAAGATCCCGTCGACCAGTTCGTCTACCAGCATCCCGGAAGAATCTGCGAATCGCACACCAGCGATTGTCGGAGGAACCGTAGCAGGGCTCGTAGCACTCTTCGCTACTATTATCGCGGTTGTCATTGTCCTTCGTCGACGCCCACGTCGTTCCAGCCAGCAAGGCCATAACACCGTCGAAAGTCATCTTTTGCCAACTGCAGCCTCCCCTCTGCCTCCGTCATCGGGGATCGCCGAATCGTTCACGGGAAAAGTGGGACAGCCACAGGGTAATCAGACTCAGTTTTATCCGCTCCGAGCAGAGGACGTTTTGCCTTCCATCGGGTATGCCGGTGGCTACAGAAACGACACTGATCCCTCGTCCGGGTCGTCGAATGCAAGAGCGCAGGCTCCTCTTCATGTACGAAATCAGAGCAGTCAGGGAAATTTGTTGGGGGTCATTCGATCTGTTCTTTCTTCGGAACGTCTTCATCAACATCCTTATTCTGCACCTGGTGTGAATGTTGATGAGACAGACTTGTTCGAGCCGGAACCACGATCCGAAGATATCAACGCGTTGGCCAAGGAGGTTGCAGCTGTACTGCTTCGTGGACAAAATAAGAGTCAGGATTTGGGTAATGCGGTTAAACAGGGAAGTCAAAGAAGGGATGGGGGCGGCGCTGGGAACGTTGGGAAAGGAAGTGATTCACCGAGGCGTAACTTTGTTGAGGGGCCACCACCTGATTATAAGTCTCGGGGACACAGCACTCACGGTCGTTGAATTATTTATTTATGGGTTTGGGTAAGATTTATAAAGGATGTACTTGTAACTTGGAAAATTGGAAAGCCTTGTATGTAATGACCCACTTACCAAGTAAACAAGTAAACAACGTTACGATACCTTTGGACTACTTACTTGCACTCCTTTCTGCAACCACGACAATGCACCCTCGATAATTATCTCTCTCCCAGGACTCAGGACAGCATTCTTCCTCTACGGTACAAATGCGGTGCAAATTTAGCCACCAGCCCAGCTGAATCATTTATTTCCTGTCTCGTTTGACATGCATATGACAGTTACAGCGCCAACCTTGAAGTAAAACTCCTCCCCGCCCTTGAACTTTACTCTCCCTTTCACCGCCCATCCTATTCCCCTCTTCCCCTCTCACGCGGTTACAGTATGGGCACAGGCGCACTTCTCCAAGGCGAAGGAATAAGAACTTCTACGAGTAATCATGGGCATGGTGGACAGTATGACCAGAGCCTGCTGGCTGAGGCTCCCACGTCTACGAAGCAGATGCGGCAGGTACGCCTTCTAATCTGTCTTTTGTTCCCCATAACTTTTCCCTCGCCAACACCATTTTTTTCCGCCCCTCACAGGAAGGCTACGACCCCGCAATCCTGAAAGCGCCATCGCCAGTAAACAGGACTGCACTTGAAAATCGAGATTTGGAAAGCGGACTGAGTACAGGAGCTTCAAAGGAACGACTAGCAGCAGTTGGAGGATCCGGAGCATCACCAACTCCAACTCCTCGTCCGGTCCCGTTCTTTCGAACCAAGAAAGGAGTGGCCGTGATCATCGTTGCCGTTCTCGTTGTGATCGGTGTTGTCATTGGAGGAGCCGTAGGTGGTACTCGTAAGAAATCGAAACCGAACGATGTTGTGAGTAATCCTGGTGCTACCGTTGGAAACGGTGGTGGTGGTGGTAGTGGAAGTGGGAGCGGCATTGAAGGTTCTCCCGAAAAGGGAGCTGGTGGAGGTAATGGTTCTAGTTCAGCTGTTGGGATTTCGCCCGCTAGTACGAGTGCGAATGGGAATGGTGTTGTTCAGGCTCCCACTTCAACAAGTTCGAATGGGAATCCAGTTGGGATTGGTACGCCCACGGGGGGCCAGCAGCAAACGCAGGCAACGGGAACAACGGGTTCGAATGGTGGTGTTCAGAAACCTCCGGTTGGGATTGTTGGTTTTTCGGATTCGATTGTGAGAGTGGAGGCTGGTCTACCTCTGTAAGCAGGTGCGTTTTTTTTTTTCTTGCTTTGTTTGTGGGGTTATCCTTTTGTTCAAGATGTTTACACTTTTCTCTCTTTTTTTCCGTCTTATCGCAGGAAATTCGTGTAGTTGCTTGAGTATGAACCATTCGCTTGTATCTTTATCCCTACTAGTGTTCTATGCAACATTTCAAACCTTTCGTGATCTATCACAGGGCATTTGTGATAATATTACAACCTTTACTCTAAATTAGTTATACACCGTTGGTGAAGTGGTTATCATGCTTGCCTTCCATATTTGTCTATCAGTAATAGCAAGCGGCTCGGGTTCGATTCCCGAACGGTGTATTTTATTGAATATATAGCTTTTTTTTTTCTACCTTACTGTTGTTACCTTATTTATACACACCGTACTGTATAGGTGAATGGAATAGGTAAACAAACAGGTTCACTGGCGGCCAAGGCCTCTGCACGCAAGTATCCCCATCGAGTTTCTACGAGCCTAATGTTACCTCGTCTCGTTTCACTGGCAACGAACTTTTTTGAGTGTGCGGTAGGTAGGTTGTTCGTAACTGTAGGTCTGCTAGAAAATTGACGTTACTGACACAACGGCAAACAGTTCGCATTGACTCGGCCCCCGGAGCAGAGACGAGCGGGGCAATGTCGATCGCGGTACAGGCTCTGAGACTCTCAGAGTTATTCTTGGTCCGGGTCCCGAGAAAAAAACTCGTGGCCACGTGAACCGACAATGGTGACGCGTCCGACTCCTAGATGCGTCCAGAACTTTCCAAGGCCTCTCTTGATTTCAACAGGAGTCTCAAAGCTTAAAGGCTTTGGCCAGCCTCTCCTCGTGAAAATCGTCCTGTCCTTGTCCTCAGTTCTGCGTAAGCTCTGGTATCCAGGCCAGGCCGCCGCTATTTATATGGAAATGACGTCGAGTTGGCACTACGTCACTCTAGGAGAACGCATGACGATGAGGGGACTTCACAATGACTTTAACTAAAAACCGGTTGAGCGGACGTATCTTTCTCCTTCACTACCACCGTACATCTCACAGCAATGACTTCTGGCCTCAAGTCAGCTTTGACAAAAGTCAAGGAGCGTCTTTCGCCTTCTCCTCCTCGCTCGAAGAATTCATCCAAATCTTCCCTCGTCGATGGGCGTCCGTCCACCGCCTCTTCACGTCTTTCCAAGGAATTAGAACGAGTAGAGCGTAAACGCGTTACAGAGAAGCGGCTTTTAGAAGAGGAAAATCGTAGGAAGGTGGAATTTGATGAAGCATACAAGAAGGATCTCCCCGAAGTACGTGTTCGTTACGGGCCACTTCCACTCGTTGAAGCGGAAGAGCGGGACGAACGTGACAAAGTCCAGTTTTCTATTGCCGAACTAACAACATCCACTCACGTCGACAAAACAGTCGCTTTTCGAGCGCGAGTTCACACTGTTCGTGCTGTGAGCCCCAAACTCACATTTTTCGCCTTACGACAACAGGTCACTACCATACAAGGTGTTCTCGCACAAAAAGACGGCGTCATTTCAGATACCTTTGTGCGTTGGGCAGAACATCTCAAACCCGAATCCTTCATCCTCATCAAGGGCATTGTCCGAGAACCCAAAGAACCAGTCCAAAGTACTTCTATTCACGATCTTGAAGTCCACATCGAGTCACTCCATCTCATCTCCCAACCTACCCAACCTGTTCCTTTCACAGTCTACAGCGATGAACTTTCCAAGACTCATCATGATGACGCTCACAACCTCAGCGATCGTACCCGCATGGAAAACCGCATCATCGATATCCGATCTCCTGTAACCCAATCCATTTTTCGCGTTAATTCCGCTGTTTGTGGCGCTTTCCGTTCTTATCTCGACACGCAAGGTTTCATCGAGATTCATACCCCCAAACTTCAAGCTGGTGCTACCGAGAGCGGTAGTAGCGTCTTCTCCGTGAAATATTTCGGCAGAAAGGCGTTTTTGGCACAAAGCCCTCAGTTGGGGAAGCAAATGAGTATCTCTGCGGATCTGGGTCGGGTGTATGAAGTAGGACCAGTGTTTCGGGCTGAGAACTCCAATACGCATCGTCATATGACAGAGTTCACGGGGTTGGATTTGGAGATGACGCTTGAGCAGCATTATCATGAGGCGTTGAGGATGATTGATGCGACGCTCAAGAACATCTTCAAGACTGTTTATGAGCGGTGTAGGAAGGAGATCGATATCATCAAGCAGGCGTACCCGCATGAGGACTTGGTTTGGAAGGATGAGACGGTTATCCTACCGTTCAGCGAGGGAATAAAGATGCTGAAGGATAGCGGATGGACTGACGAGGATGGTCAACCTCCGAGCGAGTTTGAGGACTTGGGAACGCGGGACGAGATTCAGTTGGGAAAACTTGTGAAGGAGAAGTATGGAACAGATTATTTTGTTCTGGACAAGTTCCCTGCTGAACCAAGACCGTTCTATGCGATGCCGGACCCTAAAGACGACAGGTTAACGAACAGCTTTGACATCTTTTTGCGAGGTCAGGAGATTCTTACCGGCGGTCAAAGAATTCACGACGCGAGGATGTTGGAAGACCGAATGGCCCAGTTGGGCATTCAGGTTGCTGGTGCGTTAAAGGAGTACATTCAAGGTTTCCGATGGGGTTGCGTAAGTCTTTTGGTTTTCTCATCTTTTTACTTCTCATTGACTTTTTCAACAGCCGCCACACGCAGGAGGTGGAATTGGCCTTGAACGACTCGTCATGCTCCTCCTCAACCTCCCTGACATCCGACATGCCTCGCTCTTCCACCGAGACCCCAAGTCGCTCGCAGCGGAGCATGTACCGCCTGCACTTCGACACCCCGAATGTGATACAATGAACCCTCCGTGGGATGCTCCAGATTCTGGAATCGACCCACCTCAAACCCAAGCAGAGCTCGACATCTTGATGCCATTGGAAAAACTCATAGCCAACTATGGCGACGCTTCCAACACCTCTTGGACCGACGACCGATACCACGTTTGGAGACACTTACCCACCGGTGCCGCTGTGGGATACGTACCCTCCAAGGGGCACGCTATCGTCGTTGGAGACCCATTATGCGATCCAAAGCGGTATGGGGAAGTCATCAGTGCCTTCTTACCTTGGGTCAGAAAGGAAGTTGGGAAGCCTATCTGGATGCTGGTTTCTGCTTCTGTGGAGGGTATACTTGGCGGAGATTTTGGATGGAAGACTATATCGTGTGTTGCGGAGGACAGGACTGATACGGTGGATAATCGTGCGAAAGAAGATGTGAGTGTTCAAAAGAAGATACGTCATGCGAAGAAAGAGGGTGTTAGGGTTCTTGAGACGAAGCAAGGGGAGTTACCGCCTGATGAGTTTGTGAAGAAGATAGACGAGAGGGTAGAAGAGTGGGTGAAGGGGAGGAGTGAGAAAGGGAAACAGGTACATTTAACGCAGTTGGCTCCTTGGAGGGATAAGGAACATAAGATTTATTTCGTTGGGCATACTGTTGAAGGGAATGGGGAAGTGAAAGTTCATGCTCTTGTTGTGCTTACACAATTGGCACCGCAACATGGATGGCAGGTAAAGTGGGCGTTGGATTTCTCTGGGGCACCTTCGTGAGTTTTTCCTTTGGTCAGTTCGTTTGTCTGACCGACCGACGTTATTTCTCGTACCTCAACAGCGGAGCCATCGAATACACGGTTATGACAGCTCTTGATGCCGCGGCCTCTAGTGGTTCGAGCCAAGTGACGTTCGGAGCAGGCGCTCGGGCATCGCTAGAGACGCTCCATGGATTCAGCAATCGCAACCTCGCCGTTAAATCACTGGAACATTTGTACCAGGTCTTGGCGACAGAGTTCAAGTTGTATGGCAAGTCGGAGTTTAGGGCTAAGATGGGAGCTGTTGAAGATCCTGTCTATGTTTGCTTTGCTAAGAACACGATGGGGCCCAGGGGAATAAGGGCGCTGATGGGATTTGTGAGCCAAGGAGAGGAATAAGCTGATGAAGGGTGTCGGTCGTCTGATGTGAAACGTTTTCTTTTACTTTTCGATCTTTTTTTTCTACCTTAGAAGTATACCTTTCTCGATTTATGCTGGACCCCTACATAGTTATTGTAATGAGATAGATGCATGTTGTATTAGAAACACGATTCAGGTTTGTACCAGTACTATGAGGTTGACTTGGACACCATCCTTGCGTACATCGGCGGGGAAGGTAGATGAGGTTCTGCTTAGACTGCTGTTGACAACGAAATCTCCAAACTATCCCCAAATTTGTTTGAAGCATTCCTCCATGGAGGTACAAAGGAGATTTCGGTTCTCAGGGCAGTCACTTGATAACGAGTGTTTCCACGCCTTAAGGGATGAGGCCCCTTAAGTCTCTCACGTTGAGGACTGTAAACGGATCAGTTCCTGTACTCGTTTTGAACATCAGTGATATGTTCGGAGTATGTCAACGGCGAGGAACGTAGGGTGACCCGCTCCCTCCCCGAGGTCTACCAACCTCCAGATGCTGAAGCGAGTGTTCCCCATGGAAATGTTAACCGCGATATCAATTAAATATCACACCTCCGCAAAGGGGGCGCCGGGGATGTTGGTATGACGAGCGCCAAGTGGATACGCCGGCAACTCTGGTCACAGCGTGACGCGGCACGTACCATACAATATTAACAGCACCGTGACTGCAATTGAAAGATTTCCTTCAAAACATTCAACTGTCTTGAAGAAAATTTTCTTCACCTTCGACATTCATCATGCCCGGTATCTGGTCTCGTCACCCAAAATACTTTATTTTCGTTCTAGTCGTACTTGGAACTACCTTCTACCTCCTTAATCCCCTTACACCCGAGCCTCATTCCCGCCCTTTGAGCTTTCCTCACGATGTAGATTTACCGGGGCGTTTAGCACGAGCTGAAGCTATCTATGACAAGTTTTTGGAAGACAGAAGAGGTCTGATCAAGAAATTCGGGCCAACTCCCTCGGACATCCACATGTTAGTCGCCGCCAATAGTGCACAGAGAGATTTTCGTCATTGACCTTACTTTTTTCTCTTAGGTTCCCTCCCGACAAGGACCCCTGGCCTGCATACACCGTCTGTGAGTTTGAACTTGAGCCTCAATCCGAGAAGGAGTACCGATTGCTGACGGACTCTATCAGGGGACTTCTTCCCCGCCGCTTACAACTGTCCTCACGATATACAACGACTGGGAGCCCTCGGTGACGGTGGTAAATGGGTTTGTGGGATCACGCGTTTGACCGACAAGCCAGACTGTGTCGTGTATTCTTTCGGTGCGTTTCCACCCTACATCCATCCTTCGGCTCCAACCCCCGCTAAAAATTTCCAATTACATAGGCATCAACTATGAATCATCATTCGAGGCCGAAATCCTCGCCAACGGCAAACACTGTGAAATTTGGGGTTATGACTTCAGCGTCAACTCATTCGGACCCCAGATTCCCAAGTCTCAAGCACACAGAGCTCATTTCCATCCGTACAAACTCGGAGGCAGCGTCAAGCCAGCTGTTGGCAATGATCCCGCCATGCACACTCTCGACTCTTTGATGAAGGCAAATGGTCAGTTTTTGCGTTTTACACGTTGCGGTCTCGTTTGAATTCACAATCTTTTTTTGTGCAGGTCATTCCCATATTGATATCCTCAAGGTCGACATTGAGGGGTGGGAGTTTGAGACTTTGACTACCGTCATCAAGGCCTACACCAGTGCCAACCTTCCGCTTCCCTTTGGTCAACTACAACTCGAAATTCACGCGTGGAACAAGACCTTTGCCGAGTTCTTGTCGTGGTGGGAGATGCTCGAAGATGCTGGCCTCAGGCCCTTCTGGACTGAGGTACGTTTTCTCTCTTATGCGTTGCTTTTAATCTTATTCATTTACTCTTTCCTCTCAGCCCAACATGGTCTACCAGAACTACAACCGCGGTGCAACGTCCGACCTCGCAGAATACTCGTTCATCAACGTCAAGGGTGACAACATCTTCATTAAGGACCCCCCGCGAACCCCGCATGATAAGCACGTTGTTTAGAGAATTGGAAATTCACCTATACCCATCATTCTATCTCTTACCCCTGGTATATTCATTCGTTTTTTTGGATATGGCAACAATCATACGATAGACAAACCTCCCCGTGTAATTTGCTCACCACCTACACTCAAAAAAGGCGCTGCAGATCTTCATACAACTTATTTTATGGAATCATATGTTCTTTAAATCCATCTGTCGCTTGTTACTCGGTAGACTTAATACAAACTAGTCGCCAGTTTCTCAGGCGTCGTGGCTGTTGTCGCGTGCGGTTTCATTGTATCAATTGCACTTTTTGATTATTCCTCCGTTCCAAAATCAGGCCAAGCGAAAGAAGACAGAGATCACCGTCGTGCCCATATTCAGTTGAAAAGTCTACAGCTTACCAGCGTCCCGCCGCAGTTTTTAGCGCTAAAAGGTGAATCTTGAAAAAGTTTTATCACAAACTCCCGAAATCGACAAATAATTCCCGTAGAGTAGAAACAGTCCTCAGAAGGAGAAAAAAACCCAAACAAAACTACCAATGACTAGCCTTGGGCGGTAACGGAAGGGCTTTTGGAGAGGAATCTCCAGCCTGCGAACCCCCAGCCCTTGAACCACCCGACCTCGAACCACCATAAACCGACAACTTCCTTCCAAACGTCGCACTTTGCAAATCTTTCCTCGATATCGACATTGACTTCGTCGACGTCCCGTTTAGTTTATCCAACGACATCTGGCGACTGGACGCTCTACTATGTGAAACAGACGAGGGCAACGGCACGGCGATGGGTGACATATCGGCACCCCCTTCGGAGGAGCTAGAGGTGTACTCGAAATCGCTAACAGATTCCGGAGAACTCATTTCTCCTCCCCCTCCTTTCCTCCTTCCACCACCACCCCGACGATTCGCGATACCACCACCATTCCCATAGACCGCCAAAGCATGATCCAATGAAAATGACCCGTTCATACTTTTCGATATCCTCCGAATGTCCTTCATCCTGCCCTGCATAAACACCGACATCCGATTCGTAGCCCTAGCAGAGATCTGCTCTTCAAAACTGGTCTCTGCGTTTCTTCCTCCTTTCGCTCGAGCCGTATGAGCATCCGCAAGTCTCAAAGGTCTCGTCGTATGCATCGTCGCTCCAGGTCTCGGAGTCTCAACGAGCTCGTCTGTTTCCTCTCGGAAACCACGCTGGAAATTAGGCGATCTGGCGATCGTAGACACAGCTTGAGATAACACTTGATCAAAGCTGACGCTCTGTCTCTTTTTCCTGTTACGACTGCTGCTACTACTACCCGCAGGCCGGGAAGAGGAGGATGGTGATTCGAATCCAAAGCTGTTCGAAGCTTTCATTCCACCTTCGGCCATCAGATCCAGTTCTACACCACGAGTACCAGCTTTAATTTCCTTTGTAAGCAAAAAGAAACTGCCGTCCTTGATACGACGATGAATGAATCGCCATCGAGCACGGGCAGGGTTGGCTTCCCGTTCTGGATGGTAGAGCGATTGTGCAGCGAGATCGACGTAGAAGCTTTCCACTCTTTCGGCGATACGTTGAAGAAAGGACATGAGGATCGTAGAGATCTTGTGTAGAGCCTAAAATTTATGGATAGTCAAGCCTTCGAGATTGACAAAGAGGGGGGGAAAAAAGCTTACCTGCTTCTCCTTGTTTGGATACGTTTTGAGAACATCCCGCACGCGAAGAAAAGCATCGTATCCGTTACAGATCTCCTCCCGAACGTATTCAAGAAAGCGAACGTCCAAGTCAAGAACGTTTCTCGTATAATTGATGATTCCATGTTCGAAAGCAGGAGCGGATGTTGCCGAGTTCGTGACAAACTCGCCGAGCTCGGCTATCTCTTTACGAGCTTGAATTGCCGCTGGGCTAGAGGTAGCATGGGTGATGGTGCCGATTACGTCTGGGAGGAGGGATTGATCGTCGCTGTTGGCGATGGCGAATGAGAGCTGGAGGTAGAGTTCTTGGAGTCTGATTGACACCCCAGTTAGTCAGATTCGAGTTGAATGAAGTGGCTTGAATGCTTACTTGGAGCCAAACAAAACAGGGAACCCGGTCAAAGTTAGGAGTCTGGAGAATCGTATTAGCAACAAAACCTCGACATGGGAATGATAGATCACTACTCACCGGCTCTGAAGCTGATAAAATTTACGAATGGCATGAGTCGAAAGAAGACCGCCAGAGAACCAAGTCTTTGCATCTTTCTGCAACGTATCCACTTCGAAATAAAGCGTCGTCAAAGTTTCGACACATGTACGCAGATAATCGACCCAAAGACCATATAGTTCATTAATCTCTGGCAATTGGAACGTAGGTTTGGGCATGAGGTACCCAATAAAGTACTTCCCAAGAAGACTAGAAACAAAAAACGATGATCAGCGAAAAATCGAACGGGCAGCCAAAAAAGAACCCTACCTCATAACCTCCGGATTGGATGTATGCGCAACCTCATCAAACGTCACACTCGCATCCAACCCCGCAGATCCAGCTACAATCATAGTTCCCCCAGGATGAATAGCCAAAAACTCCGTAACATCATAAACACACCCATGAACACCGATCCACATCTTGCTATTCTCCCTATGTCCAGTATGCCTCGCCAACTCGCTCAACGGGATATACTTTTCATTCTCGCTCATCGAACGAGGAGTCATAAACACATCGAGCATGAACCTCCTCTCCGCAAACGCTTGAGCCAACATCTCGTCTGCACCTTGACTAGTCACAGCGCGGTACTTGTATAACGCTTCTCGTATCCCGGACATCACGGTCTCGTAGAGAGACAAGGATCCACAGACGTATAGGTAGCCACCATGTCCACCCAGTTTCGTCGAGATCACCATATCACAGACAAGCGGTCCTTGGTCCATGATCGTCTGATTGATATACCTCGGCTGCATCCGTTTCTCTACGAGGTCCCTCACAACAGGATCATACACCAACCCATTCTGATCCCTCGAAAACGCAACGTGAAGCTCCAGTTTGCCAGAAAGCACATGCTCCCGAAGTTCATGTTTATAAACGAATTTTTGTCTCGATTGAACCCCGAGAAAGAGGATGTTCCTCCCAATAACGCCAGATCCAATCCTTGCTTGCCAGAAACTGCGGAACGGCGCGATACCCGACCCACCAGCGAACATGGCTACAGGGGCAGAGGGAGAAATGGGTAGTTGAAAGTTCAAGGGACGTGAGACTCCCACGAGGACTTTCTCTTCTTCATGTCCCCTGCTCGTCAGATGATGTTTGGGTTCATGGTCCACCGTAGGATCGGGATTTAAAAATCCACTAGAAACACCAGGCCTCGTAACCTTCATCCCTCTGGCGTCGGGAGGAAGTAGTAAAGAGCTAACTTCATGCTCCGCTCTCGCAACCGACAAGTCCAGAGATTCCGGCATCAAGTCAAATGGAAAAGAAGAGATGGAGTAGGTACGAGGGACCTCTGGTTTGATGAGGGAAAGAAGCCAGGAGAGATCATCCAACGAAAAAGCTTCGTCCCACACTTGCTCGTTGACTTCGTTTAGAGCGAGGATGAGAAGGTCACCGATAGAGCCGTTGACAGGCCAAGAGTCGGATCCAAGGACTCGAAGTGTTACTGCAGAGGTGCGGACCATCATGTGAACCTTTTTTTAGAATTTTGGTGAGACCGGTTAGCTGAAAACGACAAAAGAAAAAAAATCTCCCCACCTTCATAACCATCTCCTTCGTAAGAGGCGCCAACTGTCCTTTCCGCAACACATCCCTCACCGTCAAATTCAAATGTTCACGTTTCGAACATTCCGCCTCATGCTGCGCGTACCGTTTCCATCTCGCAGCGTCTGGAGTCGAACCGTCGATGGGTACGTTCACATCAAGAAAGTCAATGAGACCAAGAGCGCCGACGATTTTCTGAAATTTTACTGTCATTCAGCAAGAACGTTTTTGAAAAGAGTTCAATGAACGTACTTCTATATCACTCCACGAATTCAATGGCATAACCGCTAACCGATCTCCAGGTATAAAAGTCAACCCAACGTTCTTCAAATCAAACGTGACTTTTCCCGTAGTGCGTTTAGGATCATCGTCGATCGCTGAACGTTTTACGATTTTGGCCTGGGGAAGGGGCATCAGCGGTCTGAATGAAACAATTGGGGGGGGACATACCCAAAACCGACACTCGTCATAACTCCCCCTCATCTCATGAGGTTCAACGTCCAAGACCGCTTTTGACCGAAACGGCTCCAAACGTTCTTTCATCGACTCTGCTAGTGTTCGGTGGACTTCTTGCCATGGTCTACCGATGGAGTCAGTTGCTCCCGCACCTCCGCTGAATTTCCGAAAAACAGATAGATTAGTAGATGCAGGGGACGGACAGATGAAGGAAAGACAACGCACTTGGTCTCAACTCGCCCAGTCTTTGCAACAACCTCCAAAAATCCATAAACCTTGTCTAGAAAAGGCGAACCGGCGCGCGTCAGTTTTTCAGATACGCATACAAGAGACGGAATTGGCACTAACACCTATGCGTTCCCCTAAAAGGAAAACAACCGACGTCAGCAAAAAAAATCCCCAATTCAATTCATAAGCACCCAAAAAAAACTCACATAAACCCCTTCTCACCAGCATAACTCTCCACAATCGCATCTAAAACTCCAACAAGTCTGGGATCATTTGAAGCATTAATGTAAGGTACGACTGGGTAATGGTTCTCGATGGCCGCTAAAAAGGCTCGGATGTTGAGAGGCATCCAGGCACGAAGGTGGATAGATTCGACGCCGAGGAAGGATTTGTAGTTTTGGCGCTACGTGTCATTCAAGTCAATATCAACGAAGGAATGGAGGTATACTTGACAGATGGACGAAAGGCAGCTTACCATCAAGAAAGAATCCATAACCTGAAAAATGGGTAAAAACAACCCAGAAAGCGCGGGTAACCTCTTTGACAGTGGCGCTGAAAATTTGGCGTATCCTTGTCTAATGTAAAATAACCAAGATCAGTCGAGGTCCAAAAACGAGAACAAAAAACAAAAGCTCATCGGACACTCACCCCCAAGCAGCAGGCGGAGCAAAGTTCTCTCCGGCATGCGGATTAACAGATATCTTGTGAAACACGTAGGAAAGTTGATCCACCACTTCTTTCAGCTTCAACAGCTCGACCAGGAGACCTTCGTTGTCCTTTTCCATCACACGTTCTTGACAACGAGCGATGAGGTCTGGGCCGGGGGTGAAGAGACCGTGGACTTCTGCCTGTTGACGAATTAGTTGATTAGTTTCGCCGAACATGAGTTAAAAAGGGTGGAAACTGACCATACAAAGTAGAAACATCGCTTCACCACGATCGTTGAAAATAGGCCATCGGAGGTCCATATTCTCAGCCCGTGCGAGGTACGGGTAGAATGAGGTTGGGTCACGTATCTGTAAATAAAAACGGTAAGATTGTAGTTCAGTAAAACAACATAAACCTCCGTACCTTGTAATTGTGTAACGACACATCCGACTGGGAAAGGTACGGCAAAGGTCTTCCCAACCTTACGCAGACCTGTCGAAACGGTATAACCACATTCCGTGGAATACCTTTCGTTTCAGGTTCCTAAACGACCAGACGTCAGATTTGGACCAGTTGTAAACTAAGAAATCAAACCCACCTCGTCAGGCTCCCCTCTAACATCAAAAAACATCTCCTTCCTCACACCAAGCCTACTAATCCCCTCCCTCCCATCATTGTTCTCCTCGTACCTCCAGATACTGGCCAAAATCCCCAAACAAACGACAGCAGCCCACAAGGCAGCATCAGGTATCGCATCCACACTCGCATCCACCAAGGGTAACTCCAAAATCGCTTCCCTCACTCTTCCCCTCGCAATCAGCCCGGGTAGCCTCTTGCAAAGGTCAGACCAAACTCGACCTTTCGTAACTCCCAACGCAGCAGGTGAGGCGTTAGGATCAGCAGGACAAAGTCCATGGTTAGTTGATAAAAATCCGTCTCTCCAACCCGTCTTTGGGCCGACAGCGTCTGCTCTTTCCAACACTCGACGAGCTGGTGCACCCAAAGCTATAGCGAGAACATCTAGCTCGTTTGGGTTTAGAGAGTCGGCGTTTTGAAGAATAGCTTTGGAGGAGGAGAGATCTTTTGGGGGTGCGGTTGGGAGTAAGACTTGGACGATTGTTTTCTTTTCTTTTTCGAGAGAGGTTTGGATGGCGTTGGGACCTTGAGGTGCGCCGTAGAGTGTGGTGGAGGAAGGTTGGGGGGTACCTAACCAGGCGCAGCCTCGAGGACCGTAGCCGGCGAAAACGTTGGAGGCAGGACAAGCGCCGGATTTGGAGCCAGTTGCTGGACAAGAAGACATGGGTGTGAGGGCGGGTGGTGATTCTGGACGTAAAAGAAAAAAATTGAGGTGTTGAAACAAAGTATGCGGACTAGCGCAACTTTGGAAAGCAGGCGAAGAAAAATGAAACGAAGGTGGAGGTTTAAAAGAAAAAGAATGGAAAAAAAACAACACGAAGCGTGTACTGGGTTCTGCTTTATCTTAAGTTGCAGGTACCCGAGCGAACGGATATCATATTACTCCCGTATGATTGTTTGGCTTGGCGGTGTAGGTATTCATGAATCGCATTCTGCCAGCAAGAATAGGAAGATCAGTGCGATGTCGTGTCAAAACATTTTTACGAGTTCCTAGCCCGTTTAACCTTGAAAATCGGTCAGCCAAAGGTTGCATTTTCTGTGCCAGAGTCGAAAAGCGCGCTACTGGGTCGTGGGTAAGAAGGAACCAGTGGTTCGGTAGGTTACAACGAAAGTGAATAGTAAGTCTTGGCTGTAGTTACTAGAGCACGAAGGAAAGGGAATGAGGCAGCGTAAATAACGTACCGGAATCACCGACTCCAGGGTCACCAGCTAGTAGCGGGGATAAAGGTCGTGAGATTCAAACCAAACTTGGACCCATACCGTCAAACGCTTATCTAATATTTGGTCCCTACCTCCGAACTTCAACCACTTCGGGACGCTCGAGTCGGCGACGAGGTCCCTCGACTTGTGAAACTTGAGAGCTTGACCGACAGCTATCCAGTGTCACTTGTAAGGCTCTACCCTTCTAACAGAAAAGGGATCATCAATTAAATCGTGATTACTATGCCGGTAAGTGGATACTATACAAATGCTCGTCTAAATCATCTAAATCATGAATAAAGTAAATCGTAGTAGGATGACCGATTACAACATCGACTGGAACTCTTGCACCACAGATGGTCTCGAAGCCGAAGTAGTACCTTGCGGCTGCAAATCCAAAAGAGCCTCATCCAAAAGCCGCAAAACATCTCCCGCACATCCAAACGACAGACTCCAACCTGCTCCACCATGTCCATACGAGTGTACGATCCGACTAGGCTTTGTCGCGTTGGCGAGAGTTCTCAGCTCTCGTTCTACACGAATGTTTGAGCCACGGAAAGGCCGTAAACCTTGTGCCATAGGGTAGTCAGGGTCGAGGCGAGCATTCTTCAAATCAGGAAGGAAAGCTTCGCAACGAGCTTTCATCCGCTGCATAACGGGAGAATCGAGAGTCAAATCGAGGTTCCAGTTATGAGGCTCCGTGAAACCTATTACAAAAGTCAGTCAAGTACAGCAAATGAGAATTCCAAAAGATACACGACCACTTACCTCCCATCAACAGAATGTTATCGTTCCTTGGCACAATGAAAACGATCTCATTATGTCTCGCCACATCCGCAGAGATAGTCAAAGCAGCTTCAACCTTAGGGAAATCCTTTCCATCGTTAATCACCCTGATCAACCCACCACGAATCGGGTAGCACGACTTGTCAGCTGCAGTTTCAGCTCCCGCAATCCCAGTGCAGTTAATAATTGCCTCAACCCCGAATCTCTCCCTGAGTTCCCGTTCCTGCTTGAGCAGATCCCCTTGAATAGCCTCCGTAATCATCTTCCCTCCCTTGGCTTTGACAAGCTCCATCAACCACCCCATAGCCCTATCGGTATCAATAACCGGCGCCATAATTTCATACGCATCAACCCCTCCATGCTCAGGATCAATCCTCCGTTTCTCAATCAATTCCTTCCCACCCCTCTTGAACCCAACAACCCCACTCGCCGCAATCTCCTCCATCTTCTCCCTCTGAAAATCGTCCCCATCTACAGACGTAGGGAAATAAAACGCGCTAGGCATCATTCTAACACCAGCAGCCTTGGAGAGCTCCTCATCCGACGCAATCGCGTTCCAGATGTGGTAGGCAACCATACACCACTTCTTACTGTGCTGTAACGAAATCTTATCGGTATGTTGACCACATACAGCTGGCGGGTATTCCCAGAGGGCTCCGGCGATTTGAGACGCTATCCGTTGTTGTTTTCCATAGGATGCCCATTCTTTGGCGAGCACGGTGACGTGGTAGCCTCGGTCGAGGAGAGTCCAGGATGTGGTTAGACCGATGACACCACCGCCGACGACTAGGATGTGTTTGGAGGAAGGGGTGGGCTTGTGGAGAGGTGTGGGGAGGGGGGTGATGTCTCTCCACATTGTCAATGTTTGCTTGGACATTGTCGGTTAAGGCTGAAGTCTAGTAAAAAAAGGTTGCAAGTTCTAGTTTGTAGAGGAGAAAAGGCTTGGTTTGTTGGTCTCTCTTGGCTCCCTACTGCACGGTATATATACCAGTACCTCGGATTAACTGAGGAGAAGCAGAAGGTTTCTTGTTGTATTCTCCGTCGCCCCGCTTTCCGATCTCAGAAAGGAAAACACAAAGTCCTTCAACTTTGAATGACCTATGAGCTCACTGATCATTCCGCTACCACACACCAAAACAACGTGATGTAAAACCAGACAAGTACGAGTCTGACGGATCAATTTGAAAGACTATCAATATTCGAGCATTCGAAAAAAAGAAAAGAAGCCCGAATATCATCCCGCTAAAGTCTAGATTGAGACCTAGAAATTCCTAGGCCTCTTCACCCGCCCTCCCAATTCAGATACTCCCGCAAGAGCAGTCACTTACTATTTCAGCTTGCGGGCCCGTCAGTAAAAGTTCACACCGGATCGATCATGACTAGGTCTAGGGACGTCACGCAAGAGAAACTGAGGGACTTATAATGGCTTTGAAACCTGGCAAACTCTGGGAAAAGTGTCGATGATACGGCAAACCGTGTACGTACTTGTTTCAGTTCAAAAAATCCCATTCTCATTCAACGGAACTCGGATCTCCCCCCTCCAAACAGGCATACATAAGTGGCAGACGACGGAATTTCGAACATCCAAGAAAGCACTAAGAATGACTCGGAGAGGGAGGGGCCTGATCGTCATCGAACCGGACTCGGAGTGGCTCAAGCGCTCAGAGTCACGGAAACTTTCCAGTCTTTGACACCGACCGGCGACACGCGTACGGGCTTTTGAACTTTGACCTTTTGACTTTGGCCAGTTTCGGTTTTCAGTCAGTAACCCTCCTAAATTCTAATCAACGGAATTTGGAGATGAAGGACTCGGAGTTTGCGGAGTTCTGCTCTTTAATGCGCCCGCCGGCGGTATTTATTTCAAGTCACCCAGGCGTATCTGTACACTGGCATGCAGCACAAGCGTGGAATTCAAAAGGGAAGATACAATCGCAAGTTTGCGGCTAAAAGAGAAGAGGCACTTCAGCCTATAGGCTATAACTAGCTTTATTCGATAATTATATTTAGTCAGACTCGCGGAGGATAACCGATGATAAAAATAAAAGGACGGCTGGTCTGGCCATAAGTAGTATAAGTTTAGAAATCCCAGTGACAAATGTCTATCTGTACAAGTTGGAGTTCCGTGACAATCCATCCATTTTCTGGCAGGCATAAACGTCATAGTAATGAATAGAAATTTGCCCACTAAAAATCATCGACATCACCCGCGCTGATGTAGCCTTCAAGTTGAGCCAAAGAGGGACTAATGACCTCGACAAATGTCCACTCGACCTCGACCTTTTTCGTTATCACCAATCGACTCCTCACCATAATTAGTATGTCGCCAAGGATTCCATGACATATAACTTGAGCTCAATGATCCCTCCCATTTGGAACTTTCATCTTTAGGAAGCCGCTCCGGCAGTACCTTCGAGACAACAATCACTGCTACTTATGACACGGCACCGACGCGTCACTTTCCGTAAAGGACACCTAAGACACATGTAAGTATGCATAAATAAGGACTTGATGAAGAGGAACATTCACGTCGGTGTATGAGGAACGGATTCGAATCTTCAAACAACGGTAGGCCTAGAACTCGTAATAAGTAATGATACTTGAACCAAGCAATGTGGCGCAACTTGAACTTCAGGTTCGAACACTGGCAACTCTGTACGCGTGCGCAGAATTTTGGGTTGTTACTTAGAAGGGGTTAAAAGCCCTCAAAAGACTTTCAAGGTGAGATCAAAGGGAAATCCCTCTTTGATTATTGTGAACCTCGAGCTAACGCTGCATCGGGAGGGGCGTGGAATCCGCATATTATGCGGTCAAAACGCCTGATCCGATTAAATCCGAGTCGCGTCGCCGAAAAAGGCCACGCCAAACACTCTAATAATAGTCACCTCAATTTCAAAGTCAACCACGAATCTACAACATCTACAGCATTTTCAGCTTTTTCCTCTTACTAGTACTCACCTTTAGCACTAACTACGACCGAGCTTCAGCTCTTCCATAGTCAAGACACAAAACAAAACTGAAGCCGAAAAACTGCGTCAAAGAAAAGCTGCGCTGAACAGCTTCAGGCTTCAAAGCTTCAAACTCCAATTAAACCCCCAAAGCAGCGGAAAAATCTCATTTTCAACGTGAAGTCGAAACTAGGCTATATTACAGACAATTTCCCCCTCAGAGAAGGATACTATATCTTCGCAGCACAACTGTGCACCAAAAGCACTAATGCAAATGCAAAAAGCATCATCTACCCACATTCATACTACTTTCTTCTCACTAGCCACTGGTCTAGGATAAAAAGCTCGACGTCTATTCTCGTTCTCAAAAAACGACCTAATCAAAATACCTCCCCGCACTTTCTTGCCAAAGCAGAAAAATGCGATTCTCACCAGCTCAATACCTTGCGCTGTTCTTACTCGCAACCAGCTGCGTTAACGTCCAAGGAATCGCGTTAGGAAGTCGGGTAAGACGCCTCGTTTATAACGGGAAGCAAACCTCAGAATTCTGACGTTTTTTCTTTCAGGATCTCACTAACCAGATATCGAAACGCGATGAACAAAACGTTGGCATTTTCAAAGCGCGTGCATACCCGCTTGACTTCAAGACTCGTCCTCTACATGCCCGGCAAGACGGAAATGGGATAGATAGTACCGGAAGCGATGGCGATGGCGATTGTGGTGTCGATGGCGGAGAGGATGGTGGTGTAGACGAAGGTGAGGACGGTGGTGCTGACGGTGGTGGAGACGGTGGTGAGGATGATGGTGATGACAGTGGTAAAGATGGTGGTGTAGACGGAGGTGAGGATGGTGGTGAAGATGGTGGTGATGATGACAACGGTGAAGATGGTGGTGTAGACGGAGGTGAAGACGGAGGTGAGGATGGTGGTGGTGGTGACGGTGGGGAGGATGGTGATGATGACGGTGGTGAAGACGGCGGGGAGGATGGTGGGAAGGGTCGTGGTGATGGTCATCGAGGACACCACTGCGGAGGCCATCGTCATCGTCATCGCCACGGTGAACACGATGGGCAAGAAGACCAAGGTCGCGACAGTGACAGCGGTGAGGGCTCCGACGACAACCGCAAGTCGGATTATTGAACTGTTCCTGCCCTAGTACTGTTGAACTATCAGTAGATCGAAGAGTTGTATGAAAGTTGTAGTTTCATACCCGTCATGCCTTTGTGTTCAAAATGAGAACTAAAGTATACTTGAGCCCCCTCCCCGTAAGGCACAGTAGACAAACACCGTTTTGTCCGTGATCATGCTTGCGAGGTAGTGCTCGTACTATGGGCTTCGTTCATGGCCACCAGGGCCCATACTTAACGAAGGCGACCATGACACCACCAGGCTCCTGTAGAGCAAAATGCACAAGACCTCAACTTATTTCTACGCACTCGTCCACTGTATCTTCTTCGGTACGCAGCCACGGTAGGCACATTCTCATTCCAGAGGATGATTTGCGTGGGATTTGCCAAACTATCTAAAGAAGACGAAATGAGTGACAACGAGCCCATTTAGAGTAAACCCTGGAACAGAGCTATCAGCCCCCGATATTACAACAGTAGTACCCAGACAAATACGGATGCAAGCGTATGCTCAGATGGAAGGATGGAAGGAATCGGTATACAAGGACGTGCTCACATGCGAAACATGGGAGGATTACTTGAGTAATAAGAGCCTAAGTATTGAGCCTACTTAAGTCTGTAAGTACTCGTGGGCAAAACGTGATATCCCCTGCAAAGTCTTGTAGCGTGTAATAACAGAGTGTCTACAACGAGAATCAGTGTAGTCCCTATTGTAGAAACCTGGTACGAGGTGTATAGTCAAAAATCTGAAGGTAATCGAAAGAGCAGCGCCTACTAAGAATACCAGGTGATCGTACAGTCATCATGAACATAGAGAGTACTTCGTTCGAGCAATTTTTAAGTCCCCATTGACCTTCGCTCTTCCTACCCCTTCGCACTCATGAACCGCCTGTCCATGTACCAGTTCCACGCACTCTGCAGTTCTCGATTATGCCATACGCTTCCCTTTGGTGGTCTGAACATGGCGACAGGTTCCGAACGAGCTTTCATCGCTGATCGAGACTCGGATTCAAAAGCCACTTCAGTTAACGTCGATTCAGGAGCGAAACGGTAGGTGTCAAAATCATAGCCGCTCATGATTACGGGAATGGAATGCACTGAGGAGTCAGGAGTCGCAGGTGGGTCCTCGTCAGACCACCATGCTGAGCTGTCAGTTCCCGAATCCGAAGTGAGACCAGATCCAGAAGATTCGGAATGGGCGGATGCAGATATCGATGTCGAAGGACCAGGCCCAAAAGTGACATCTAATTGTGGAAGGGGTGGAAGGTTTGACCTCCTCTTAACTGCCTTCGTCTCCTCATGATTATCCGGATCCCAGAATTCTCTTGCATCGAAAAGCGAGTCAACCGATGCCGGAGACTCCAGCTTGAACTCCAGTTGATGCTCGTCGTCCAGAAGGGGAAGTAGATCATAGTCCAACTCATCGTCGTCTTCGATCAACCAGCCCCATTGGGAATCGTCCTCATGCCTTGCAGAAGGAACGGAACACTCGATCCAGGCATTCAATGTCTTCAGTACATCCTGAGCGTCCGGGCGGTCATCCATATCCTCTTCCCAGCACCACTCTATAAGACGCAGGATCGGATCAGGAACAGGTGTATCCGAAGGTATTCTTGGTCGTTGACCGTTCAATACGTCAATCATAATCTTGATCTCGTTCTTCTCGTCGTAGAAAGGCGGATACCCAGATATGACCTGGGCATAAACAAGTCAGTTTCGATCAATGGACAAATTACAGACTGTACAGATCGTACGAACCTCGAGGATAGTGCACCCCAAAGCATAAATATCTCGAGTACTCTTACTTCGAGCTGAGTGTAACGCGTACGGTCCCAACAGCTCTGGAGCAAGCCATCGAAGGGAGCCCCGGACTCCGGAGCTGCTATCCGTGTGATCACCGACAGCCAGAGTGCCAAATTCGTTAGAGGTCTTTTCGATAATGGAGAGCCCAAAGTCGCCGATGCAGCACGTTTCGTCTTCAGAAACGAGGACGTTTCCCTAACGCAGACAAACAATACGTAAACGAAGACTCGTTTGCAACAAAAAAACTTACAGCTTTGATATCACAATGAATGACGGGAGGTGTTTGTGTGTGAAGATATCGAACTCCTTCCACTACCTGTCGGACCTGTTCGTGAATTTACTACGGTCAGTTTCTTATCTTCTCCGGTCGAGATTTAGGTCACTCACCAATTCCACCTTTCTCCTCAACGAGCACGGGACATGCTTCAAGTAGATAGACAGGTTCCCATGGTACATCCACGGCGTTATTATCGAAAAGCTAGGAGATAGAACTTCATCATTGATCCCGAGAAAAGGGAGAATGTTGGGATGTCGTAGTTGGCGAAGCAACAGCACTTCACTGATCAGATCCTACGTGGAAGTTCTCGTGATGAGCAGAAATAATGAGTTGTGGGCAATGATCAACTTACGTTCATGATATCATCCCTATTGGATGATTGCACAAAAAAGCGCAGCACCTTGATGCACACTTTTCGTACGCCGATTTGCCCTTTCCATATATCCTATTCGTGTTCATTTAGTTATTTTCAGCATAAGCTGAGGCCAACGGCTCACCGAGAATCCCCCACCGCACACAGGATGATCTCCACTTAGAGTAACTCCAGGAAGATAGAATGTTGATGGTAAGACACGATGTGACCAGCTCAAGTATCGCATGTACATTATACACTCTCTCCGAAGACGAGAAGCCGTTTGAGCTGCATCCCGGCGCGTGAATGAATCGTTAATAACCTAGACGATCGAATCTAGAGTCAGAAGCGTATGGAATTCGAGGCCAGCAACACCACAAACCAGTTGAAGCAACTCCAGTACGAACGGCGCCCACCGTTTAGAGATCTTCTTCATATACCTTGTTCGCCCCAAGAAAAAATTTGATGCCAAAAAGGAAACGAGTTCGTCCGAACTCATAAACGCAGGCTGGTCGTTGTATGAATCTTCTGAAACGCAGCACAAGTAGCCCTTTCCACGAGAGACCACCATCGCAATTTCTAAACGGACTTTATCTTCCCCGGTGGTACCAGAAAACACCTCAGTATCCCCATCCCCCGCTAAAAACAGAGTATTGAGACTCTGAAAGAGTTCCGGCGCGTCTTGAAGCAGACTTGCGCATCGGAAAAGCACTCCTTGTGTGTACGTTCGGCTTTTAGATGAAAATTTTCAACGACATATCTACATTCCAGGCTTGAACGGGACGCGAGACCCAGACTCACCCTGTATGCCAATACATAATAATCTGCTTGAGAACCTCCTGATAATCTCCATGTCTATCTCTCCGTTTAAAGTGTTCTTCGAGTGTTGATAGGCATCTTGAGCAGTCCAAGGTTTTCCAGAAAGCAGGAATCTTGCAGTGAGAGGATTCCATAGAGAACCGAAGATTACTTGACGACGGTCATGGTATACCTTGAAGAGGTGAGAATATTTCCTGTGTTGGCCTACACTGAACCTGTGCACGTTGAGGTGCCATCGTACGTCTTCAAGCGATGTGCTGTTCTTCCTATCCGTCCATGCGATATTGACAGCCAATCAGAATACGAGAAAACTCGAAAATTAATTGGCCAATTGGAACCCAGTGTTGAGTGAGTCTGAGTGACTGTGTATATGCATGATGCCGCCTTCTGATACTGCGGTTCATCATTCAAATTTAGAACCCAAGTAGATCCTGCTGAGATAGACACGGTCCATGGACCGAGTCCGGTTTTTAGTCATTCCCCATCGTAACCCTCACGAAAGTGAATGAAACCGGAATTTTGCAAGTGTATGAAATCGTATAAGCAGGGTATCAGTACAATGCTGGCGCCTTCCTTTGACTACTACCCTCACGGTGGGCGATCCGGACAACTCCCATCTATTCCTCTGCAGGTCATACGTTAAAGTCCCAAAGAAATGACCTAGAATAACACGTTTACAAGCATCCCGACGCGCTAGAATTTTCGCAACCGCCCCGCGCGGGATCCTCCCCCTGTGGAAGAAACGGTATCCACTGGTCGTATTCCAACCTCTTCGTTTCCCTTCAATTTCATTTGCACCTCCGCAAACAAACCACGTATAATCTTCACCCACCATTACACCAAACATTCCCCCACGTATCCGAACTAACGCCAGCAAACCCCAACCTCTGCTGATCATGATCCAACCCATCGATAACCCCAACACCATAGCTCTGTTTCGCAATATCTACGAATCGACTAGTCGGTGGACACTTGAATCCGAGCGTGTGGGGACACGCTCGATCCGTAGCTTGACATGTTTCGATGCACGGTAACAGGACGTTATATGACGCATTGAAGGGGGGGAAGAAGGGGCTTCGAGACGGTGCCGTACTCGCTACAGGTGCAAGTGCTGAAACGGCTGGAAGAGGGGATTCGCCTCGCTTTTTCAACAAAAGACTATCGACAGCTCGAGCGAAAAGATGTCGTCGTTGTTGATTCTGGGAAGACTGGGATGCGGGTACAAAGGTTGAAGAAGAGCTGGCCTCTCCGCATCTGGGAAACGCAATCGCACACAACCACTTGCGATATTCCCTTTGGCAATCCGAACAGCTTTGAAGAGGACTGTACAGGTCTCTTCCACATGCAAAGGTAGTCAGAGTTGTGGTGAAGTTGGTCAAATGTTCAGTTACGCTGTCGGCAATGTTTTGCGGTATGTTGGATCCATCGTACACGGTCGATGGAGCAGCCGGAGGTGGCAGGGGTACACCATAAGAGACCCCTGGGCAGAAGGGTAAAGAAGCGGCTAAAGGGCATGAAAAAGAGCCTGTAGGAAGAATTCAGAGGGGAACTCTTGAAACGTTTAGAGTAGGACACGTACTCGATTTTGTTACAAAGTACGTCGGCCCACTAACCTTCTTTCCACCCTCAACGAAGAATGCTGTATAATTAGTTTGTGGCGATAACCCGTCGACCAGTAACTGCTCTCTCCAACCCTCCCGAGCATCTCTAAGCCACTGTGTCCGATTCGCTACATTTCCTTGAGTACCGGTTCCTGCTGCAGTGAAGTTCTGCAAAACACAGCCCAACTGAGTCCCTACAGATGTTGGGGAAAGCACCAACGTGTAATTAGGAGTAGAGCTGGGCACTGTTAGCGGAGTCGATACTGGGAGGGTATAGTTGGGGTACGCGGGTTCACTATTCGGCTCTGAAGCATATGGAGGCGAAAAAAGGAGAGCTTGGTTGGAAGTGGTATCACCGAGAAGCGGGAAATTCGTGAGACGTTCTTGAAGAGGGCCTACATTTTAAAAAGAGAAGTATTGTCAGCTAAATCATTCAAAGTGATATCAACTTTTTACCCACCTTTCTCGGAGAGCCCAAGCTGCACTGTCCCACTTCCGCCTCCACTCTCAACGGTCAGAATACCACCCTTCTCAAAGCTCCCTGAGAAAACTCTCACTCCATCGTTGACTGGTAGGTTTACAACAGTTTCATCGCTGTTGTTTGTGAGAAAGAATTTTGCCGAAAAGGAACATATCGAAATCGATATTGTTAGATTGAGCGAATTTGGGATAGGGAACGTAGTGTTGCTGTTAGCATTGAGATTTTGGGAAGTGAGTGACAGCAGTGAATCTAGAGTTATTGTCCCTTGTCCAGCTGCAAGAGGAATGCCGACGGTGAAGAGATAGAGTAAAAAGGTCGTAGGAAGATGATTCCAATGCATTGTCGGTCTCCTTCACCACTTGAATAGGCTGGTAGGCTCGAGGAAAGATTTGAGTTGTGAAGAAAGCCAGCGTCGTTGATGTCAATGAAGTTGATGGTTTCACTGTGACTATAGTCTGTCATGTGAAATCATTATCTACGTCCCAAAATTCTATTGGTTCAAGTTTTGGTTCATGCACCTCATGATCACGTACACCCCTTACGAACCTGGAGGCGCTTGAGCTTTATTATAACGCTTCCTTCACCATCATCAGTGTTGCAGCACTCGTAGATCGACAGGTTCATTTTCTTTCTATCTCCCCTAAAGCCTAAAGGTTAATATTTCTTAGCTGCGCCCGCAACGAATTTCTATCAATAATGCAACTGATGGCCGAATCAAAGCGAATGATCCAGATGCAAGTTGAGTAAAAGAAATCAAGAATATTATTGTAAGTAAAAATACAATTATTAAAGGTCAAAAGCTAAAATTTGGTAGATACAGCGAGTGATTAACTCGAGTGCCAGAGTAATATTGAGTCGGATGCTTGATGAAATATGCAGAGTTTGTTGAAAGAAAGAAAAAATTGATGGTACGTTGGCTATTCAATCAGGGTGAGTAAGTGCAGAAGAGAAATGACGAGACACAAGAAAGAGAACTGAAAAAAGAACACAATTTTAGCTTAGGTACCATGCAAGAGGCTGCGTATATCTGTGCATGTCGTCAGAACTTCCCGGCTACATCAAGGGGGACGGTTCAGCACTCACCTAAGCGGGCATTTCAACACCTAGGCTGTTGTCATATGGGCTTCCGCAAGTTCGGATGAACCTGTTGACGAACTTGTGCTGGAGTACAACGCGTACTGATAATCGAAACTCTGGTTTACTCGGATGAAGTCACTCGGATAACCAAATGGTTGATGGTCGAATAAGTCGTCCGGTAAGCAGCAGTCGTTTGGATCCACATACGACTCCTGGAGGAAGGAGCTGTCGGTCTGGTAAGGGGTGGACCACGCTGCTGGAAGTCCTTCAGAAGTTGTGTATCGCTGAGTGTAAGGTGCGGGTGAAGGAGGCGAAAACGCGGGCTGGGAAACCGGTGCTTGAACTACGGAGGGCGCATATTGCTGAGCGTAAGGAGCGGGTGAAGGAGCCGAAAACTCGGACTGAGAAGATGGGTATTGCAAAGTATCCACTGTCGGCTAAAAATGCAGAAAAGGACAGCTTGTTGGGTGTTGGTCACTCAAAAGAAGATAATTGCACGTACAACGGGAGACTCTGTTGGTCGCAATAGAGGGTTCAAGAATGCAGGTTCCAGTTCTACATGCTCTACTTCCGCTTCGTTTCGAGAGGACGATTCGATGGGCGGACTTGAACAACTCGACGACGCGGAACTGGAAGACACGGTGGTCCGGTAACGTGAGTTTTGCGTGCGTTTCTTTTGAGTCCTCTTCACGACCAAGTCGTCGACAGGAATGTCTGAATGTCCGCTCGTCAGCAACGCGGCTTCCAGATCATTCCCCTCCTTTCCTTGCATCATCAAATCCGCCACCTTTTTGCACCTCATCAAATCATCAACTCCGTTCCTCTTGGTCTGTCGTTTGGCTTTCTTCTTCTCCCTGGCCTCAGGTGCGTAACGGTAGTTGGGGTACTTTATCGAGTGCTCGATCTTCGCTTTTTCTGCCATTGCGTAATAGATGTCCTTCTCGGCCTGCGGTAACATTCTCCAATAGTGGCCGCTGATACGACTGATGATACGGTGATCGCTTTCAACCGAGCGGTTGATCTTGGACTGACACCATAAGCGAAAGAACATGAACGCGTTGAGTGGACGCGGAGGCCCTTTTCCACGAAGTGGCTTAGCAGACGAGTTCAACACGTAGCTCAAAAATTCGATGAACTGTAGTGGTGATGGTGCAGAGTAATGAAAAGAGACGTCGACTGGGTGTTTAGGTGCAAGCTCAAGCTCCGACGAGTGTAGAGAAGGAGCGAAGCTGTATTTGGAGGATTGAAACACTGTATGTTAAATCAGCCAAAAGGCATTGCTTGAATTAAGGAGAACGTACCAGAGGTATACGTCTCTTGAGGTCGGTGAGGAGGAAGCTTAGGCATGGTGGAAGAAAGAAAAAAAGGGTGTTTGTAACTGTTAAAGACCCCCGTAACGAAGCTATGGTTTTATAGATTTCAGATAGCATATCAGGGCTTCGGCTCTAGCTGGCCTCTGGGATTCTTGACTACTTTCATATTAGCACTTGATGCAAAAACCACCCTCGTTATCGGATCACATTCCACATGAGGCATATTCTGACTGACATGATATCCATATATGGTCAAAAAATGTGATATGTCTGACAGGAATCTTACCCAGGTCTCCCATGAGGCAAAGAATGGCGGGAAACCGTCATGTGAATCCCCCTTTTGTTAGTTCCAATGCTCGATCTCATTGTTCTCACTTTCCTATTATCCCTTCAGATAGGCTCTCCGAATTCACCCCGTATTTTTTCCTCAACATTATAACTCGTAAAAAGCTGCCAGTACCAACACCTATGTATGGGGGTTCAAGCGCTTAAGGCTGCTTCGAATCTGATACCGCGCTATCAATGAGCGCCCTAACCCACGGCGTAATTTTCCGTTTCTCGGCTCCCACTTTCTCGACAATTGAGTCGTCTTCCCCTTAGGTGTGATCAGGTCCCCCAGAGCTGTGGCGTCAGAGCCATTATTCCAACTTGGAAATCCTTGTCCTTCTTTCAAACGGGGCAAACCTGTCAGTAGCCTTGTATTTACGCCTCGGAGCCAGAGGCAACTAGCGCCACAGCAATATTCGAGAGAGCAAAGGGGGAGAAGAATAGGATAGGCGGAAAACGGAACTATGGAGCCCTGCACCATGATTAGAACGTGTACATGATTGTGGGGATCATCCGCTGCCAACGTACAAAAAACCGAGACGGGACCGCGGATACTTGTACGTATGAAATCGGGAGGATAAGCTTGATCCGTAACAGTCGCCTGAGTGGCATCCTCTCCACGGTAGTCTTGGTTCAATTTCGAGTTTGAGTGCAAAAGTGGCTGAGAACCTGCAGGAGTTTAGTGATTGCGGAGAATTGCGATGAGTCGCACCACCAGAAGTTAGGACGCCAACGAAGATCATGGTGAGTGGGCCATGTCGTCCCGAGAAGGTGGTAAGCTGACGTAGATTTGCGCTGAACTTGGAGTCATTAGTGACGAGTCGGACCGTCGGACCTACCCATACTGCAACACCAGAATTTGGAGCGTGTACGCCTGAGATGAGTCTACGTTCCATAGGCTATGGCCGGCATATAGAAGTGTTATTTGTGGTCAACTTGTGGGGTCAGGGGGGTGATCAAGTGACGGGAGCTAGTATTTACGGTCGCCTGGAATCAGTTTCGAGTTCCAAGTTCGGGTGAGAAAGTGGTGGGGAACCCCCCAGTTCTTCAGTGGCCACGGCCCGAAGGAGAATCGGAAGCAGTCCGAATAAAAAGCCCTTGAGAACAGGGACGAATTTTCGACGGTTTGACGATCGGATGCAACTCGTTAATACAACGATGGTTCACCTAGAGGCCTACGCCCTCTGTTCGTGCGTGTTGAGGCGAAATCCGGGTCAAGTCCGAGTCGCAAGCAACTTTGCCGCAGCACTTGAATGTGCATACATGGCGCCATTCTTCCAAATGCGAATCTAGGGTTCGAGGGTGTTCGTCAGAGATACGTCCGATGTTATCATAAATGATTCAAGACGCCCAGAATTCTGATATGGGAGCCAATATCGACGTTATCGATACTCCCGGGTAGATCGCTGAAGGTCGTAAAACGTTGGGGGAGATTTTCGTGTGTACAGGCTGTCCAGTATCCAATCGATAGAGCTTTCGAAGAACCCGAAGCTGAGTCTGAGAAGAGGGAATTTATTTCAGTCCCTGAGATGATGCCACAATGTCATAGCTACACAGCCTTCTGAGCCGCGCCATGCCGAACTCTGCCATCACTTTCGCTTGTGCTGAGATGCTCTCGGGTTTGCTCGTTAGGCTAGCTCTCGAGCATGGAAAGAGCATGGAAATATGCAAGTAATGAGTGCGGATCGTATCATTTCTGTCAAGATTTGATCGAGTTTTGAGGAGGTTTCAGGAAAAAAAGACTCACTTCCATGATTACGGCACGCATTATATAGGTACTCGTGTTCCCAACCCCTCTCACAAGCCTCTCTCTCATACGGTCACCCCCTCAACGAATGGTCCAACATTTCACGTACAGTGCACGTTCTTCCAGGTTGCTGTACACTTTATTCTCGGTCGCCTCACAATATGTTCCCAAACTCTTTCGAAATTCGACTTCCGATGAACTCCACACTACATCGCATCTCCTCAGAAGGGAAGAGAAATTCGATCCACATAATCACCAACTCGTCGCCTTTGCTTGTCTTATACCCGCTCTTGTCTTGTTGTCAGGACTGTTTGCCGGTCTGACATTGGGTTATATGAGTTTGGACGAGACGCAACTCAATGTAAGTACTACAACCTTCGACAATCATAGCATCGCGTTGACGGTGAACGATATCCTCATAGGTACTAAGTATAAGCGGTACTCCGTACGTACTTCATAACATCCTATATGCAATCTTTCACCAACAATACTTACAGGCTTCAGCGCAAGTATGCTCAGAAGATTATCCCAATTCGAAAGAATGGCCATCTCCTTCTTGTTACCCTTTTACTCGCCAATATGATCGTCAACGAGTCTCTACCTGTGATCTCAGATCCTGTTCTCGGCGGTGGTATACAGAGCGTTGTTGTTTCTACCACTCTGATTGTGATGTGAGTTGAGAGTTACCAAAATTTTGCAGCCATGCCCGTAATTTCGCATTCGGCGGCTATCGGGCGGTTGTATTATCCTACCGTCGCGTTTAGCGTGTTATGGCGTGTATGCAAATTCACATCGCGCACCGCGTGTTTAGAATGTGGTTGTTTAGCCCTGACGTCACGCATCTAATGCTTGGGAGGACATCTCCGAAGGTCATGGCGCAGTTGTAACAGCATTCAGCGCCATATTTGGCAGTTTCACTGCCTTTTTCTTCCTGCCAAGAGTCTTGTCACTCACCTTACATTCTTTTCAGATTTGCAGAGATTATTCCTCAATCTCTCTTCACCCGGCATGGACTATACTTGGGGGCAAAGATGGCCGGTTTTACAAAAATTCTTATATACGGTCTGGTTCGTCGCATTCACCTCATCATTTCTTTACCTTCTCAACTCATGGAACTTCTTGGCAGGGTATCATCTCCTGGCCGGTGGCGAAATTATTGGAATTCGTGCTGGGACCTCATCATGGTATTATCTACCGCAGAGCTGGTAAGTCTGCAGACGGTTCCTCTCGTGGTTATTTTGATTTTCTCATTGACTGTTACTAGAACTCAAGGAATTGATCGCGATGCATTCCTCGATGGGCAGCCACGGTGGTGATCTCAAGTCCGATACTGTAACTATAATCGGTGCTGCACTGGATCTGCAAGAGAAAGTGGTCAGACAGGTGAGTAGACATTGAAACATCACCCATCAATGTCTGTAATCCCCGTCTAATCCGCGAACTACCAGGCGATGACTCCCATCAAAGACGTTTTTATGCTGTCAATCGAGTCGAAGCTTGACTATGATCTCCTTAGGAAAATCTGTATGACCGGTCATAGTCGTGTTCCGGTGTACGAAGAAGTAGAAGTCCCTCTACCACCTCCTCACGGTTTGGGTTCTCGAACTCGCACAGTCAAGAAGATTGTTGGCATCTTATTGGTGAAACAATGTGTCCTGCTCGACCCTAATGGTGCGTCCCCTCTGTTAATCCTCATCTGCTTCGCAAAGTAACTTTACTCGAACGTAGACGCTGTTCCGATGCGAAAAATACCACTCAACAAGGTTCCATCTGTCCCTCAGAACGAACCCTTGCTGGGTATTCTTGATAAATTCCAAGAAGGACGTAGTCATATGGCAGTTGTCAGTCGCTTCAGTCGTGAAAAGGTGCGCGAAACCCCCCCAAAACGACATTTATCACGGACGGATTCCTAATCTACATTCTTTAGGCTGCCAGCGTCAAACAAGTCGTGAGGCAAAGCCTTACTCAACGTCTCCGCCAGCGCGTAGGGATGGGTGACTCGGACTCCAGCGAGTCTAGTAGCTCCGACGAGGAGGGTGACAATACGAAACACATACCGTTAAGAATACGAAGAGGTCGAAAGAAGACCAAGGACGTTGAGGAGGGTTTAGAGGACGAAGGAACTCTCGCCGATAAAGAAGGCCTAGCGGATATAAAGGAGTCGCCTACTTCAAGCAGTCTCGAGAAACCGAACAACGGTCACTCTGGCAAGAAATCGAAGACGTCAGGGTCTGGTCAAGAGGCTCCCAAATCGAAAGGGCCCGGGTTTCAGCAGCTTGCGAGAGTCGCTAGTGGGATGAAGTCGATATCGCAACTTGAGCAGAGTAAGTCTGATCCGGCACTGTGTTTATAGTTTGTCAATCTTATACGAGTTTGATAGGTATGCCCGCGGACGCTGTTCTGGCAAAGGAAGGTGCTGCTGAGGTATGTATGATGCCTAACGAGTGTACAGATGTCATGGAGCTCAATCCCTCGAAATAGTTTTTGCAAGGATTTGACCCGTCTGTGGATCCCCTGGGTATCATCACGTTGGAAGACGTTCTTGAGGGTATGTTGAGTTCCTCTCACCCAGTCGTTTATCTATACTCATTGAGAGCATGCCAGAACTTATTGGAGAAGAAATTTACGACGAGTTTGATTCTCAGGGTGCCCGTGGTGACCCTTACGAAGTTCCTCAGGCTCCAGTCGTGCAGCAATCTAAACAAGAGACCTCTCCTCCTACTGAGGCACTTGCCACCCCTACGCCCACCATACCACACCAGAAACCAGTTCTGAAGCCGCTTTCATTGAAAAGTTTTGGTTTCCTCCGATCCAGGAGTGCTCCTCCGAGCCCTAGAGATTCCGTTCCTCCTCCTTCTGCACTTACCGCACCACAAGCCAGTGAAGACCCAAGTCTTGCCGGGACAAGTCCTGTGCCTCAGGCTTCCAGTCGTTCACATTCACACTCGCGTTCACATTCACAGCCACGGGTTAACGTGGATCATGAACCCGTTTCTGATCATCAAGCCGGGGTTCAGGGTAACAGCGTTGGCGTTCCGGTTGATGCCCTGGCATCTCGAATTCCTTCAGTCATCATAGAAGCTCCTACCCCTGTCATTCCATCTGTTACCCCCCCTGCTATGGCCAGGTTACCTAGTACCTTGACTTCTCAGGGTGGAAGCACCCCAGTTTCGAGGAGTGGATCCCCTGCGCCTTCTTTGGAAGCTTATCTGCTGGGAAAGCGTCGCTTGGCTGTTAATGCTGCGTCTAGCAGCGGTGTGTTACCGTTACCACCTGCTGCTATGAATAATCCTAGTAGGCCAGGGGGATTGACGACTGGTGTGAAGGGGACAAGGTTCAAGAGTAGTCCGCTCACCCCGCTTGCTAGTGATACCATAGGGGTTATGGAGGAGAGGGTCACGTCGGAAGGGGAAGAGCGTGCGGGATTCGAGGGCGGCGATGTTCCGCAGGGTGGACTCCCGTGGGGACAAGAAACTCCGAAGAATGTCCCTGAGGGTAGTATACCTGAATCGAAAGATAAAGAGGGACCTGATAAAGCTTAACTGAAGCCGATGTTACCGATGCTATGAATTTCTTCCTTTCTTGATATTTTTGAGTAGCGTTCTCATACTTCGCTATGACGTTTCTACTCTGTCTTTCTTGATAATGTACTATTATCACTGTCTGGAACTCATACTGTGGGTCAATAGAGCATATTTGCAACCGCCAAAACGACGATTTTCGGACTTCTCCGTAAATTCGCAACAAAGGGAGAAAACGTGATATCTTGGTAGGACGGAAAAGTCCGAAAGTTGACTCTGAACTGAAAAAAACGCGTTGCAAATATGGTCTAATCGTTTATAAGTCCAAACACCGAAAGCGGAAATGCGACTGCGGCGCTTGTTCGGCGCTTGTATTCCTCTTGATCGTCTCCTCAATTGAAGTTCTGGAATTCGCGGACAACAAGCTACCTACAGATGAAGAGCAGCAAGTACGCGAATTAGAATGTCTCGAGAAGCCAGTCACAGTTCTAAACCCATTATGCCGGACTTGGAGTATTGGGACTCGATGCACCGTTATTTCAAGTTTCCGAAGTTCATATTCATTGTAATCTATGTATACACAAAAAACTGATATCTAAATAGTATAGATTGTCGCATGGACAATTCCGATCGCCGTTTGTCTGATTCCTAGGCCCGTAAAGGCCGTCCAGTTCAGGACTCCTCTGAAGTCGTGTGACTCATATTAGTAGTCGTGGGTCACTCGAGTCGGCCTCCTGGGTTGTACCGCACGAGGCCCAATGGCAGCAACTTGCGTAGCTGCAAGGGGAATCTGTAGGCTCGAATGCTAACGGTTATCTACGAAGGAAAGAACCTACGACACAGGTTGCGAACTGTACCCAAAGTCTGGATCGTTCTGCCAGTGACTCGTCGGATCATCATAGTTTCCCTCAGCGGCGTCTGGTTTCAGAGGGGGGGCTGGATCTTCTGGGTGCTTGACTGAGTACAACCTTGGTCTGTTTGCTTCAGCGGTTAGCTCTGCGGTTGAGTGCTGAGCAGTTGGCCCTTTTCGAAAGTACTCTTTACATACCGCACAGAAGACAACGGGAACGCATTTTTCGTGCCAGTGGTTTTCATTCCATCCCCATGGCCATGATGGGTCTAATGACTTCAGAGGGCTGATTTCGTTGAAGCTTTTCCCAAGGCAATCTTCCTCCTTTGGATGAAATGGATTTTAATTCACGTCCCGCCCGCCCACAAAGAAACAAAAAAAAAAAAAAACAACGAAAAACGGCGTGAACTCACGATTCGAACGCAGCGTTTAGCTGATCCGGGTCGCTGCCTTTGGTTGAAGGAGTCGCATACTGCTTGGGCTTTTTCCAGTGAGCCGCGGATCCGATGAACCGCCTGGAGAGAGGATACCGTCGTGATCTGGAAACAGACTAGAAGTGCAGAGTTCAACAAGGTGGGAAGTTTGGACTGAGGCTTCATGTCATAGTAGTAGTGTTGGGCAGTAAAGTGATTCAATTCCAGTAAGGCGTCGCAGAAATGCTTTTATACTCATGACCTCCTTGAGATAATCCCGTATATCACGGCCAACGTCGACGGTTTGAATGCCTGTGAAATCGATTGCATTTAGGCGCTTTGAAAGTCAACGCTTCAGCCACCAAGCAGGGGCTGCGCGAGGCGCTTGAAAACCGTTCAATATATATCCCAAAGGATCACGGACTTCAGCGCTTACTCGCTAGACAGCCCTCTGATTTGTACCACCCAGATTTGATCACCAGGACGTTGATAAAGCTACGTACATACTCGATAAATTCAATTACAAGGACCATTGCTTTTAACAACAATGTGGTTGACTAGAATACCCTCCTGGAATGGCATCTGGAGAACAATACTACCAGAATCACCAACAGTGCGGTGGCCTAGGGCAGACGTTCCTGCCACATCCTACAAGTAAAAGCAAAAAAAATGAAATATAACTGATCAACACGACGTTGGCGCTTAGACAAAAGACAACCGTACGGCGGCAATAAAAAGTTCCCCCGGATTCACGGTAAGATTGGGGGTGTGCGCACTCGGGAAGGTGATGTTTGCGCCTCCGTTGAGCATTACAACCCACTGGATGCTAGGCGCATTGTGTAAGCTATCGGAGATGTGTGAGTTTACAATTTTGTGCTGATTGAGGATAAAAAATCCTACCCGAGATCGATAGGACCGCCCCTGTTAGGCCAAACACTGTACGAAGCATTTGCCAAGTTTCCTAGTTGTAAAATATTGTTTCCGGTCTAGATAAAGTAGTAGCTGTTAGTTAGAACAAGATTTGTAGCAAAGTAACAAAGAAGTATGCACCGTAGGCGAGATCGTAAAACCAGGTTCAACCGCCCAACATTCTACAGAAGACGCGTTTTTCTTCCCGACTATTGCATTCACTAACAATGTGGTTGTGGAGTTTGGGGTATGATGTTTGACAGCAGCGGAAGCGAATGAAATATCAGTGATATTAGTACTAGTAGTATCCCGAGCAAAAGCTGAAGCTTGTAACGATGCCGACAGTAAGAGGTAGAAAAACGGTGAGACAAGCATGTTGAAGAGAAGTTTATGGAGGGTTGCATATTTAGGTGACCTGAACATGTTTATTCAACAAGAATAGAATGATTCGGAAAGTGTCCTGAGAGAAACCCGAGATGAGAGGAAAAACAAAAGCCTGAAAGTGGTTATTTGCGGACCTGATATAAGTTATCAAATGACTCGATTTCTCATCATCTGATTCAAGCAAGCAAGCAAACAACGGGCACAATGTAGGAATAAAATCCCTCCAGGAACGTGTAAGGGAATCTGTAAGGCACTGTTCTGAGAAAAAATTTGGGAGTTAAGGACAAGTAACCCTACTCAATCGTGTATGAAAACAGAAGTCAAACGTGATCTTCCCTTGCCATGCAATGCCTGAGATGTGTAACTTGGGAAGGAAGTCGAGGGTGCATCGGTTGACTCGAGGGAGTCTAGTAGTGAAAGGCGAAGGTCATGTAGGGAGTGTGGATTGACGCAGGTAAGGAGAAATCGACATGAAACCGTTCCAAAAAAAGTTGTTATCCACACTTCTCCGCTGACCGTCTGCAACCAATGACCATTTCTGAAAGCATATTAGGGCGTTCTTTCGGAGGCGTCGGGGGTAGGCGCCTTGGTAAAATTGTACACTAGAAGACCTTTGAATGATAATTTGAACAGTCGGGCCACCAGGATTTGTTGTGTTGCGCAGTGGCCCTGTCATAGAGATAATGAGGTGAAAGCACTTGAGCAACAGTCGGAATGGAAAACTCCCATTCCACTGCCAGTCGTTTTTACCCCCACCAACCTGGAAGGCAGATCAGCTTGCCCCGATCATCATGAATCGTTGAAACTATTCTGGCAACTCGAGCGTTGAGAGGTTTTGTGCACTGATGTCTTGAGGAAAAGTCGCGGTTGAAAAGCAGATGGGACCGGTTTCGTCACTATTTCCTTTTCCATCCACCTTTTACGCACTGATTTCCCGCGGTGTCAGTGCCATCCTTCATGAGATGCGCTATGGGCTTTGATTGTTTTTCTTGTCGCTATTAAATGATTCCATTATAATCTGACCCTTTACAGTATATTTGGCTGACCATCCTCAAGATCTCAGGCTTTGTATATTCGTTCAAACCGCCAGGCAGCATTTTTCTTCTGGTCGATATGTGCTCCACACCTACGCTTCCACACCTTGCACCTCCACAAGCCTCGGATTTTTTACCGTGCCTTTCATCGAATTAACTTGATTTTGGTCATCAGAACCTGTTTCCATGAAGCCCTTGCCCGAGAATTGAAGCCATATTAACCGGCTACTCCATAATCAACTACAAGGACCGGTGCTCTGAACAACAGTATGATCGACTACACTACCCTCCCGGAACGGCATCATAATAACAATGGTACCAGGATCACCAATTAAATAGTGCGATGGCCAAGGGCGGAGGTTCCCACCACATCCTACCAAAAATTCAAGTTGTGTATCACACAAAAAACAAAACAAGATGTAATTGATCAACACGATGTCTTTTGCACTTAGCCGCCAACTGCAGTAGGAAAAGTGATGTTTATGCCTCCGTTCAGCACCGCAAGCCACTGGACGACAGGTGCATTGTGTAAAGTATCATAGATGTGTGTGAGGTTTACAGGTTTGCACTGGTGACTTGAGCGACGGTCGAAAACTCCTACCCAAGGTCGAAGGGACCGCCACCGGGCGAAATACTATACGAAGCATTCGCCAAGTTTCCTAGTTGTAAAACGCTGTTTCCGGTCTGGATGGAAGTGGCATAGTAGCAGTTAGTTAGAACACTGATCGGTAATAAGTAAAATGACAACGAAGCCGTAGGTGAGATCCGAAAACCAGGTTTAACCGCCCAAGATTCTTCCCGACTATGGCGTTAACTAGCAGGGTCGTTGTAGAGTTCGGGGTATGATGTTCATCACCAGCTGATGCCGAAGAAACAGACGTGCTACCCAGGACAAAGGCCAAAACTTGTAACGATACTGACAGTAAGAGGTAGCAGGAAACTGGTGAGATAAGAATGTTGAAGAGAGATCCACGAAAACTTCATATTTAAGTGAGCTGAGCTTCGATTTTGATACAAGAATTGAATGACATGTTTTATTCGAGAATTGTCCCGAGTAGCCAAAAGACAAGAAAGACAAAGACAATGACAGTAGTTGTTTGCGGACCTGAAGAGAATTCTCAGACGACTCATAATCCCGATTTTAGCGAGCAAAGAGACGGGGATCCGGAGCAGTTTAAGAACAGAAACCCTCCAGAAACGTTCAAATTAGTCTTACCCGGTTCTGATCGCAATCGTCGTAGATTGATAATCCACTATGTTATTGGACGAGGTACCTTAAAGATTCCGCCTTCTTTCGTATGGAGCGGTGTTGGATGGGTGGGTGGTGGACCGAGACTGAGGACAGGTAATCATATCGGAAAATGGGGCTGATGGAACGGCGCCTAGAGGGAGATCTAGTTTGGCGACTATGAAGATCTTCTCCCGAGGTCCACGCAGAAAGACGTCCCAGGTGAAGTGGGTATTGGTGGCGTTGGGGTAGACAAAAAAAGGGAAGAGAGCATCGGGGAGGATACCGATGGATGGAATTTTGTCAACGTCTCGTTACGGACCTTGAAGATGGCCGGGCCGGGTGTGCGCGACGAACAAATATGACCACACGCGACACTGTGATCTCACGTGCAAAAAATTTCGTCCTCATCGAAGGCTGCCGGCCAAAATCCTGAGCAGGGCGGTTCTAGTCTCCCCTTCTGCATACTTGGATGGCTCGAACTCGCAAGGAGAAAGGTGGAAAACTTCAAGTTAAATCGAAGGATAAATCGACCGACAAACATAGCAAGAAAGACGACGTGCTTAAAAGTCAAATTAATCTCTTGGGAGGGAACGACGAAGACTATGATTTAGTCAAAGGTGTCAATGAGAACGTTGTCGGTGAAACGGAAGCAGTGGATGTGAGTGGCCAGCTCTTTTTATTGGCTCTAAAGCTGATTTGATTTTTGATCACAACAGCCTGCATTGACAAAAGACGTATCTCAATTCCTCAAAAGCCTGAATTTCGATGTACCAGAAGCCAGCGGAAGCTCGTCCAAGCCCAGGCAGGTGAAGAAAACTTCCCATCAGACTGATGAGCCTACAGCGAGTGGGAAGGGGAAAGGGAACGAAGTCGCGTCTGAAAAATCGGGGAAGGGGAAAAAGGGTAAAAAACTTGCTCAAGAGACGAGCCAGTCTGGTCCTTCCAAACCTTCCAAGCAGAAAGAGAAACAGAAAGTGGCCGAAGAAGAACTTGAACCTTCGAAACCGAAAGTCGATCTCCCAAAGGGAGTATCCTTCAATTCAAACTCCACTTTCGTTGTTCAACCCACAGCACAGTGGTACAACGCGTTACCACCTCTAAAACCTACCACCAAAACCATCTCCCCTGCCACCATTACAGAGCTCCAATCTCTGTCTTCCAAAGCATCACAGCTCCATACCCGGGACGTCGAGACATTCCGGTCATCATCGAACAGTTCTTCTCATACCGAAGCCAGCTTCCTTGCAAAAATAATCCAGTCTGGTACACTATCGGACAGACTGAGCGCTCTCACTCTACTTGTTCAGAGCAGCCCGGTTCACAATATCAAAGCGTTGGAGACCCTGAAAGGAATGGCCGAACGTGGGAAAGGAAAAGGAGGAAGAGAAGAGAGTTTGAAAGCCCTGCGTTGTATAGTGGATTGGTGGGTTGGCGGAGGGGCTCCTGATAGAAAATTGAAGTGAGCTTTCTCGTTCTCGTTGCGCTACTCAAGGTGACTGACGCTGCCTTCAGATACTTCCGGGATCAACCATTAACTCATCCTTCTGTTACCGATCAACATCTCTTATTATGGCACTTTGAAGACTGGCTCAAGAAATATTTCTTCTCCGTCCTCCAGATCCTAGAACAATTCTCCCTCGATCCTCTCCCCTACGTTCGAATGCAAACGATGAGTTTGATCTTTACTCTCCTTCGCGACAAATCCGAACAAGAGCAAAATCTGTTAAGTTTACTCGCCAATAAACTGGTAAGCTCATCCCCTCTTCACAGAAGATCGGAAATTCGACACCGCTCTTTTTTTTTCTCGTTTAGGGCGACACCGAAAAATCCGTCTGCTCCCGCGCCTCCTACCATATCCTCCAACTCCTCCAAACCCACCCATCGATGAAAGGCGTAGTTGTAAGGGAGATCATCGCATTAGTACTTCGCCCAACTGCACCATCCGCTGCAGTGACTGTGTTGGCAGCAGCAGCAGCAGTCGCGGCTGGAGTTGCTTCTCTTCCTGCGGACGTGGCCAATCGGAAAATCAAGTTCACTGATGACTCAACGCCTGTGCCTAGTACGTCTACCACGAAGGGAAAAGGGAAGTCGACGGTCCCGGAGAAGAAACATACAAACGTTCATGCGAGATACTATGCTACTATCACTTTTAACCAGATAGTACTCGCGCCTGGGGATCGTGATGTGGCACGGAAACTGATCGATGTGTATTTTGAGCTCTTCAAGGAGCTACTTGGTGAAGGTCGAGGGGATACCGATGATGACGTGGGAGAAGCAATGGAGGGGAAAGGAAAGGATAAAGAGGTTATGAAGGATAAGAAAGGGAGAGTCATGGATGGTAAAAGAGGGAAGAAAGGGAAGAGCAAGGGAGGCCTCAAAAGTAAAGGTGCAGCAGGGTTCGAAGAAATTGAGGACGAGAATTCAAAGTTGATTTCTGCGATCCTTACTGGTGTCAATCGGTCCCTACCTTTTGCAAAGATCGACACGAATGATGCGGGGTGAGTTCCCTCCCTGTTTCTTCAAAGTATATTAAACGATGCTCTATCAGATTCATGAAGCATATGGACACGCTCTTCCTTATCACCCACACGTCGACCTTCAACATCTCGCTTCAGGCCCTGGTCTTACTCCAGCAAATTTCATCCTCCATGTCGACGTCGGCGTCAGATGGCACCTCTACGTCGTCCTCAGCGTCTAAATCGGTAACCGACCGTTACTATCGAACGTTATATTCTTCCCTCCATGACACGCGACTCGCCACCTCCTCCAAACAAGCCATGTATCTCAACTTGCTTTTTAAATCGATTAAGGGGGATGCGGGTAATACAGACAACAACGAGAGAATCCGAGCGCTTGTGAGGAGGTTTGTTCAAGTCTTAGTAACTGGTGGGAATGGTGCAACGGAGTTTGTTGCTGGAGGATTGTATCTCTTAGGAGAGGTAAAAGTCCCCTCTCCTTTGTACACCACGCACGTCACTGAACGACCTTCTTCATAGCTTTTTAGCACAATCCCAGGTCTCCGCTCAATGATCACTGAGCCTCCTCGGCACCCTGATGACGACGCGACTTACGACCCACGAAAACGCGATCCTCAATACGCTCACGCTTCTTCTTCTCCGTTGTGGGAACTGACACCCCTCCTACACCACTACCACCCAACTATCTCCCTCCACGCAGGACAACTCCTCTCATCTCAGCCACTCACAGGGGCTTCTGCAGATCTATCTCTAAACACCCTATCACACTTCCTCGACAGATTCGTTTACAAAAACCCTAAAAAAATCTCTACATCTACCGATGCCAATGGTACGACTACCAAAGCAAAAGGTTCGAGCGCAATGCAACCGGCTGGTAGTGCGATTGAAGGTGTCAAATTGGTGAAAGGGGAAACGGCGGCTAGTAGTGGGGAGATGCTGATGAACGAGGAACAGTTCCTTCGAAAACGGGCGGAGGATGTTCCTGTAGATCAATTATTCTTCCACAAGTTTTTCACTAGGAAGCGTGAGAGAGAGCAAGGGTCCAGATCGAAAGGAGGCAAAGAAGAAGGTATCGAAGACGATTCGGATGGCGTCTCGGAGGGGGATGGTGAAGAAGACGTCGAATCGGGCGAAGAGATGGATTTGACTGGCGACGAAATGGAGATGTCGGGCAAGGGGTCGAAGTCGAGTAAGAAGAAGGTTCAAAGTGATGATAATGAAGAGGAGGATAGCGACGCCGAAGAAGCTGAGATTTGGAAGGTAAGCTCGTTGATCTATTCATAACTCACTTATTCTGACTTGAAATTACTTCAGGCGATGAAGGCCTCGATGCCCAAAGCCGAGGGAGATGACGACCTTTTGAATAATTCAGACTTTGACGATGACGACGACGAGATACCTTCTGGACTCGACGAAGTTACGGATGAGGACGAGGATGAAGATCGCGAGCTGTTGGATGACGATGAAGATGATGAAGATGATGAAGACGAGGAGGAGCCTGACGATGATGAAAACCTTTCCCTAGCCGAATCTTCGGACAACGAGGATCTTGTTGCATTGGACGACATACAGGGACTCATCGAGTATGACGGTTCCGAATCAGAGCAACAGGAAGAAGAGGAATGGGGCGGTATCACTTCGGAAGCTACCAAAAAGAGGAAACGGGATACCGAAGAAAAAGGTCGTAAACATCGTAAGAAATCGCGGTCGTTACCGACCTTCGCCTCCTACGAAGACTACGCGAAAATAATTGAAGACGGTCCAGAAGATGACATATAGGCTACAGCGGAGGATACATATATATATACTATTCATACATTCTTGATCAGATCTTGCGTGGCCCTTGAGGCTACTTGGTGCCCTTCACCTTCTTCCCTGTGATAAGTGCGATGGCCTCATCGTGGTTCAAACCCAGACTTAATTTCCGAGCTGCCTCGAGCTCTGAGTCGCAGTCTAGAGCCGCTTTCGCTAATTGTCGTTTGCGCACTTGAAGCTATTCAGATTCAGATTCAGAGTATCAGATTTCAACGACAAATGGCACGTGATATGTTATGTAATCGCTCACCTCCAAAATTCTGGTTTCTATCGAGTCTTTCATGACCAATCGATAAACATGAACTTGACGGGTCTGTCCCATTCGATGAACCCTTCCTATTGCTTGTTCCTTTTGACGGATCATTGGTCAGTCAGTGAGATGATAGTAACGCTACACTGGGTACCTCTACTGCAGGGTTCCACCAGATGTCCGCTAGAATGATATGATTACATTCAGCAATATTGAGACCTGAGTGAACCACGAATCTCACTATCAGTCCACTAGAAACAAACAAGTCTGAACTCACCAACTCCACCCGCCTTCAGAGACACCAATATCACGTTACACGACGGATCCTTCTTGATAGATTTGAGCGCACTTTCGCGTTGAAAAGTTTTCATCGCTCCGTCGTCTACAATTCATGTTTTAATTCATAGCACTCTGTTCAAAAAACACGACTCACATCTCGTATACCGAAACTCCCCCATAAACCGCTCCAGAATATCGAAAAAGGAAGTAAAACTCGAAAAAACGATCGTCTTTTCGCCTGCTGGAATTTGACGGAGAAGAGCGATAACGTCGTGAATCCTTTCTGATCCTAGCTGTTCGGATCCAGAGTGAAGGTATGGTTCTAGAGTTTGTACGGTTGTTTTACAAGCCACAAGGTGGACTTTGGGGTCGTTCACTGGTAGCCTATGACCAGGTAAGGAACAAGTCAGTTGCAAGGTTCGATTGAGAGGAACTGTTTAGAAAGGCATTACCTAGACCCGCAGTGTTGACAAATATCATCACTGTACTCCTCCCCGTCTTCATCCTCTTCTTCACCCTCGTCGGAATCATTCCCCGAGGGCTCTTTGTAATCCTTCAAAAGCAACCTGGGATGAAGACAAACTAAACATCGCAAACAATCAGCCCCCTGCAAAACTTCCGTAGAGGTTCTTACCTTGTCGAAGCCGAAGCAATAGTACCAAAACAAAACTAATCGACAAGTCGTACCGTTTGAGGAGCGCTTCAAACTTATTCTGAAGGGCAATATAGATGTTTCTTTCTCTCGGAGACAGATCACAATCGAAGTGATGAAGCTGATAGTCCGGAAGATCCAGATTCTTCTTGCCGTTGGTCATTCCGTCTTTTCGACGCCGAAGGAAGGTTTGCGCAAGTCCAGCCTATTTTCACGACAATAGGGAAAAATTCAGCCATTAGTGTTGCTTTTTAACAAGAGCTCACATGTAACAATCTCAAAGCCTCCTCAAAGTTGGAACCAGTTTTGAGGGACTGGCTAATATTTTTCCGATACCAGTTTGGATTAGCAAAAGTTTCAGGTCCGTATTGTAGGAACACAAAGATGGAATGGAGGTCGGTAGAGTCATTTTGTCTGGAAAGAGAGCAAATGGAGTTTCAGGAGGTGAGCTCATGCTAGAAAACACCCAATCAAGTCACGTGTTACGCACAAAGGAGTCGCTGAGAGGCACCAACGAAAATCCGCGTTAAGGTCACAGCACGCCCTTGCACCTTTGGTCGAAGGAGTTCGTATAGTATGGGCTTCATCTAATCGTGGAGGTTCAGTCAAACTCTCATCCGCAGGCGTAAACAAAAAATTACTTACCTAGAATAACGCGCCGCCATAAGATGTTATGTAGGTAGACTTTGCCAGGTTTCCTTCCTAAATTTTGCAGTTCATCAGATCCGTCCCATCGTGAAGAGACTACAATACTCACCACTCGATTGTATCTCAGACCATTCATTCCTCAAGGTCGCATACGTGGTAAGCACAACCCCGCACCGGAGCAACCGTTCAACAGCTGCATTGACGTCGCCCTCTTTGAGTTTGCGGGGGATATGAAAGTACGAATAAATGTACTCACATTTGGCTTTGTTCGTTCCATGATGAAGAAACACCCTAACATCCGGAAGAAATTTCTCGTCAAGTTCAGATTCCCATTGAGAGCCCAATCCATGGTTGGGAACAATCACGCTATGAAAAGACCACTAAGTCACAAAGGGAAGAGGGCTTGGAGTCGATGAAAGCAACAGACAGAGTCGGCTTCCGATAATTTTTGGTCGGATTATGATCAAGGTCATGTTTAATCAGTGCGCACGATTGAACGGTCTTTCCAAGTCTAGAAAGTAGGGAGAAAAATCAGTACACACGTACAAGTCGGATCATTGAAGATACAACGCACCCCGTATCATCTGCAAGGATCCCACCCCGCTTATCCTTTGACGGATTCTCCTGACTTATCATCCATGCAACTCCAACTTTCTGATGTGGGGCGAGCTCAAACCCACCAACTGAATTTACAGGTGGCTTTACTCCATCCGAGAGAGGGAGAAAAGCGCCATTGAAAAGATTCGCTAGTTTTCCGTTTGCTGTTTGCTTGGATTTTGATGGTCCAAGCGGGTCTGAAGTTGGTCTGGTGGGTTCGGAGTACCTAGGGCGTCGTTTGGCCGCGGAAGGCCGGGGTGGTGCTTGAGCATCCTTAGTGTCGTCCCAGATGTTTCCTGGTGTGGTAGGAATCTCTGAAACCCGAGCTTTCGTACGTCTTTGTGTAGGAGGGGGTCGAAAGTTTGAATCACTGGTTCCACTACGAGAAGAGGGATCTTCCGAGATCGAATCCAGAGCTAAAAAAGCAGAGTCAATCAATCTTCGACAAGGGCGAATGAGATTTCGTACGATTGCTAGACGGTCGTGATCCTATATTCCCCGTTTGAAAAGGACCAGATTGACCCCTACGCGAAGGAGTACTTGGAGAATTGTTCGAACGCGACTTTTGCGCCGTCTGACTCGGAATTCCCGAAGGTTTCTCGGCCTTCAGAGATAAGATCTCGGGCATCTTCTGAAGCGAGAACATGTCCGAATGTACTGCTTGAGGCCATCTTCCAGCGTTCAAAGACGGATGCGTGTCTGAGAAAGTGTTGTCCCCGAGCGATAGACGTTCAAAGCTGGCATCGAGGGATAGAGTGGCGGGGCTTGAAAGGAATATATAATCAAGTTGAACCCTGCTCATATTCAAAGGGAACTCACATGCTATGAGATCTACGACTAGAGCTGGACATCGTCAGTCATAGATTTCGTCCCAAGAGGTAGGTGGAGAGGAAGAGGTAGAACGGAGAACCAAGGAAACAGGTCCTTTTACTTCGAACGACACGTCCCTATCCCAAAACAAAGAACAATGGAAAGGAATCAAGATTGATAATTAGACCAAATCCAGGCAATGAGAGAGATTTATTTGCGACGACGGAGGATACAGAAGATTTTTACAAGGTATCTAGACGATGATGGTGGCGTTGTTCCAAGGCAAATCGCTAAAAATTAGGCGCTAACTAAGCGAATTTACTTAACCCTAACCTAGATCGATGGCGTGAATATCACATGATCGTGTCATCTGAGATCACACGCTCTCGGTCCGGTCAGTGTGCTTTGCCCGGTTCTTACACCTCGTTGTCGTACCATTGACACCATGAACGACTCATGTCCAGTTCTTTCCGGTAAATGATGAATTAAAAACGTAATATAACCACTAACTATCGTTCCAAATACTACAACGTTGCAAACATTTACACTACATTATTACTTTCCGTTGGGTCGTAAGTTCCAATAAAATGATATTCGTAACCAGCACCACCGATGAGAAAGGACTCCATCAATAGGACCTTGCCTTTACAACTGAGTTCGACGCCGTTCTTATCGCCCAGCTTCTCATAACGACATTCCAAAGACCTTGCACATGATCTGGCTTCCATCCTTCTGGAAGTCGTTCTTCCGCTAACCATGTCAGAAGGTACGGTAAAGGAATACCCTTCTTCACCTTCCCGTCCTCTTTAATCATAGCACTCCGCTCCCACACACCCAGAATGATAGCCATCTCCCCTCGAGCAATCTCCGCGTGTTTCCCATCCATCTTTTTTGGAGCAATCTCTCGTTCACGCCTCGCCCTCATCCTACCGACATCAGCCGCTGAAACAAGCGTGTTCATGTATTGCTTGGTCGCGTATTGCCTCCACCCTTCGTCTTCATCATCCGAAACAACCGTTTCCGATGAACTCGACGATTCCCTACTATGGCGCCGGCGACGGGGATCACTATTGAATCCCAACCGTGATATGATCGAGATCGAGGAGGAAAGTGACATATCTCCGTCTCCCGGACCTTCTTTCAAATCCTTGACATGAGAAAGACACCCACACGAGGTCGAACGTGGATATCCCTTGACCTCGGGCAAAACGTCACCGACCAAATTTCCAACCATATCCTGACGAATCTCCCGGTTGGGGTATTTTTTACCCGGGGAACAATCTTCATGAACGAGGCTTGCATCGTGTTCTACACCTCCATGGAGCCCCACAAGTCGTAGATCAATGACGCCTGGTTGACTTGTCGATCCATCAGGATTGCTAGCGGCAAATAATTTGGGGACCGTGAATGGTAAAGAGATAGGGGATCGACCGATGAGGATGAATCCTCCGAAAGCGAGGACGAAAGCAAGGAATGAAGAGAGACCGTAGCACGCTTTGAGACCGTAGAAAATCGTGAAGAAGGTGAGATTCCGGCCATCGCGTGGACTAGAGGAAAAAAGAATTGCACCCGTCAATACAGCAAATTCGTCATAAAATGCGAGATAATAGCTTACATATAGCCGTGATTTGCCATGGTGTTCAGTGCAGGGCATACGGAACGGATGTCGCTTTTCTTAGGTGGTCGGTACTCATGAATATCCTCAGGCTGGTGCGAGAGAGACCCATGAGCAAACCACATCGGACATTTGTTGTTGGAATTTGAGTCGGAGATAGGTGGATGTTGTGGTACGTCAGTAATAGAATGGGTTTTTGGGTCTGTAGAGAAGAATGCACCGTAGGAGGACATTTTTTGAAGGGATTGAGGAAGTGGGGGAATTGGCCGGATATTTCGCTAGGAAAAGCTTGGAATTTATAGTCGGTATCGGTGATTCTAAAATAGCGACTGCCGAGCGTACTTGTCCATACTGCAAGATAGGTGTGCCCTGGGATTAGTAATCTAATTGCATTAATATCAACTCAATTCCCAAACAGTTCGTAACCTGAAACGGATGATGAAACAGAAAACCCAGTGTACCCAAGGAATCCAGCGTGAATTTTGGAGATGAAAGCAGTGTCCCAGCGTGCGGGATAAGAGCCGGACGACTCGGGGAGGGTCTACCAAACGAGGATTTCCAATATCTTCTCCAAGGGTTCACTTCACAGCACCCAAGAATTCGTTCTGAACTAAAAATGGTGTAGGGTAGAAGACTAGAATTTGGGTTGGCACCCCCACCATTCAGGTCTGACATCCCGCGACAGCGAGCCTGTATCTGTAGGTAAACTGCTCAATAGTATTGGCTAAGGAAAGGTTCAAGGCACCGCCCGTCCTTCCCCGCGATATGCTCAATGAAGGGGCGGCCTTAAGTACATAATATCAAAGCTGAAAAATGAAGATACTTACCCACTGGGACACAGGCTCGCTTTTGTCACCGGTCATCAGGTCGGAAGGCTTAGGCTACTACCGAGGTCCCATGCTGGCTGATCCCGCGCAAAGGAACTAATGATAGTCGGAAGAGAAGACAAATTACACGGGCGTACGCGTAGAAGTAGAGAAGTTAAGGGGTATTCAGGAGCAATAACTTGCCCTGACAGTTACGTCGGGAAAAGTATTCAGGGGGAAAATAAAAAATGACCCACGAGTCGGCGTTCGCTCGTTTAGAAACCCCGACGTTTTGAGTTTCGCGTGAAGGATACTTGTTCCAGGGAAGTTATGATCAGAGGACGAGGCCCAGGTACTTGTCAAAGGGTCAGCTGTCCATCTATAATGTACGCGACAAAGGCAGATAAAAGGCAGATACCTCTACGAATTGACTCGAATTAATAGTAAGGAAGTCAGCTGCTTACCGGATACCGGTGGACACCGATGTGTACCCGAGTTCAGTTTCGGTGAATTCAGGTGAACACAGCTAAAGAAGCATTCTGGCGTAAAAATGGCGCGAATAGATAGAGGTATCACTATCAAGCTCGAGGCTTCACCTTCTTCTCGTTTCCCCAACTTGTAGTCGGAAGTAGAGTCACCGTAGATCGTAATCGTTTCATTCATAAACGAAATAAATCACGAAAGTTCGACCCACTTCAAAGCTTCACCGCTGAGCAAGTCCGATTGAGGAGGAGACCAAAGGAACAGTTCGCGTGAGAAAATAGACCGCTTTGTCATCTTGAATTTCAGAATTAACCTTTCAACCGTGCACCTGTTACCACCGCCGATACCGAATTTCGGAGCGCGCTAAACGCTAAATGCTGAAATCTATCGACGATCTATATTCAAAATACACAAAAGGGCGGAATTCTCAAGGGGATTTGCTCACCATGAAAGGTCTCTGCGGAGCAACGTGTGTTTCAGTTTACATGAGAGGATTCAAGGAGATCTAGAAAAGCGCACCCCCCGTTAGCTCCGACTCTCCGAATCCCATGGGCTTAGACGGGAGTATCGCGGCTATCATGAATAAAAATAATCAGAACGTAATCGGAGTTCAGCCGGAGTTATAATAATAACCGTAAGCTGTATCGCCAGCGGCCAGCGCACACGCACACCCCTTAGCGCTTCGCGCTTAGTCTCTACAGCTAATGATGCTTGTGTTCCACAGCCTCCTGTATCGATTCTCAAGCATGATTTGACACTGCATCGAAACGGCACAGGACGGCTTCATGTTCATGGGGGGAAAAAACGACCAAAGATGATCAGAAACATCCAGCAGGACCACATCATGATTTCTCGGAGATCGGAACTCACTTCATACTCCACCTCTGGTTCAATCACATTTCCGTTTTCATCCACAGCCTTCGGGATATTGAAAACATGGAGTATGGTGGCAAAGGTGATATACATGGATGATAACGCAAGGAATCTTCCCGGGCAGATGCTGTATGGGTTTTTTGTAATCGATGTCGTCAGTTTCAATTTTTGGAGGCAAAATGATTCTGGGCTTACCGTCTTCCAAACCCAAACGAGACTGGTCGCGGGGTTTATCTTTCCATCCATGATCCAACGATCCAGACTGAACTTGTACGGATCTGGATACATCTCTTCGTCACGAGTCATCGCCCTGACAAGAAAATCCATCAAAAACCAAGACTAACGACAAAGAAAGTAACCACCTCCCAACATTGGGAATGACAGTCGAATCTCTTGGAATCAGATGTCCTCTATACGTCGCCTTAGTGGATATAGTGACCGAAACCCCAAGGCCCGACAAGCTACCACCTGGGCGTCCGAAGATTAAAGATCAACCAAGCGTTCAACGTACCATCCTTAGAATTCACGGATCGAACGACGAATATGTACTCACCTTTGCACTTCCTGTGAGATCGCCTCAATGTACGGCAACGCCTCTCAATCCCCAGAATCCGGTAACCTCCCATGCCCAACCTCAGTCAAAAATCTTTTGGTGATTTCGACGTGAAAAGAAGACCTACCAATAGGTTTCCAATAAGCGGTAGGCCTGGAGGTCCCGGAGGTATGGAGGACCTTTGTAGCCTCTTTCCATCTTCTCCAATGAGCACAGCGAGGGCGAGTGAAGCCAACCCAAAGTAAACGCATTGATCATGGCCGTGAGTCGTAGAGGGCGGAAGGTGGAAATAATCCCATCAACGTTGGCTTTCACTGTAGATAGCTAGCCAACGTATTGTACTCGTGTTAAACGACTGACAGCACCGTTGGCCATATTGGAGAAAGGCCTTGAATAGATACGACTCGAAGAATTTATTTGACCTCGAAGGAGCCTCCGTTGGGATGACTATCAATATCCCCACACTTCACATGTACTGGACGTTTTTAGCCAGTTCGACTGGAATCAATAGCCAAGTTACGAGACATACCTTGAATCACCCTGCAAACCACACTGTACGAGATCCGTATTCCGCAAGTATTGATTCCATCGCAAGAGTTCTATGGTAGCCACCTTCGCGATCGTATTCTCGATCCCCAATGCAAGCCATTTCTCGTCAGAAAATGTTCTTCTCGTGGAATCCTATCTCAAAGTCACTCTCGAAAGGTGCGTAATGACACCCCAGGTCTTGAGAACTATGGACTTGAGTGGACTTGAGTGGGCACGTCATCATTTGAACAATGATAATCTTTCACCTCTATGCCTGCAATGCGAAAATCCTATTCCACGATGTTCTTTTTTTGTCGTTAGCGGTATGAAGTGATGACTTGATTGCCAAGGTGCTGCTGCAAGGTGTTACTCTATAACGAGTCCTGGTGGCAGTGGTGGTACCGAGACAAAGCGTGGGTCACGGTGGACCGACATCCTGACAACTGCTGGCGCTTATGTAAGCGCCGTTGCACTTTTCTCCTCCTGCGCTCATCAAGCCCTCATATTCCCCCGCCATATCAGCTTATTTCTTGTTTATATGCGTTTTTTTATTCGTTCATCGCGTCTCCTCTCGGCTGAATTTATCATTTCACGGAGAAAGAAACCTCTCTTCAAAAAATAACTCTCACTCCAATGAAGCCAGAATAAGTATATTCGGGATATCCCACTCTCGTCTCGAACTAGATCAAGGACCCATCAGTCATCGGTGAATTCGAGAAGGACCAAGTGAGCTGATAGAAGCAAAAAGCTCAAGAAACGGAGATCAAGAACATCCAAGATGTCTACAGCGCTCGGTTCTCGGGAATCTACCTGGATGATTAGTATCTGTTTGGCAGACTGCAGCGAATTTATCGACTCCAGATTCAAACTCAAGACAGTTGTCAATCGTTACTTCCCTGTTTGAAAATCTTCAACTAGACGATCTCTGTGCGTTTCTCCCTCCTGAAGAGATTGACACTATGGAGAATCGATCTAGTCGCTCTGCATCTGTCAACTGCAGACCTTACAACTAGATATCGAGGCTTTTTCTTCACCCAATCTGTTTGTTATTGCTTCTTCGTTCACAACTATTCAGACACTTACGCTCCGTTTTGACTTGTAACTCGCCAGCATACACTATTACTCTGAGTTGTCCAAAATCTTCGAGACGGTGGTCCTTTCTTTTCTCAACATCATGTATAATCACGGCTTGGTTCGAGGATCTAGATATCGCATTTATGTATGAAACCTGTCCTCCGCAATCATAGATCTCGTCGTTCTGCGATGCAACCTCGCCAAAACCAATCCTAACCTCAGTGCGGTTACGACTCTACAACACGTTGATTGATTGCAATCTTTTGGACGGCAAGGTAGTCGTACTCGAGGAGGGACCAATACTAGAACGATTTCAGGAACTCGAGCGTGGAGGTGTGACTGCATTCTGTAAGTAAACCAATCGATACAGGCCCGACATGGCCACCATGACGGCGTGTATCTACATACCCCCGTTTGAGGTATTATCAAGCTCCGGGGAGCATTTATGGAACTAGAGGTGCTAACTCACGAACCGCTCTACACGGGAGTCCGAGTTTATGTCGGTCGATTGGTTGGATCAACGCAGAGTCACAGTCATTGAAGGTACTACATACATACATTTCGATATCTCGTTTTCCTACCAGTTTAAGCTAATATGTACAAGTTGCTTTCGAAAGGACACAACGCATAATGTACCACTGAGGTAAAACTTTTTACCCTAGTAGCCACCAGGTGGGGGCGGCCAACACCAACCGCCCACGCCTCTGGTGAGCGGCCTACAAACCAACCCAGGGCAGCATTCCCTGGGTGGCCGGCCAAACCATGGAGGAAGGCACGGACGATGCCTCGGGATGCACTGCTGAACCCAATCGAACTCGGCCTTCAACTCGTCATTGCTAATGGGCGGGGGGTTTGCGATGTTCTCGGGCGTGTCCTCAGCGTATGCTCGACCGTCACCAGTCGACTGGCTGGCGCCACTGCTGCTCGTCTGGGTAGGCATCACACTCTCGCTAAGAGTATTGGTGCCATTGCCAGAGTCGAAAAGCTGGTCTACAATGACGATTAGTTAGTTACATGAAGTGCGGGGAGGTTGACTAGCAACAACGACAAAGCGACGTACTGCTGGGGCCAGCGATGTGCAACTGGAGATCCGGTTGGTTCCCCCTCAAGAGAGGGTTGCAGCCACTGCCTGAGCTAGCGGCCTGGGCAGAGACCGACGTGGCAAAGGCCACGAGAACGATGAGAGTAGATGAGAATTTCATTGGGCTGCACTTGTGGGGTGCTTGCTCTTGAGTAGCTACAGTAGTGAGTTGAGTCTTAAATACCTTCATCCTATATAATATTCACACTCATTTTCTTCTTTGACACGGAGCCCAATATGGCATTCAAAAATCAACGGTTTGGCTCGAAGGCTTTGAGCGCTTGGGCACTTATCGTTCAGACCTAAGAGGTTTAATTTAACCCGAGTACTAACCCCGTAGTGGGGGTGAATTGAAATGTGTGAGATACGATACCATGCATATGTACCATCAACCCGTCCAAGCCTCTTGTCAGCTATTCAAAGGACCGGAGGAGATATACTGGCGGACACTAACGCCTGACCGGCGCTGATACTTACTACAGTCCATTTTTGGGGCCAGGTCGAGATCTACTACACTCCCTTTCGACTTCTGGTTTTCCCAGCTTGAAGTTAGTCAGAAGTGCTTCGTAGAGTCACTGAAGATCGTATCGTTCCATAACTACTCAGTCATAAAGGAAACAAATCACGAAAGTTTGCACCACTTCACCGGCAGAAAATATCCAGAGGGCTACCTATCGGGTTCTCAGAGATCAGAGATCAGAGATCAGATATTACTTTTGCTCGGTATCTCAAAGGCTGCGGATGAAGACGGAAATATGATTGAACCGGTATTCCGGGACACAAGGTCAATAAAAACGCGTCCGACGCTTTCTCGGCCTCCCATGGCACGTTCAATCTCATTTGTTTGCGCGCGCCACACCCTATGTTGAATACATACTCGCATCTGCCTGCCCTGACAGCCTAGATCAGAACTTCACCATTACAGAAGGGGGCTTTAGACGGGATTCGAACATTTGACGCGTCAAATGCAACGCCTAGAAGTCACTCTCGAACGGTGCATGATATAGATAGCCGAGAGTTCTGAGAATCTGTATTTCGAGCTGAGTGGGGGCACGATTGGAGTTATGCGAACTCTCACATTCGTTGTATAGAGTTGTGCATCACACGAATTGCCAAGAGTAAGCGAGATTTCACCAGGTCGCGTTTTTCCCCCGCTAGCGGTTTCACACTGTGACTTCGAGGACAATGGAGTGGTAATATTGAGCAACAGAGTAATACGAGTAGTATGAGAGTCATGACTCGTCCTTAGAGTAACCTAGACCAACATTCTTGAGGTTCGAAGGATTCGAGGCCGAAAACAGTCGATAGAGACGCGGTCGAGGCTGAGACCCGTTTGCCAGGCTCCAGCTTGTACAAGATCTAACTAGGGTCATTCAAACGCATTCCTGGAGAAAAACTTTCCAGCAGACAAGTCCCTCAAATCAAACTTCCTGTCCATGGTACCGTATGGTAGGAAAGTTATAGAAAAACATGCCAAAACATGAGCACGGGCGAAATGCGCCTCCTACAACCGGACCCAATACATCCAACATCCTCTTTGAGTGTGACGAAAACGGACGAGTGATCTGGAAACTCACGAAGATGGCAATGGACAAAAGACTCCGAGTCACGACAGGCAGGCCCGCATTTCACCACCATAATAATAAACGTAAAAGCTTGTTTGATTGCTTTTATGACCGCAAAAATCAGCCCGCCCGCTGAGCGTCGTAAAAGGATTCCTTTTACGATTGGAATTACGGTCGTGAAATCCACGCCTGCCCGCCGTGTTGTCTCGGACCAGAGTGGCACGTGATATAACCTTCCAAATTGGGCGGTTGTTGTAGCAGTCGGGGTCATGATCAACACTATGCTTGACGCGCTCGACGTCGTCTTTCCCCCCACCGTCACTTTCAATTCCTTATTCTTCACTCTTCAGAAATTTCTCTCAAACTCCATTATAACTCGATGACCCTGCTCATGAATCACAGAAAAACTTGATTCTCTCGGCGCAAAAATGATGATCATCCGCGGAAAGTCGATATTTGGAGGGGGTGGGCGCGTGCGAGAAGTTCTTGTAGCCAAAGTCGTTGTGGGAGTGCCCAAGTCATTAAAATATCTGTCAATTAAAGAATTCGACAATAAGAGAGTAATCGAAAAAACGAAAAAGCAGCATTCATTTGTCCACCAGATCAGAGAGACGCAAGCCAGTCCTCTCGAACCACCCTCGACTCCACGACGGCTCAGGGAAACTCGAAATTGGCGAAAGTATCAGGGATGCATGCAGCGACAGAGGATAGTGTCGTCGGGTGCAGTAAACTTTGAAAACCGTGAGTACCCAAACCAGAAGAATATCGTATCCGCCACTTACCTTTCAAACGTATGTCTTTTTGCGGACAAACCCAATTTCTGAAGACCGTAAATAGCATAGGGCAGAGGCAGAAGCATGAACGGTTCAACGCTTGAAGAAAACCACTATTTGCGAGATTGAAGAAACTGCAGGAAATGCGACTTGCCAGACGAAAGTCTTGGTGGGAAGTAGGTGAGCTGCAGTCATCGTATGGTTACTCAAAGCGTTGAGGGGGGGGCTCCAATTGATGAGAGTTGTTGATGAGATAAAAGAAGAAACAGTGCAGTTATGACTTAACGGATGAGGTGACACGTGAAGGGCTTGTGTCTCGTCGGATGCCAGGTAGTTCAGCATGAGGATAACTGTCATGAATACCAGCAGTCTTGAGCGGAGTTGACACTATCCTCGACACACCCGACGTCGTCTGCCCTTTTTACCTCTTCTTCCCACCACCGTCACTCTCACTTGACACGCTTCTTTCCAGATATTCCCTCTTGTATTTCATGATTATTAGGCATAAATCGACCCTCGACCGCTGAAACCAGTACAGGGACCCACAAAAGTGGTTCGATCGGCCTCAAAAATGGCTTTCATCCCCATCTTTTCACCTTCCCGACGACATGATTTCCCTCATCTTGGACTTCTTCTCCAAAAACTCACCAAAACTCACCTGGGTGACGATATTGAAGATGATGTTGAAAGCAAGTTCTGGCACGGGAATCTCATCTTTGGCGCGACCACTTGAACTGTAGAATTGAACTCTGCTATTGACCGGCGGGGAAAGGTGTTCTCTATCACCGCATGATGTTCATCCGCCGAGGGATCCTCGCTTGACGATGAGAATTGGCTACCTCTCAATGGCAACGGGTTCTTCAATGTCCCGGACCTCCCAGATGTACTTCGATAATCTTCAACTAGACGACCTCTGTGTGTTCTTCCCTCCTGAGGAGATTGGCACCTGTGGAATAACCGCGGCTTGGTTCGAGGATCTAGACATCGCAATTGTGTATGAAAACTTGTCTTCCGCCATCATCGATCTCGTCGTTCTGCGACGCAACCTCGCCAAAACCATCCTAACCCCAGTGTGGTTACGACTCTACAACATGTTGATTGATTGCAATTTTCTGGACGGCAAGGTAGTCGTACTCGAGGAGGGACCAATACTAGAACGATTTCGGGAACTCGAGCGTGGAGGTAAACCGATCGATACAGGCCCGACACAACCACCATGACGGCGTGTATCTACATACCCCCGTTTGAGATATTATCAAGCTCAGGGTAGCATTTATGGAACTAGAGGTGCTAACTCACGAACCGCTCTACACGCGAGTCCGAGTTTGTGTCGGTCGATTGGTTGGATCAACGCAGAGTCACAGTCATTGAAGGTACTACATACATACATTTCGATATCTCGTTTTCCTACCAGTTTAAGCTAATATGTACAAGTTGCTTTCGAAAGGACACAACGCATAATGTACCACTGAGGTAAAACTTTCTACCTAGTTATCACTGACCAGGTCGGGGTGGCCAACACCAACCGCCCACGCCTCTGGTGAGCGGCCTACAAACCAACCCAGGGCAGCATTCCCTGGGTGGCCGGTGAAACAATGGAGGAAGGCACGGACGATGCCTCGGGATGCACTGCTGAACCCAATCGAACTCGGCCTTCAACTCGTCATTGCTAATGGGCGGGGGGTTTGCGATGTTCTCGGGCGTGTCCTCAGCGTATGCTCGACCGTCACTAGTCGACTGGCTGGCGCCACTGCCGCTCGTCTGGGTAGGCATCACACTCTCGCTACGAGTATTGGTGCCATTGCCAGAGTCGAAAAGCTGGTCTACAATGACGATTAGTTAGTTACATGAGGTGCGGGGAGGTTGACTAGCAACAACGACAAAGCGACGTACTGCTGGGGCCAGCGATGTGCAACTGGAGATCCGGTTGGTTCCCCCTCAAGAGAGGGTTGCAGCCACTGCCTGAGCTAGCGGCCTGGGCAGAGACCGACGTGGCAAAGGCCACGAGAACGATGAGAGTAGATGAGAGTTTCATTGGGCTGTACTTGTGGGGTGCTTACTCTTGAGTAGCTACAGTAAGTAGTGAATTAAGACTTAAATACCTTCATCCTATGGAACATTCACACTCTTTCCCTTACTGGCACGGAGCCCAATATAGCATTCAAAAGTCAAAGGTTTGGCTCGAAGGCTTTGAGCGCTCGGGCACTTATCGTTCAGACCTAAGAGGTTTAATTTAACCCGAGTACTAACCCCGTAGTGGGGGTGAATTGAAATGTGTGAGATACGATACCAATGCATATGTGTAACATCAACGCGTCCAAGCTTGTCACCTATTTAAAGCTCGTTGGACAGCTAGAAAGATGAAGAAAGAGGGTCAGCTCGTATGGAACCCGAGCATCTCAAGTTCCGTTATTAGTGGTGCATCAATGAAATTACACTACTGACCTTTGGCTCAAAACTCCAAAGGTTTGAAAATCCTTTCTTGCCGAAGGTATTTTTGGGGCCAAGACTCGATCAGAAAGGTGCTGAATGTAAAAAAGGGTGGAAAAAAGCCAGGTTGGCCTCGTGCCAAAGTGTTTTACAGCCTGAATCCCGCTTTTCACCACTATAGTCCGACCCAGGCCCAATCTCAGCCTCCCACCTGTCACTTTGAACGCCGCCATGCAGTGAAAGGCCGGCGCGAAGTATTTTTGAAAGTACCTGTCAAAGTGCTAGCTACAAGCCGGCTGTCAGTATCGATGAAATGTATAACGTACGTACATGACAAAGGCAGATAAAATGCAGATAAGAGGCAGATACATCTGCGATTTCCTGTTCTTGACTCGATTAAGAAAGTCAGCTGAAGACCGGAGGGACTGTTGGTGGATACCAGCGCTTCGCTTCAGTTCAATTTCAGCCACTTCAGATGAACACGGCTAAAGAAGCCTGATCTGGCGTAGAAATGCCACGAATAGGTATCATTGGCGGGAAGAGACAACGTCAAGATCTTTACTCATTTTTAACTTGAAAAAACTCGCATCACTTCACCGGTGAGCGAATGCGTCGGAGGAGACCAGAACCTACTCAAGGGAGGCGTGAGAAAATAGACTTGGTCGTCATCAAGTGCGCCTACTTCAACTTGTGCCCACGCGGAGGAATGTGTCGACTCTAGAGTTTGTGGACAATCTACACCTAGTCAAATACACAGTACTACGGAATTTCAAAGAGACTTTCTCGCCATGAAAGGGAGTCAGTGCCTGTTTTATTTTCCATGAGAAGTCCGGAGTGAAGGCGTTCACCCGTTTGGTTCCGACTCTCCGAGACCATGGATTTGGTTTGAGCGCTGGTATCATGAACAAAAATAATGGCTTGTGGTGTATGCCATACGTGGTTTGTGTGCATATATCTCCCGACTCTGCGAAAGTTCAAATTTAGAGGGAAAAAGGTTTTTTGACGAACGGTCAAGGCACCATTATTTCCATTGACCGATGCTAATTACGCGAAGAATTTGATTCTCCGCAGCCGCATAATTGGGCAAGCTGACCGGGCCTGAGGCCTGATAGTCGGCATTAGACCGTATTAGAGCAATATTTGCAACCGCCAAAATGACGATTTTCGGACTTCTCCGTAAATTCGCAACAAAGGGAGAAAACGTGATATCTTGGTGGGATGGAAAAGTCCGAAAGTTGACTCAGAACTGAGGAAAACGCGTTGTAAATATGGAGTCATGGTCCTGGTGGTGATTCCGGGAGAAAGGTTTGGGTCGAGACACGATGAATATTGTCAGTGATGAGCTTATCGCCGGCGCTGCTAGTAAAAGTGCCTCGGCTCATCTCATTTGCACCGTTCGTGCATCGTGCTATGAATCAAAGAAAAAAGTGGAGGAACACGCGAAAATAATCAATTCAGTCACGAATTACAACTTTGTTTACTTGTTCCCTTCGCAAATTATTGCGGTACAAAAAAGAAGGGCATCACGACCTCCGAACTGTTCCTCAGGGAACACATAACTTTTGTTTATTCCGGTGACCTACCCGCCGATCAAATTTACCTCAGTCGATCACTCTGAACAGCTACTATAATTCACAACAGGCTCTTGTACATAATGGTAATTGAAAATTACAACAAACGTCAACAGAACGGATCGTCCGAATTTTGCTCTGATAACGACGCCCCCATTTCTCCAAGGTTCTTGAGCACATCGGTTGCAGATGGTCGAGAAGTGGGATTCGCGCTCCAGCACCATTGCATGACTTCCCATGGCATCGGCTCGTTCACTTTAGGTCGGTCGGGTTGTAGTTTCTGCTCGACGATAGCTTTGCGTAGCTCGTTCTCATTCATGTCGCGGAAGGGAATACGCCCCACAAAGATCTGACTCAGAGGTCAGCCACTTGTATTAATCAACACGGAAGGGGTAGTTACCTCGTAGCATAAGAAGCCGAAGGCATATGTATCGCTCTTCTCACTGAAGGATTTTTCGACCAAAACTTCCCGCGCACACCAAGGTGTAGGTCGTATATTGCCGCCTGAGTTGATTAAGGGGACCAGCCCGTAGTCAGTAATACATGCCAGTCCGTGGGGCGTGATCATAACGTTGTCCTGAACCACGATATACGACTGAGATAACGGGCTTCCCAGATGCAAGAATTACTCACGCCTTTCAGATTGCCATGCACAATGCCCATTGAATGCAGATATTCGAGGCCACTGGCTACGTCCCATGACTGTAAATATGGTCAATAAACTAACCCAAGTTTCTGTAAAGCCAATAACTTACAAATGAAAATCGTTCCAAGGTTTTCGTGTGGTTTTTTTCCAGATACTCGACAACACTACCGTTCTCCATCCACGGCGAAACCAAGCATATCTCCTCCTTGTTTTCCCCGAAACAGAAAGTCCCAATGAATGGAACAACTTTTGAATGGTCGACCAATCGCCACTTGACAATTTCTCGCATATGTACCTGTAGGGTTATCATGACAGTCCGCGTCAATCAAGATGAATGGGAAGGAGGTAGAATGCACCTTGAGTTTCTCGCCCACCTCTGCAACGCTTTCCGACCTCACAACTTTCAATGCCACAGTTTCTGAACTCCCTCCGATCTTTCCCTTCCACACTTGCAAGGAACCCCCTGGCTTTGGACTGACAGGCCCATTTCCAAGTTTTTGCACGGTCGGATTGTAGTGGCATGGCACGTAACGACCAGAAGCTTCAGAAAGCTGGGACATTAGGTACAATAGTTCGCTTCTCAGAGTTGGCTCGCATTCGGGCAAATAGCTTGCCTGCAGATATATAATGACATCAGAGACGATTATGCATATTAAAATGAGCTTACGCGTTGCAGCCCGTCTAAGGCCATTTCAGCTTTGCGTTCCCGAGACCCAAGGAATTGATTGAGTAGATTCTCATCTCCCAGTACTACCCTCATCCGCTCCAGAATCTCCGTATCACTGCGGGTTGACGATGGAATTGTGGGTTTGATTTGGCGGAACGGATTCTTATCGTCATCTTCGAAAAACAGAACAGATAAAGTTGGAGCCTGACGAATAGCAGGGGAAGTTCAAGCACTCACCCCGGGGTTCGGGGGTCTGGTTCTCCCCTCGCGATCCATGACCGTTATCATAGGGATTCTGGGCTATTTGGACCGTAAATTTGGTTAGGAGGAACGCACAGATATATCAAAAGCTCACCACCATGATTAACGCTGAAAGTTCCGGTTCCGTTGTTGACGTTTTGGTCTCGACCATGATTGATGGAATGGCCGGTACCATTAACAGTATGTTTAACACGGCTGTTGTTCTGCGTCCCTATATTGCCTATGCGATCACTACCTTTGTAATCGCGGCCTACGGTTAAATGAGTTGCAGGTTTGTTCATCCTGGGCATGTTTTTGCCGGATGACATGGTGATGGGTGTGGAATGAAAGACGAACTAGGAGGCAATTTTATGGGGCTTGCAGCGCCTAAATTAAAATAGCAAGGATTAGCTGCTGTTAATGCTAGCCGTATAAGGCAGCAATCTTTCGGGTAACGTGCAGGAGTATTGAATGAACTGAGGTGCCGAAGACCCCACGACGAGCAGAGCCATCGTCCGATGGCCACACTGCCTTTTCATTTCTGTTCCAATCCGAATGTCATCGTAGTTAGAGGGTGATCTAGTTGGCGGCTATGAAAGACTTCTCCCGGAGTCCACGCAGGAAGGTATGGCATTGCCAAAAGGCTGACTGCAAAGAATCTTGAAAACCAGTGACCATATTTAGCACCATATGTACATTTTGACCACGTCACTGTTCGAGGGAAGAAAAGTGCAAGTTCACTGCGGTGGAGGGCTATGGGACGGTTTGGTGCAGAGAAGAGGATTCGAGATGTGCTTGCCAAAGCTACTAGAAGACCGGCGTTTGAATTTGACTGACGTGGGAGAGTCCGCGATGAGTGGAAAGCCGTGGAGCTGATTGTCGTACTCGATTTGGGTTTATTAGGAGCATGCCTGAAGACATGGACCTACAGGCTGCGCTTAAAATATATGAGAAGCAACCTGTGAATGAGAATGAAAGGGTTATCGTCAAGTCGTAGCGCCGCCGCCGTAAGAGTATGGGTATTCTCGATGGAGGACATGGGAGTGCGGTGATTTCGGAGCAGTTTCGTATGCCGTCCAATCGTGTCAAAAATTGGGTCAAGTCCACAGTTTCACAAGTACAATCTTAGTTCCACTCGCGATTCCACTTCACGTCCTCACTGCCTGAACACAGGCTTTCAGAGGCGTTCCTCGCCTGAACACAGGCTCTCAGAGGCCCTCCTCGTAGTGATCCCACCGGTTCGTTCCGGTCCGTTCAAGTTCGGTCCTTATATGGTTCGGTTCTTTACCTGGAACCGAGCTGTAAAGGCTGTGCGGTTCTAAAATGGGACCGGGGTCTCCCGGCAGTTCTTCGGCATCCGGATTTATACATTAATGTACATAATTTTAAATAATTTGCTCAGAACCGAATGAAAATGCGGTTTTTCCCCGGAACCGCATGCTATTTTGGTTCTTTTGGAACCGAAATGACGGTCCGGTTCTCGTGATTTCGGTTCCAGTACCTCCTCGCCTGAACACAGGCGACGGTATTCTTGTTTCTTTTCTATAGCCTGAACACAGGCGTCGTCTCACTTTCTCTCATTGCCGATTATTTCTCTGCAGGCATGATGTTCAGAGTGACCTCACTCATTACCATTTTCTTGTTACAGCCTCTAGTTAGCCTGTGTTTACTTATCCACTCCTCCTTATCTTTCACTCTCATTGTACTTCGCCTGTTCTGTCCATCACTGTTAATCCACAAACTACCGTTTCATCATCATAGTGCCCATGACTCAAGATGCCAGCCAAGCGATGGATACACGATCGACGGGACCTCAGAACAATGAGGAGCAAGATGACATCCGTAGTACACCTAGACAAGCTCCACTACCCGAAAATTTTGAGTTTGACACTGACTGTGTCTACCAACTTGAACAAATCATTGATAATTACCAGTCGAACACTATCTCAAGACCCTCTGCTTTACAAGCCATTACAGAGCTCATCACTACACATTTCAGTGATGACTCCGACTTCGATGCTGACTTGTCCATCAAAAAATATATCCAGCGACTTATCGATATTGATAAACAATGCTCTAGATCATTCAACCATGGATTGAGAGCAACTGGGGGTGTTGGCGAACTTGGTGTAATTGGGCCTTCAACGTTCACCCATTACTGAAACCTGGCCTCTGTCATATGTATGAAAAGATGAGAGGAAAGGGTGTTATGCTAGGGAAGGTCTTCATTAACCTAAATGTCTGTCAAGAGTTGTCATGGTTAGTGGACAAACTTGAAATTTCGAGTGGAGTTTACCTCTTAGATGGACACAATTGGTGCTTATGTGATGCAAACATCGTAATTTATTGTGACTCGTCACCGTTGGGTATGGGCTGCTGGGTGACTGAGTGTAAGCTAGGCCTCTTCTGCCCAATTCCACCCAACTTGAAAGCAACCCCAATCTTCTTTTTTGAAGCCCTCTGTGTATGCTCAGCCCTTCATTTCTTTGCCAACCAAGCCTGTCATTCATCATCTTTTTTACACACTATGGTCATCTTTACTGACAATCAAATACTGTAGATATTTTCAACTCTCTCAAAGCCTCCCCTGTTAATAATACTATCCTCATTTCAAGTGTCAATATTCTCCTGTGAGATGACCTTGACTTGTGAGTCATATACATACCAGGAAAGGACAATGTCATAGTCAATGCTTTATCTTGAAAAAAATTTACATCTGTCCACAAACTCCTCCCAGAAGCAACAATTACACTGTTCAGACCCCCTCAAAATGTGCTGGGGGTGCTGAAAAAATGAATTTCTCTATCACCTGGCTCTCATCAGCTCCAATGGGGGCCCTGGCCTATTGAGTGTCTCCTACACAAACATTCAATTGCAATTGGGGCATCCATCAACTCATCAACCAGAAACTCATACTCTTCAGCCCTAAATTTTACCTTACATTTTGCTCTATTCACAATTTTCTTGTTGAACCAACTGCCGATACATTAAGCTTTTACATTGTCTTCATGTGCAGAAATGAACATAGCATCAAACCTGATAGTGTTGACTCGTACCTCTTGGGTATCTGCAACCAACTTGAACCCTTCTTCCCGGAAGTTTGGAAAATTCAGTCATCTATATTGGTCTCATGAACACTCAAAGACTGTAAATGCCTATACGGATCTCCTGCCGATCGTAAACTCCCTCTTTCCATCCATCAACTCAAACACATCCTCTCTCTCCTCTCTTCTCCTTTAACTCACGATGACTTACTCTTTCATTTGATGCTCCTCACTGGATGGTTTTCTCTAATGTGGCTAGCGGAACTCACTGTATCTGACAATAAAAACATCATCAACATCAAGAAAGTCTCGTGTCGAACTACAGTCAGGTGGTTCAACCAAGCCTTTGGCTTCGACCTTCCCAGTCACAAAGGGGACCCATAATTCGAGGGAAATTGTATTATCATTAGACGGCATCCTTGTTTCGACCCAGCAGTAGGACCCATACCATCTGTTTATCACTTATCTCTGCTCTCGCGACCATTTATTCCCTATGCATTGGCAATTATGGTTATGAAGCAATGAAATTACACTACTGACCTTTGGCTCAAAACACCAAAGGTTTGAAAATCCTTTCTTGCCGAAGGTATTTTTGGGGCCAAGACTCGATCAGAAAGGTGCTGAATGTAAAAAAGGGTGCGAAGTATTTTTGAAAGTACCTGTCAAAGTGCTGGCTGCAAGCCGGCTGTCAGTATCGATGAAATGTATAACGTACGTACATGACAAAGGCAGGTAAAATGCAGATAAGAGGCAGATACATCTGCAAATTCCGGTTCTTGACTCGATTAAGCAAGTCAGCTGAAGACCGGAGGGACTGTTGGTGGATACCAGCGCTTCGCTTCAGTTCAATTTCAGCCACTTCAGATGAACACGGCTAAAGAAGCCTCATCTGGCGTAGAAATGCCACGAATAGGTATCATTGACGGGAAGAGACAACGTCAAGATCTTTACTCATTTTTAACTTGAAAAAACTCGCACCACTTCACCGGTGAGTGAATGCGTCGGAGGAGACCAGAACCTACTCAAGGGAGGCGTGAGAAAATAGACTTGGTCGTCATCAAGTGCGCCTACTTCAACTTGTGCCCATGCGGAGGAATGTGTCGACTCTAGAGTTTGTGGACAATCTACACCTAGTCAAATACACAGCACTACGGAATCTCAAAGAGACTTTCTCGCCATGAAAGGGAGTCTCTACAGGTCAGTGCCTGTTTTATTTTCCATGAGAAGTCCGGAGTAAAGGCGTTCACCCGTTTGGTTCCGACTCTCCGAGACCATGGATTTGGTTTGAGCGCTGCTATCATGAACAAAAATAATGGCTTGTGGTGTATGCCATACGTGGTTTGTGTGCATATATCTCTCGACTCTGCAAAAGTTCAAATTTAGAGGGAAGGAGGTTTTTTGACGAACGGTCAAGGCACCATTATTTCCATTGACCGACGCTAATTACGCGAAGAATTTGATTCTCCGCAACCGCATAATTGGGCAAGCTGACCGAGCCTGAGGCCTGATAGTCGGCATTAGACCGTATTAGAGCATATTTGCAACCGCCAAAATGACGATTTTCGGACTTCTCCGTGAATTCGCAACCAAGGGAGAAAACGTGATATCTTGGTGGGATGGAAAGTTCCGAAAGTTGACTCAGAACTGAAAAAAACGCGTTGCAAATATGGAGTCATGGTCCTGGTGGTGATTCCGGGAGAAAGGTTTGGGTCGAGACACGATGAATATTGTCAGTGATGAGCTTATCGCCGGCGCTGCTAGTAAAAGTGCCTCGGCTCATCACGCGTTTTTCTCTACAATTCATCACCTCTTCACATGCCTAAAGTCATCATCGCACAGAAATCACATCTCGTCCAAGAAGAACCCGCATTCCAACGAGGCTCGAGCCAGAACTATCAGCACACTTCGTCTCGAACTGATTCAAAGATCTATCAATTATCAAAAAACTCACACAGAACCTCGCAAAGAACACGATGGAGGATACCGAGGACATCAAGCGTCCTTCTGCAGACTGCAGAGCCCTGTTCTTCTCTGGGATACTGCTCGACGGACTGCGACGAACTAATCAACTCAAGGCAAAACTCTACATAAGCAAGGCGAATTTCAAGTCCTTCGAGGCCAAATACACGAGACTATCGGAATGGAAGAAGGAAGAGCAGAGACTTGGGAAACGAGTTGATGTATACGCCCAAAATGAGTTCTCGGTTAGTCCAGACCTCATCGTCCCCATCCAACCTCCTTGAATTCAAACTATCAACTACATTCATGCGGAGGCTCCGAATCTAGATTCTTTTCCGCAAGAACTTGAAAAAGTCAACCGACAATTGGGGTGCATCGAGCGGAGGAGAGTCGCTGGTAACAGTGAATCTAGCTTTCAATCGTGTATACAGTGGGACCGGAGCGTCCTTCACCGATCAGGTATATAAACTTGGAGACCTTCTCGAGGGTTGCGAAGACACGATGGATTCTATGAAGGAAACAACCTGATCCCCATAGAGCGCTCCCTCTCCCTTTCGCTGCAAAGTTCTCAGAGTCATAGCAGAGTTTGGGAAAAGTTTGCTAGAATACATCCACAGTCTAATCCTTACACCAGCTTAACACAGATATCGTTGAACTGGTAATAAGTCAACGCATCGCAAACTGTGCTTTGACACGTCGTTCGTTGACCCTTCCCGTATTCAACCCGAGAAAGCGTTCACGACTGCGTTGAGGGTATTGTTGATCGTATTTGCAAGGCTCTGAGCCTGAGCCAGGAGATCGGACTGCAAAAAATTAATCAGCATCCGAATATAATGAGGAGACGAGGAACACATACCGGAGCCTTAGACAACAGGAGGTTCTCCACGCCCGACATACCATTGGCGAGGCTTTGCAAGTCACTCCTGACGATCTCAGTCGTTCCAGTTGAATCGAACGCGCCACGCTTCTTAGCAAGGTTGCTCATGGCCACCGTTAAGTCGGAAGAAAGTGTCTGGAGTCTAGTGAGAATCCCTTGGAAGTCATTTTCGGAGAAGGGTCCAGAGCAGGGCTGGGGGAGGGAAGTCTGGTTAGTAAAATAGAGGAGGAGACTCAGTTTAATGAGTTACCTGGATAACCGCGAACGTATTGCTAAGCTCGATAACAATGTTGAATATGTCGGAATCAACGGCCTGACTCGGAAGAGACGATCAGAAATCCAAACAACACGAACGTGTAGTAGATGATATCATACATAAGTCTGTGTCGAAGTCGCTCCAGAGTCCGGAACACGAGCGATATCGCTGTCGAGAGTAGTAGTCATAGCGTCCATAAGAAGAATTTCAGCTTCGATTAGTCCGACCGAGCAACTATTCTGCTGCCGAGCCACCTTGGGGGAGGCGGGTGACGCGACAGTGAACGCGACGAAGTAGGCGAGAGCGAGGGCGAGGATGGGGGCCATTGATTCCTTTCGTTTGAGAATAGAACGAAGCTGCACAGTAGATACAGACTCTCTCTCGTTGTGTTCTGCTTTTATACCGATAGAAAGACCGGAAAATGGATCCAAGCGACTGAATATCCTGCTGCTGCTGTTTGAATTTCGAATGGCATCTTCAACAACTGTATAGGTTCCTGAGATACGAGGATATCATGGTCCTCTGCGGATCGGACATCATCCGCAAAGCATGGATGATGGCACTCATGGCAAACTGCACTAGCGAGGTGAAGACTGAATGCATACTCGTATCTGCCTGCCCTGAAACCCTGAATCGGGAGTTTCATCATTGTGAAAGGAGAGCTCCATACATGATTTCGATGCGTTAAATGCGACCCCTTCTCCCGGGCTGTTTTTCACTTCAGGGACAAGAGTAGTCAAGGACCGGGCTACGAAACTCACTTGTCTATCCGTCAATACCTCTATTTTCCGACGTTAGCGGTAGAGCGGGTTGGCTTGTGCTTCATCCATCATGTAGGTTCTCACAGTGGGGGATCAACGACCGATAGGTCGCCAAACATACCTTGCATCACTGAGGAACAACACATGGGATCTGTATCCGTATCTCCGCTGCAGGAGCTGACGCGACAGGCGGACTGAGTTTTTTCCGACCGCAGTCTTGAACGTAAAGAGGAAACGCAAAATTAAGCATTTACTTACATTACCTGGAGATGTTACTATATTGGGAGCTCCTGCGGAGAGAAACGAGCCGGATCCCTTCCAAATATAGCACTATACCGGTAAACGTAAAAGCTGAAATTTTGCGATTCTTTTTGCGTTCAGAATTGCGGGCGGAAAAGGCGAGCCTGCCTGGAGTCGTGTGAATGAGATTCCTACTCATGAAGCCACGGTATTCTCGACTCTTAATTGTACAATTATTTGGGAATCTAGGTCTCGAACTTCGAAGTGAGTGTGAGCACAGTTGGAGTTCTGAGCACTCTCGCCTTTGAAATTGTTGTAACTTGTGTTTGTCCACAGTGTAAGCGAGATTCTGCCGAGTTGCGTTTTCGTTTGCCGCTAGCGGTACAGATGATTGTGACTTCAGGTGGAAACCTGAGATATCGATGTTGAGTCCTGGTGATCTTGCGCGACCAGAGTAGTACTACGAGAGCCGTGGATCGTTCATAATGTAACCTAGACCGGTTGAAAGATGAAAGGTCGGAAACAGTCTATGGAGATGTAGTTAAGTTCACCAGCCTGAGCTAGGACAAGGGTAGAGTTTGGCTAGAGAGGATTATTCGGCCTGCGCGTCAAGCGCTTAGTGCTTAGCTTTTCCTACGCTTTGATTGGCAGTCATCAATAGCATATGGCTTTTCGGCGTCCTCTCACATAAACCCATACAGTTCTGGCCATGCTGGAGAAGAATGACAGGATATACACTGTATTATACAGTGTTGCGTCGCTCTAAGCAGACTGTAAACTGCACAAGGATTAACTCAGCCTCTCGTTGCCTCCCTCGATTAGGACTCCAAGTGACGATTCAGAATCGGACGAGTCGTGGAGATTCATTGTATCAAAGGTGTGTGCTTAATACTGGTCGAGTAGATGGTAGCTTAACACCGTTGGTAGCTGCTCATGCTGAGTATATACCAGCATATAGAGCTGCTAAACTCTTATCATATAAGGATCAAGTACGGTGAAGTCAAGCACAAAATATCCAGCTGGAATCCGTCTCAAAAGCTCTAGTATGTGGATATCCAGATCATCAGATGTGGCTTTAGCTTTTTCTCAAAGCTTCGGATTCTCACCTTTATCTAAAACATTGGTAATGAAGCGGAAGCGAATACGGTCTTCAACAACATTCATGTAACTTTCAGCTTCCACCACCCCCACCAAGCTGTATATCGTCCTGAAAAATCTCTGTCCTCATTTCAACCACACACAGATTTGCGCATTTTACAACGCCTCTGACTCTGACATTTCGTGCTCATTTTCAATAGCGGTTGCATCGCGGCGCCATCAGCTGTATCGTTTGATTTTCACATCTAATCTATGGGGAATATTAGGAACCTTTGGTCAAAAAAAGTGAGTTTTTGTTACACGTCTTCTATTTCTGTTTCTACTGACGATCGAGAGCATAGCACGGCGAAACCCAAGTTTACAGTCGAAGCCGGCCAGGAGAATTCGATATGAACAGAGCAGCGCTCGAAACGAGAAAATTGATTGTAGAGACGGGCAGCTCCTGGAGTTGCTAGCAATGACGAGAGTTCTTAGTAGAACTCAAAACGTGCCAGAACTGGCTTCATCCCCATCTTTCGGCCTTCCTGACGACTTTCTCTACACTATCTTTGGCTTTAGCGCCAAGGGCTCGCTGGATTCTGCGAGCAAAAGCTCCATTCCGCTAAAGGTCCGGGTATACTTGTGGGACGATCCAGGTGCTGCTGAACTGGAAATGATGGACTTGTTGGTCGACCAATCACGTCGTTGGCTTGATGTACTACTGAATTTAAAGGATCAAGCTGCTCCACCGCACGAAACGTGACCCGAAAACGAGGTATGACCATCACTTCTTAGCGGAAGCCGATTTTCCGATGCCCCAGACCTTTCTACCGCCACTCTGTCCATTTTCGAGGTCCCATCGTGATCTTCATGAAATTTCGGTTGATGACCCAACACACGTTCTCATACGACTATTCCCTTGCTTCACATCAGCTCAAACACTACAGTTGTCACTATCTTGCCAACTCAGATTCAGTTTTCTTTGCAATCTTGAAAGGCTCAAGTTAGATTCCGTATTAGTATGGACCGAGAATTCACACTGATGAAACCCGCCACAGGGTGACCTTGCCTTCCTTGCGTCAGTTCGAATTTCGCCCGGGGTGGTTCAATACTATCGCCGAACCCCTGCTCGAAAAGCTTACACTTCCTGTGCTTCCGCATATCTTCCCGTTCTAAGCTGTTGCCACATACTACTGGGACGGATCGGAAGGTCCAAGTTGCTTGATGCAATGGCGTCGTTCCACTAAAGTCCGCGAGCCCCGTTTCAGCTGGATATTGGGATGTTGTCCGCCAGAAAGGGACGAGTTTCCACCCGCTACCGTTGAGAATCTCACTCTCCTTTTCGGTTGCCGTGCAATACATGAGAGTTCGAGTGATTCTTGGCAAGTACGAACCCAACTAAAAACCATCGATAACATCCGAGAAGGCCTCTTTTTCCGTCATCTATCGAGACTGCATGTCATCGCTCTTGGATTCAAAACACCTTGAGCTACCACAATTTTGTACAAGGGTCTACTATCCGTGGCTGTCAATCTTGTTTTCCTGTGCGGCGAACTCCGCTCAAAATTCTACATCTCGACTTATCGGCTGAAACGAAATCTTATGGATGGGACGTTCTCGGACATTAGCCGCTGCTCGAACAATTCTGAGAGTTAGTGACGTCTACCTACGAACTAGAAGCCTGGACTTTGCTCGAATGCTGGTGTCGACCGGATTGATTGGTTGAACATTTGATGAAGGTTAGGCGATTCATGAGGTAGGCTCGGTATTGTGCTCAGTACGTTGGCACGTCCGATCCTCATCGACGTTACTGTTACTACTACAATTAGATGTAGACTTGGATTTAAAGTGGAGATCGATTTTTCTCAACAATTCACGCCTCTCGAGGATGAGTATGACTCCCGAAACTTGAGTGAGGGCAGGATCGTCTTACAGCGTAGCGCTACCCGGTCTTTCCTCTTCCATCCCCCGATATATTGAGTTTTTAGGAGTCTTCTCATCATGATATTCATTCGCGTGAAGGAATTACAATTTTAGGGCTGAAGCGGTCAGAATACATAATTCTGATATCTTGTTTGCTAATGTTCTAAAACGATATGTAACTGCTTTCTACACTCAAGTAAAACTTTTCACGATCACCAACGCCAACTGCCCACACCTATGATGAGCGCGATACGAGTATATCCATCGCAGCAAGGCTGCTTACCGTGAACAGAACCCAGAAGAAAGGTAAGACGGTCGTGTGAGCCGATTAAGCACCCATCGCCGCTCGCATTGAAGTTATTCAAGTGAAATATTTCGGTAGCCGGAGGGGTGGTGCAGAGGGGCCTGCTCGGCAACCCTAGATGAGGGCAGATGGCGGAGGAAGCAGCTACTGAAAAATTGACGGTCGGGTCGGATACTGCTGTTACAAACGGATGGCGGCTTTAATTTATTAAAGCGTTAAGGTTTTACGAATGTACTTAGTTTAATCTATCGCCACTATTGATACCTAAAAACCTTGTGAACCTTTGTATTCTCCACCACACTCGAAGAGTGTTTATGGATCAGAAAGCGTTTATTTGTGGAATCGCCCAGGTGCGATCCCAGCTCGATCCTAGGCTAGTTTGCTCGGTTGGATCGATCCCCGCAACGGGTGTGTAACTAGACACCATCCAACCCTCCGAGCGGGAATCAAATCGACCTCATACTAGTTGACAGGAGACGGTGGATGGTGATGACGACTGCGTTGAACGTAATTTTGTAAGTGGCGTGAGATGAGAGCTGATGCTAATCGAAAAACTTCTGAAAAAACTTCAATCGTGCAAGTTGGAGTAGTCGGGGGGCTTAGTACAAACGATTGTCCGCCGCCGCCAGGGAGAGTCAAGGTCTTCAAGTGGTTCGATCGATCAATACGATATTTAGGACGTTACATATGGCGGAAGAACCTACGGAAAGGACTGCGAAAATCCACAGCGTTTTGTTTTTTTCAGGACTTGAGAAGCTACTTATATCGATGTCTTCCCTCTCGGTTCATAAGGAAGTAGTAGGGTCAGAAGTCCAGCGAATACGTGGAGAGCCCCAGCTATATATACCGGGACAGCCGTCGTGATATTAGCATATAAAGCGATGACGGGAGCCTATTTTTTGCCATTCATCAGTTCACCCATAAGGTGGAGACAGAAGACCGAAGCTCAATACTTACTATTATCGCAAACACGAACGATACAACTGTCACAAGACCATTCCCAGTTCCTCTATGTATCGCAGGGAAGATCTCAGTCGACAAAGCATACATCACGGCCAGCATAATCTGGAGGAGTTAGAAAAGGGGAACGTATAAATCAAAGGTGATACAGTGCTCTTGCTAAGGTGACTCACATTCCCGAAGAAGGTATAGGCACAATTCCATCCGAGCAGAGCGTTCGAACTGCGGGAAGTAGTGGATGCAAGCAATGTGGCACCAGTGAGGGCTGCGAAGAAAGACCAATGTCTTCAACAGTGGTGGGATCTAGACACGGAGAAACTAACCAGCAGATGTGGCCAAGGTGCCCTTACGACCGATGGAACGCCACTCCACCATCCAAGCTGCCAAAAGGGAACTTGGAATACCTACGACGGCGATGATGGAAAGCTATGTAGCTGTGTCAGAGGGTGTAGACAAACGACCTATGTAGACAAAGCGTACATTTCTATAGGTAACATTCAACGAGCCGTCACCAAGATCTAACCCGCGAAGGTTAAGTCTGAAGGAAAATCTTGTTAGTGATCAGAACTGTTTCTATAATCAGAAGACACGGACATAAAGGGCAAGAAAGCGCCATAAAGTGTTGTGGCTAGACTGATTGTACCTCGGATCGTAAGTAACAACGTCGTTGCGAATCCCATCCTCCTCGTTCTGTATAAAGCCCGAACGTGTTTTGCCCCATGGACAACAATAGATGTGATGTTCCTTGAAGAGGGTACCTGGATAGTCCCAACCACCGATAGTTGTTCCAATGTCAAAGTCGATGTGGTGCCGTTGTACCGTGCAAGTTTATGGATAACCTTTACAGCTTCCGCATCTTTTCCGACGGCGACGAGATATCGGGGGCTCTCGAGGAACTTGAAGATAAAGAACCGGATTCCCCACATGACAAGCTGGAGTCCACCAAGTGTGAATAGAAGATATCTCCAACCCATGTTTTCAGAACGGATGCACGTCGTGGCAGTAGAGGGACAGGAAAAGTTGGCAAGTAGGGGCCATGAAACCTACAAGTGCGTCAGATAGACATGGCTTTCGGTATTGAAGTTCACGTACCAAAGTACCAACTAGCTGACTGATCGCCCACCACACCGATAGAAGGGTGAGCAGATATTGATGGCTGGCAGGAAGAAGATCTAGACAACGTTGAATGAACGTGTACGAAATGTTAGCGTCCTGATGTCTCACCTAATAATACCACTCCATCAATGGCTAAAGTCCCTCCACTACCAAAACACACAGCAGCGAATAATGAAGCCAACGTAACGAAATTCTGGGATCCACCAGCGGCGACAGCAAAAGCCCCAGCAACAAGTAGCGTGGTATTGAAGGTCCACCTAGTCACATTTCAACTGCAAGCTTTTCCCAACAAGTTCAGATAGCATTACCTTCGCCCCCAAATATCACACCCAAAACTCCAGAAAAGCGCACCTGCAATCTTTCCCGCGATCAATGCAAGCGGCAAGAATGGCGCGTTGAATGCGAATTCTGTCAATACAGGGCCGAGAATTAAACTTGCTACCGCCTGGTGATTTGATGTAAACACAGAAGTAGCCACAACATCAGGTCGACCAATCTCACCGGCCAAAGGCTCCCGCTGTTGCACGATTCGTAAGTTCGTCAGTAAAGCTTCGAGTAACCCAAAAGCACGAAAAACGCACGCGAATGCTCCAAAGCCAGCACATTGAAATAGGAATATCTGATACCTGCCCATTCCTATTTCCTGGATGGCTTTGCTGATAATCCGTGATTTGGCTTGATAGATGGGGTCTACACTCCCCTCCTCCAGTACGTCTTTTGGAACCTCTACCTCCTCAATCTTTCTGTCATCGCTCTTTTCACTATCGATGGTCAACCGAGGAAGTCCCTCTAACGTGCGTTCTTCGGTGGACATGGGTGATTGAGGTTAAGGGCAAGTTCGGTTGTTTTGGGAAAGGGAGCACCAACGAGATAAAGAGCACACCCGCTGACCATGAAGCATTTAACGTCCTGTCACCCGTGCCGAACAACTGTGCTTTCGACATAAATATAGCGTTGACCGTGAGGAGGCAAAGTCGGTTGCGTATCGGGCGCGTAGCATTGAAAAAGGCTCAAAGGCTTGTCAGGTGCCTTCATTACACCCTTCAAACCGTAGGCCTAGGTTCCAGAACACAGCCCATATATGGAGGTGATTCAACCCATTGAAATGCATGATGAGCACTTCGACACGTCGACGGTGTATTACTGTGAGTGTCAGTAGAGGAACACAATTATTATCACGTCCACCCGTCATTAGAGACATAGCGACTACCTCACCGTCCGTAGAGCGATTAGTGGCGTATTACCGACGATCGTGCATTAAGCTGTAGTGCCATTCTACGTCCCGACGCATAAAAGGACTTCGATGAAGCCATTGACGGTATAGATAGAGCGTTAGCGGAGAGAAAAGAAAGCAACTGGGTAGTGGAAGAAACCGTGCGGGCGTCACTTGTGACATGTGACTAGTTAACTCGTGAGTCGTGACACCATCTCTCCTCAGTCGACACCCGATTGAACATGAAACGACGAAATCGCGCAGTTGCGTAAACTTCATAACACTTTAGTGAGTACTTCACTGGAATTTTCGACTAGTACTGTTCTCACGTAAATATTAACCACAAGGGAGATGTGAAAAAGAAGAGACTAAAGAATAGGTCAAGGGTTGACCGATGACTAACGAACTCACTCGCCTGTGAAGTAATATCTGCATTCTCTCGCGGCCCAAAGACTGATTCTTCTTATATAGGCGGTAAATTCGTGATCAGCGACATGACGATTCACATACACATTTCGCACGAAGTTTTGAGCCTGCGTCGTCGCCAGCCGAACCTCTACACCCCTTCGCAAACGGACGTCCTTTGAAAAGAAATACGATGGTCGAACCATTCCATAACAGCCAAACGCTCAAAGATGATGTGCTGTGGGCGGTGAAGGAGGTGGAACCCCTCTGAGTTTTGAATTCAAGATCTCACAAAGGCGTTCGTTTTGATGATGGGAAACGTGCATTTTAGTTTCGATTGAGGTGGAAACTGGAGCGCTGAGATGCGACATAAATAGCTGGTAGCTGAAACTTCGATGATTGATTAGATGGCGCGAGTGAGTAGGCATCTCAATCTTACGGGATTTCTTTCTGGAATTAAACTACACGACAGCTCTCAACCCTAATCTCAAAAATCATAATCGGTACATAGGTGCTCGGTAGATATACAGCCAGCCACAATCAATCAGCATTGTGCAGTCGACGTTCACATAACTCCTTGACTCGTTGATCACGAAAAGGAAAGTCGACATGGCTACTGTAGGCTCAGACAGAGCAGCATAACCGATTCATACAGTTGAATGATTTCGAGGGCAGAACAACCAGCACAAAGTACGATCGTGATAAGAGGAGTGGAAGTTAGCGAAGAAAAATGATGCAAGATTGTGCGTAGAGAATCTCACAGCTCTTCAACATATTCCGCTATAGCTCAACGATTGAAAATAGAGCCAATGGAGTTTTATGTAGAGGCACATCCAGCGTTCTGAAATAGTATTCTTTTCAGAAGTGAACCCCATTATACGACTTATGACTATGGAGGGTCAATCTTGGAATGGAAATTCGGCTGATTGTCGCAGCTCCGCCTGGTTACAGGGAATTACTCTCGAAAGGAGGCTCCAGGTTTCAGCGTGAAGATGGACGTTCGAGATTGTTGTCACTGTACTTATCAAGATGGCTTTGATTTGGCTTTGATAGCCTCCCGGCTTCTAGCTTCGAGAATTCGAATAGGCCGACCCAACAGCATCGGCGACAACCAATCACTGCAGTGGGAGATAAAGACGAGTTGTGAACTAGGATAGTTAGAAGAGGAAAAATCGATAGATGTTGGGCCGGGAAATTTCAAGGGAGCTCCTTACTCGTACGTCTTGACAACCCGAATTTTGCGCTCGTTCAGCTCCAGATACCGTGGTAGCATGTCATTGTTGTGACCTCAACATAGCCAAGATGTAGACCGGTTTGTTGAAGCCGACCTTTCACAGCCTTCCACTCTGCCAAGGCACATACTTGTTTGACAGAGAAATCGGTTTCAAGGTAAATCTTGAATCCGAACAAGTAGCAAAACCTTCGAAACCGGAGGCGAATAGGGGTACTTTGCGTCGAACTCCGGGCAAGTGACAATACCCCACAATAGCCCAAGATTTTGTCAATTTTCACTGGGAGTTAGCACTCGGACACCTGAAAATCCGAGTCAGAAATCCGACTTGAGTATTAGTCATTCATCCTCTGCCGCATTCGATCTGTCATGGTTGTCGCCAGACTCAATGGAGTTCGTGGGACCTGAAGCTTGAAGAAGGCCTGACAATCCTCGCAGCGGTTATCGGTGAGAAATATGCCTTCCTTCGAGCCCCTGATTTTAGCTTCGGATTGAATTTGATATTTCGGGGGTATCCTTGCACGATCTGCAAGATTAGTCGCGGGATAGTCCGCCCTGGCTGTCCTCACAGGCTGCCAAAATTCCTTACAAACCTACCTACTTCAAAACTTCTTGGATTGATATCGAGATCGAAGTCTTGGTTGGTTGACAGATTCGACGCGATATGGGCGGATAACCAGGGCAAAAATGAGAAGTATGCAAGGGAGGCGACAACGGCGTCAGTGGCAATGGTAATTTCAGTGACCGATGCAGCGATGCATACACATTGAACCCCCCCGAAACGACTGGGAGACTATGTTTTGTCGAAGAAGTTGTATGGGAGATGCCACGGGTTCCTAGAGGTTATTGTAACTTGAAGGACGTTAATCAACTACTCAAGTGGTTCGGTAGGTCTTTAATGATTCATCCTCGATACTGTGCCGATTCACACTGGATCATCATAACGCTGATACAATGGAAGCTTTTCCTACGTGGCGATCCATCTACCAACTAATCGCATGGAACGAAGCATTCCTTCACGCCCGTGGTGTTTCTTTTCAAGCACCTTAGCCGTGGTTTTTGACCTCGACCGTTATATTTTCAATGACATGTTAACCCTTCTACAGCTTGGGGAGAATTTATGAGGATTCTGTGGTCAAATAGCCCTCCTGGTGAGCTTTTTCGATGGACGTCGGTATAGACTTAATGTTGAGACCAGTCTAGCTGTCGGTACATAGACTAACTTTGTAGGAGCGTCATCATCTACCCCTGATCCCTACTTCCCCCCTCCCGAACCGGGGCTGTTCTTGATTTATGCCGTCCTCCCGCTGGAGCCTAATGGTAAGAAGCTTCTTTCATCTCCAACCATCAACACTAGTAGTAGTTAACGCGATGGATTAAAGCTATGCCGTTGCGACCGGGTACTACAGGATCTATCAATAAGGGACTCTTGCCACCCCCGACTTCGGCCGCTGTGACTGGAGGACCGCGACCTTGACAAGGTCCAACAAGGCACACCTCCGACGTGAACGCTTATGCAAAAATTGCAATGCATCTCTTCCGCTTCGCTGTGACTTTAATGAACCAAGGCGATGTTAGACTTGTTTCTGTCTAAATTCCGTTTGTAGGCTTTGCGTGAAAGGCCATTGAATACATGCGAACCGCTTCTGCTGTCGTAATTCCTTTGATGGCGGAGGAAACGAGGGTGCCCAATTCCGATACTCATTTTTGGCCTCTAGAATTGTCAAATTCGGTATCATTCAAGTTCAAAAACTGTAAAGGCCCCCCCTCATGCAGTGATGTTGAGGCGAGTTGACAAGACTCTCACTGTACACTGACGAAATGGTTGATTGTGATTCAGTCCCTCGATGTGGCGGTTTTGACTACCATCTCGGCCAGAATCTCGAGTGGGAATCTTGCTTGGACTTTGAAGAGTATAAAAGTACGCATGGAAACGTCCTGTTGGTCATCGTGAACATTCGGTTGATTCGACCTTGACTCTTCTACTTCTTTCTTCACAATGTCCGACTTTGACATCGAAAAAGACGCCGAAAGCCTGACCATCACAAGAACCGACTCGTCCTCAAAGTCGGTCTCTACAGAGACCAAGATCGAGGTTCTCGAGGCTATCGAGCCAAAGGGAACCAAAAACGAACTTCCGGTGGTTCTACCACCGAAGAATGGACACTCGAGTCTGACGAGGTGGCTGAATCGTAAGTTTGTCGCCATGCTCTTCCTTTGATATTCAATTCTAAAGATTTTTCTCCTCATCATTAGTGATCTTTCTCTCATACTACCGAAAAACCTTCTCAATTATCTTTATCCCCAACCTTATCGCTTTCATCACCTTTACCGTTCGGAACAACGGGACACCCAAAACGCCCGACGTCGGTAGCGCTGCATCAGCGAACCTCATGGTGGCCCTTCTTTTCCGCCAAGAGAACCTTGTCAATCTAGTCTACGAGATCGCCGTTGCCTGTCCTCACAGCGCACCTTTATGGCTCCGTCGTCGACTGGCAAAGGTATTCCACTACGGTGGTGCTCATAGTGGTGCAGGTGTGGCCGCCGTCGTATGGTATATCATGTACACCGCTCTCACCACCAAGGATTACATCGCCCACCCGAACGGGGCTTCACTAGCCAACATGATTACATCCTACGTCCTCGTCACTATGTTTTGTCTCATCCTTGCCGGAGCCTATCCCCGTTTCCGTGTTCTCTATCACGACTATTTTGAAGCTATGCACCGGTATTCGGGGTGGGTGGCACTTTGCACCTTCTGGATCCACACCATCTACGCTGCGGAGGAATACAGAGTCTTAGAGGAAAAGATCCTTCCTCTCGGCCTTTATCTCATCCGAACACCGAACTTTTGGACGTTATGCATCTCTACGAGCTGTACCATACTTTCTTGGGGTCGTCTCCGCCGCCACGACGTCCATCCCGAAGTCCTATCCAACCATGCCATCCGCCTCCATTTCAAGTACCGAAACATGAAACCCTTCTACGGTCTCAAAGTGTCCACTAAACCCTTACTCGAGTGGCACGCGTTCGCTACCATCCCCGACGAAGACGCTGAAGGAAGGCCTGATGGGTTTTCAGTGTTGGTTTCTAACGCGGGCGATTGGACGAAAGAGACGATTACGAACCCCCCAAAGAAACTTTGGGTTCGTGGGTACCCGCTCCATGGGTTGCTTTACACCTCCAAACTGTTTAAACGGATTGTCGTTATCGCTACGGGCTCTGGAATTGGGCCTACACTTTCTCTTTTCTACGCGGATGTTACCCCACGCCGCATCTTCTGGTCGACGTCTGCACCGGAGACCACGTATGGCGAGAAGGTGGTGAATGCTGTGAAGAAAGCAGATCCCAATGCTAGGATTTGGGATACTAGGAAGGAGGGCCGTCCTGACATGGTGCTAGAGACTTGGAAGCTGGTAAAGGAGTCTGAAGCGGAGGCGGTGTTTATCATCTCCAACCCTAAATTGACGCGAAGGGTTGTGTTTGGGATGGAGAGTAGAGGGATCCCGGCTTACGGGGCCATTTTCGACTCTTAGTAATGCTTCTGTAACTCTTAGTCTTTTTCTAGTGCTCTGGGGTTTTTGGTGTTTTGGACTCTGGTTGTAGACTCCCTTGTACATTGATTGATCAGGAGACATGGACTAAGTTACTATGACCTCGATATAAGTATTTGTTATTGTTCATCTAATCTATGTATTTTGCTGTACATGATCCAAATTCCAGCTTTTCTGCTTATGTACCGAGATGGATCCATATATATTTACGCTATTGTGAGTTCAGGCAGACTAGCCTTCACAATCGATCGGACGAAGACGAACGAATTCCGGAAATTAGGCGCAGCGCTCAGACCAAAAAAACTAAGATGATCGTTTCTAGGCCAACCCTTAGCAGTGTCAGAGCTTAGTAGCAATTGGACACTGGATCTACGGGATCTTACCGCCAAAATAGCCCATCTGGAGGGCAAAATCCTCTTAGTACCTCATCCGAAAACAACCAAGTTTGCAAGGTTCTGTGCATCGACCTATGCCATCGATTCGAGTTCTACCAGAGACTTACCACCGATGCAGTCCACATTCTGGTACTTCAGATACCCAAAAACATGAAGCATCTACGTTTCAAGGAGGCTACCCTTCCAATACTGAATTGCGTCCGAGGGCACGGTAGATGAGAGCGTTTACTTGGCCGTAGCGCTCGAACCGCACGGGTTCGTTCATACTTATGAATATCATATATTCCCCCGCGACTCAGGACGCTTATAACCAGTGAATGAGTTTTTCAGTCTCGCATAAGTGACCTCAGTTGTCCAACGTCCAACGCCGGTGGGGTGATCGGATCGAGAGACACGGCGGTTCAAACGTTCATCTTGAGTCTAATCTATGTATTTGCCTACATAATCCAATTCTATACCTACATAACTAAATCGGATACATATATACACTACTCAACATATGTTTTGATCCAGCCGTGACTTAGAGAAAAAGTCTGAAAAAAAACGTACTTATGCATTGCTCTCTAGATGTATGGAGGACCAAGTGCTAGAGGAAGAAAGAGAGAAGAAAATCACGGGAAATCAGCAAACGTCCCCCAAGAGTTAAGATGAGTAAAACCACGAACCCTTTCTAAACATCCCAAGCGTAAACTCGACAACTAGTAATAGGACTCCACCTCCAGGTGCGAGCCGCAACACTTTAGGTACAAATCCTTTGTACAATGCAGCAGGACCTTCCTCTCTGAAGATCGTAACCAAGGCAGGGTATGTCCAGTTGTATTTCGGTTTGACACCGGGAACTTTGATCGCTCCTTGAATACGGGATTTGACGACCTGGGTAAGGGAGTTTTAGAGCGGATTCAGGCCATGGCATCGTGGTCGAGGGGAATTTTGACGGGTATATGAACTTCAACTTACGTCGAATCTGGTAAAGAGCAGAAGAGTTAGATTGATAAATACGAACGGCAAAATATTGATGGTAAAGCGGACTAACGGAGTGTTCAATACAGTTCCAGCAAATCCACCGATAGACCCTGAGATAAAGTTGTTGAGCAATTGGCTCTGTTGGGTCTACTTGACGATGTCAGCGATCGAGCCTATATAGCAGAACGAAGGGAGTAACGCACCTCAGCCTTGGGTAACAATGCTTTGACCTGGAAGATACACCCGAAGTAACCGCCGTTCCACCAGAAGTGCCTGAAAGGTGTTACACCCGTGAGGCCACGCGTACTCGGGGGGCGACAAAGCCTGTGGAATGGGTACATACCTCCAGAACGTAGATTCCATACCAGCGTAAAGACCGAGCAATCCATCTTTCTTGATAATTTGTTTAACGACGTCCATTGGGCCGGCGTAAGTGCTATTCTTATCTTGTAATCTAAAGGGCATGTCAGTATATCGAATGCCAGATCATGAGGCTACACTCGCACCGGATTTTGACCAGTTCGAATGGAACGACGACAAAACTTTCCTGCAGGTTCCTATTAAAAAAGAAAATGCCTCTCGGTCGTTGTACCACTTACCGTTGCGCCTGCGGAGCATCCGGTCATTATAGAAAGCTGCTGGGTCATCTTTTGTTCTCCCGTCAGCTGTAGGTAGGTTTTCCCCCAGAAATCGTTGGAGGCACTGGTGTCAAATGAACAATCTTAGAACCAGTCGACAAATCGAAGCGAAGGAAAGTGGATGACAGACAATTTCACAGCACGTTTTGGAGCTTCAAGTAGTAAAGGAGGTACAAGTCCTGTTACGGTCAGTGGTTTAGTTGCAGTACAAGCTCAAGAAAACTTTGATAAGGCAGCGTACCTCGATATAAACGCCCAACCCTGAGTTATCCAGAACCAGGAACAGTGTAAGTAAACCGGGCACACGACTAGATATCGAATTAGACTAGCATACCCCTCCTCCCTAATAATCGTCTGAAAGCTTCCAAGTAGTCCGACACTCGACTTTCCTGTCGACAATTGCATGCGGGTTTTGACCTAGGTTTCGGAATCACCGGAAGGAATGAATCTCCGCGTGCTTTTAAGCAGGGGGATCGGTATACGTACGACATCTGGCGTAGGGAAAGTGAGCAGTTGGCGAGAAGAGGCTAACCATGGCTTACCGAGAGGATAAAACGTCAAAATTTCAGAAACACCAGCAATAGCACCTGCAGCAAAATTTGCCGAGAAAGGTAGCGCTTTCCAAGACCGTCTGTCAGCGTCTCTCGTGACAATTTGGACAAGAGTAATTGCACACGTTTTCGTTGGGTCTCAGCCATCGTCTCTAAATCGCAGGAGAAGGAGCAAAAGAAAGGAGGGAAAGCCTTACGTCGAGGTCGGAGCGGGGGGTTTTTGTAGTTTTTGTATGGTTGAGCGGAAATAGGCGGGTCGGTCGGATCTTTCGTCCGAAAATAAGTCCGAAAGTAAGGACAGAGTCACGGTCACGAACAAACAAGCAAATGTGACATTGTGACAGACTCCGCCCTAGTCACACGCAATGCCATGGTCTACATTCAATCCTGGCAAGAGTTCCAAGATGCAGCTGAGGCTCTGTACCAAAAATCCCCCAACAAGGTCAGTTGAGCCATCCGTTCTCAGAGATATTATACTGATGGAGCAGTTTTAGGCTCGTTACTGTATAAAATGGAGGTCTTGCGAAGGCAGACTGGTTCTTAAGATCACAGATGATGTTACCGTTGCGTTTTTCGCCTTCGCTCCACAGCCGGGTTTGCGGTTCTGAATCTCTTCTTTGATTAGTGCCTCAAGTTCAAAACATATTCGTCATTATACCTCAATCGATTTGAGGCGTTAAATCTCTCATTAATGGAAAAAATGCAAAATCGGCGTGTAGTCGAAGTTCCTGCGCAAGAGACGACGAGTTCAAAAGATGCCCCTCCTTCTTCCACCGGAGGTATAACGTCTGCTACTCCGACGCCATCAGCATCGACCTCAGGAGGCGTGAAAAAGAAAAAGCCCGCGAAGAAGAAGCCGAGGACGTGATTTGTAAGGTAGAAGGACGATGATAAGTAGATCAGTATTGTATGGTTCTCCATACGAGAGGAGATGGTTGTGTCGTGAGTGCGAATAATTAATGACTTTCATTCAGCTCTTACTCATAGATTTCTCGGATCGACAAGAAAGGAAGGAGAAAGGAAACATGAACTTTTGTTTTAGAATATATCATGATCGCGTGTTTTTTCACAAGCTGAAGCCTTCGTTCCGCGTTCAGAGGGTTTTCCCCGGCAATGCCCAATGAAATATAGCTCAGTTTACGCCAGTTGGACATGTTCATTTGATGCACAGTTTCATACTACGAGAACAAAAATAGGACAGAACTTCCCCAGGGCATTCGACAAAAAATATTCGCACTATCTCCGACCCCACTGAGGTCGGGTGGGCATGGTGGACATTCCAGATAAATGACATCAAAAGTCGCTTATTTCAGTGCACACGACTTTCAGACTTGTCGCACATCAAACACGCGGCACCGGTCAGCCTGTGTTTGAACCGCTCCTTCAAACCTTCAAATCTTTTGTGCTATTGGTGTTCCTCACCAACCGGTGTAGCTCTGCACAATATCAGGGACTCGTTAGGTATTCCGTTTGCTATTCTTTCGACCTCGGACCTAGTTGTTTGATCGTTTCCCCTTGACAGGCAGACACGGTCTGGTTTCCTATTTTTGAAAGAAGTACTGTGAGCCAGGGTGGGTGCTGAACGCCCTTGTTAGTTGACACGTCGCGCGCGCGCGCGACATTGTTGAGAGGATTATTGCCAACCAGTCGCAACATTACCGGTGCCCAAAGGTCGATATCTCGAGTAGCTCATTCTCGTCATGAGATGCTCAAGAGAGACTAGATATCTCTTCATATGTAAGTTATGGTATTCTAATGGCGTAGTCCGGAGTTGGACAACTGCGGCGAGATGATCCTCCACTGACATACCTGTCCACGGTAGTCAACGTTCAACCCAACTGACATATGGCACGGTGAAACACCACACGCGCCTCCTCGAGGAATCATGCACATGCTTGCTATAAAGGAGGTGCGGGATCGTGTAGTCGTGTGGGTCCATCGTGTCAACATGGACGGGTATTGCTTGGATTCAGTGGGCCGTCAGTGCGACTACGTCTATGACGACCAGAAAAAGTTTGTTCTTAGTCAGTTCAGTTACCTAGCTCTATCCCGATATCAATCAAGAATCGCTTTATTTAGCCTCGAGATACTGCACACGGGCCGTGTCCTAAGCCTTGTGAACCTGCCCAAGGCCTAGCAACTCAAGATATGATTGCCCCGATGGCTCTTCAGCAGAGCACTCTATAGCGTTTATTATAGGGAAGGCTCTACTAGAATTTGGGAGGATGAGTGGAAAAATTAAGAGGCCCACAGTAGTTATGAATTATTGGCTTCTTCTAGTTTCAATGTGTTGGAGCTGTAAGTTAGAGCTAGGCACAGCTTCATCCGTCTCTAGTCGAATCAAGACTATATACCATGGACTCTCCATATCTCAAACTTCCATGGGCGCGTCTTAATTTGGCCGCTCGGCATTTTTCTGGTATCCATCTGTGATTCGTTCTTTAACGACTCTGTAGTAAATTCACTTTCTTTACCTCTTTACCCCTTTACCAATGTGGACCTGAAGATCTGTTCGGTCCAGGAAGGTAGATATTTACCGGAGAATTTGATAAGTATTATACCGGGGAGTTCAATGTTAACGTTAGTGCAGTGTCTATATCAGACCGAGCTTGTACTTCATCAGGCCTTCATCCAGAACGAGAACAAGAGCATTTTACTGATTGGCTAACTAAGTACTTACGAACTCGCTCAGGTAGTAGATAGTAGCGTTAGATAATCGCCACCAGTACTCACTAGCACCCCATCTCAATTCCGCTCAGACTCACCGGCCAGATAAACACGGTAAAATCTGGTAAAATTATTAACTTTCCATAACCAAATATGCCGCTCGAACTAAAGAACATAATCTGCCATCAGCATATACATTTCTCATTCAAGTCTTTAATTATCAACGTCAGTTCCAATTATATTGCTTCGCAAACGATGCGACGTCGCAGATCCCTGAAACACTAGGGATCCGGCGCTTGCCTTCCTTCGATAAGCTTTTAACGTCCCCCGGCGCCATGGGCATTTTTTTTTGTGAGAAGGTGCCTCCCTCCAGGCTCGGACTAGGAACACGCAACACATTTTCGGTTTGTTTTCTCCGTTCCATAACACCGTCGGTCAGAGCGGGGGACTGGAGTGTTTCATGACAGAAGAGTGCTTGGCACCGGTACCAGGCAGAAATGCGTAATGGGATGCTCCCTGCTGCTCCAAATCGCAGGGGTGTAGTGTACTTTCAAGCATCAAATGATGGTACCGGTACTGACTATGTCTACCTTCCTTTCTTTGAAAAAAGTGACAAGGTGGAGGATGGGATGTCGTTCTGTCCTTCATGCGAGGATTCGGATCACCTACCTACTTTCGATTCCATGCGAGTTCCACGAGTTCCATTGAATCCTATCTGCCAAAAGATGACAGAAGGACGACCTATGGTACTGCCGCAATGTCAAGTGGCCATGGCGCCTCAGCCCGCCCCAGTGGCTTCTAATAATTTACTGGTCATGGCATGGACCGAAACGGAGTTCGATCGTTGTTGATACGCATCTGAGCCTGCTAAACAACGACTTGATAAAGATCTCATCACTATAATTATACTGAGAGTGGTCTATTGAATTCATCATCCGTTCGAATCTTCAATCACATCAGGTAGGTGGGGGGAGGGCAATTCAAGCTTCAAGCCAGCGGCCCGCGACGACCCAATTTTCCAGATCTTGTGGCCTATTGAACGGAATAAAAGACTTTTAATTCTACCCGGGCGACAGAGGAACGGCGGTCGGTTTCCGTGAATTTGATCGGTATGCCGAGTCATCATACAATGATGGCATGTCGTCGGGTTGCCCCGAGTAAGTCCACAGCCTGGTCTCTATGGACTAAGCTCCGACGTGCGGTCACATTGTACCCAGTCAAATGATTCGAGTAAGAAGCGGGGCAGCGTAGGGTAAATTCAGCTTCGACGACAACTTGAAATACAAAAGGGAGGTATCTCTATTCAATGAAAGAGTAGAGTACATACGTCGCTTTTCTCGATGCATTCCCCAAGATCAAGGTCCTGACGGAACTAAATGGAAAGTTCGCTTCCGTTGGAAAAGGAGGTGTATATGAAAATAATGTCCAGTGGCATCGACATCGTCTCTGTGCCTATAGACCTTGATGAAGAGAATTGTAGGACCAGACGGTCCTAAGGCCTTACCAAGGCCCGAGTTTAATATTCAGTTCTGCATTGGCTATACGCTCCGCTCTGTTCGAAAAATAACAGACAGAGACAGCCTTGCCGATCTCATTTGACGGGAGCAGCGCAACCAGGTACAGATCCCGTCGATACGGAGGCAAGTGGAAGGAATTGGACCTAATTTCCGTTACCACAACTACTGACTGCAAAAGAAACGCTCAGGAAGGTCCGGCGTCAAGGAGAAGAGGAAGGGGAATGACCAGTTTCTGAAGTCATGTCGATCCCTGGGGAAGCAGGAATAGTAAGTTTAACGTTGGAAATTCAAACTCTCCCGCCTTCAGATCGACGTCATGCGGCTTCAAGTTCGTCGACATCACCGATTCGACAAGGTAAATGTACGGAACATTTCAGTTGCGGATCCCTGAGCCGGGACATTGGCAGGTTGCTGATCCCTTCAGAACAAATTGGATGTACTCAGTCGAGGCCAGGTCAGGATCTGTCACCTCAGTCAGCTCGTGGTTTCCATCATTACATTCCGTTCCACACCTTGAACGTAGGGTAGGGGTCCTAGAGTCCGAGTCTTACTAGCCGTAAATCCATAAAAGGTGCTACCGTTCGAGCTCGAGCGCTGAAGGAGCTTCTGGAGTCGAGGTTAAACTGCTGGTCCGCTCGGGCGTCACAGGCACTCGGAGAAATGGGCCCTTGATCCTGTGGTTCGTAGTGGTGCGTGACAACCGGTTTGATGTGGCGTCGTATAGAGCACTGCATACTCCAAGCGCCCGCTATTGGACGGCTGGACTAGAAGTCGTTACAAAAAGCGTACAAACGACGCTGTGGTGGCCCGAAGCAGCAGACCTGGGCAAAAAAGTCTGCGCCACCGGGCTGATGGAATTCTATGCACTCGAGGGAATCGGAACCCATGATAGTGGTGGGGATCTTCAAAGTTCATCTTTCATCAGCTATCTAAGTCCATGTTAGATTCGTCATACAAAGACTTGGTCGGGTGCATTGAGATCCGACTTTGTATTCTGTACGCTCACCTCGGTGCATAAGTACAACGCAAGAAAATGTGTCTGTTGATAGATATCTCCACCAAATTTCCTCCAGCAGTACTGGCAGCGTTCATGCAATTTGAGCAAGGAATTGTATAAATGCCGGACGAACGGCAGAACATTAGCCTAAATTTGCCCTGCAATGGAGGGAGCGGTGCATCCTCTACCACGAGGGAAAAAAATTGATTGAGCAGGCAGTGCAACAGATTCTGGGACGGAGGAGAATTACCGAGCTTCCGCAAGCAGTCTAGCAAGACCTGGGAGCATTCACCGTACCTCCCGCCGTCGTCGTAGTCGTCGTCGTCTGCGTCTATGGCGACAGGGTTGGCAGAGAGGGTAAACGGAGCGGAGGTAATTATAAGCTGGTAACTGTGTCCATGGACCCAAAGATTCCCACGAAGAACAAACTAAGGGGGTTTGATGGATCTCTCGATCTTAGCTTTGGTCACTATTTGGGCATGGCGGTATGATCGTATAACATAACTCACCGGCCATTTGCTGGTTTGTCGATAATCTTCTCCTTCCCCTCTCTGCAATGCACCCCCGACAGTCCCTACAGCTAGATGTCGGTATTACTCCTCACGAACATGATCCTCAAGAACACACAGCACGTCCTCGAGGCAACAATGACACTCACGACCAGCTCTTAGACTTTGACCACCATCATACCTCCTCCTCATATACCTCCTCTTCATCCTCAGTCAACGGCACTGCAGTAATACCAGGTCTCCCCAAGGGGCTCTCAAGACCATTAAGTCCTCAAGAACAGGAAAAGCTTGCTCATTTAGACAAGCTAAAATTCTTCCTTGCCACCGCACCGTCACGATGGAATCTGTCCCCCTCGGGAAGCAACCAACCCCAGCACCACCCCCATACCCCTTCACATCCCGCTTTGAATCGGTTTTTATTACCCTCACAAGAGTTCGTGACTTGCGTATATTGGAACGAGCTTTACCATATCACAGGAACGGATATCGTACGGGCTTTGGTGTTTCGGTATGTCCCAATTAAGGATTTTTATATCTTAACTCTAACTTGCCCCGGTTAGATTTGAGGCCTTTGGTCGTCCGGTTCGAAATATGAAAAAGTTTGAAGAGGGTGTTTTCAGTGATTTAAGGAATTTGAAGCCCGGACAGGACGCATGCCTGGAAGAGCCAAAGGTACCTGTTCCATCCAATTTATCCAGGAGTTGTCTTTAACTGACGCCGGTATCTGAATCAAGTCACCCTTTCTCGACCTCCTCTTCAAATACCAATGTATACGTACTCAGAAGAAGCAAAAGGTCTTTTACTGGTTTTCAGTACCACATGACCGACTGTTCCTAGATGCTCTCGAACGAGATTTGAAACGAGAGAAGTAAGTTTCATTATTTTCCCTTTGATCCTCTGTCATGCTCAACTATTGGATCTTTCTAGGCTCGGCATGGAGCCAACGACAATGGTAGTGGGCGAACCTGCTTTGTCTTTCGTCTATGACAGCACCTTCAAGCGAAGTCTATATGACCAATTCGTTCGTGCAGCGGGTGGGAAAGAGGGAGAAAGTGATCTCGAGAGGGCTTTGAGAGGTATTGGCGACCTCGACCCTAGCAGCTCAAAAAACCCTGGAGGTTCACCATCATCACGAGCAGGCGGAGGGGCAACGGAAGACGAAGGAGCCGACTCTAGCGGAATATCGGACGTTGAAGGCTCTGGAACTATCAGGCCTCGGACAAAAGGTAAAAATACCCCGTTCTTCAACATGATGACTCTGTTCGAGGGGAGTCCGACCTACAAGCAAAGGAGGAAGAAGACGAACAGGCCGAGTCCGTTGGCGGTCGGCGGTGGTGACGATCAGAATGGGTCTGCTAACTACGGAAACGGCAGCTACGCTGACAATGGTGGTTACCTCTCTGTCCCGATGAACATGGGGATTGCAATGCCTACACTTCCATCTTCAGCTCCCGCGAATTACGAGTCCAAGGCGGGAAGATATGATCGTTACCCATACGATGGAGGTCTTCACCTTGGTTCCTCGTATAGTCCGGAACCCTCGGTTAAGCAGGAGCCTGTCTCCGCAGCAGATATGTTCCGGGCTCAAGCTAGAGGGGAATTTCATGCTCCTACTCGCCACAGTACTCTTCCTCATACCCAGACGCGTGCTTTAACGTCGACCACAAACAAACGACATAGTTATTCGGGGTCGACCGCAATTTCTGGCTTCGACGTTCTGGAGGGAGCTATAGACCCGGCAACGGTGGGAGTTTGGTATGAGGGTAGATTTGCCGGAAGTGGCGTTGGCGTAGGAAACGCAAGATCTCAAGACCCCCCCAGAGCTCCCAGTCCACATGATCCGAATCCCCCTCATTCGCGGAATACCGGCGACCGGGATATTTCCCCATCTTCCTCTGGTCCGCGTGTCTGTGAAACCCATGTAGGGAATGAGAAGAGGTCAAGGGCATATGCATGTCCGTTGTTGTCTTGCAGTGAACGGCTTTTCAGGACTGCGGAACATCTGACGAAGCATCTGGCGACCCATGGTTCTGCTGCTGGTAAAGGGAAGCAAACGGAGAATGGAGATCGTGGATTCGAGTCGATGAACATTGGAGAGTGGATCAATAATGGCATGGATGAAGACGAAGCTCTGTCTGGGGATGTGGATATGTCTGATATTGGACTCGGTGATGATGCAGAGGCGTTGCAAAGGCGGTCGAGATCTCAAGGCACGGCTTCTGGAGTTGGAACTAACCTGAACATGTTCGGGAAGGCATTCGGGATGGGGATGGGAATGCCATCCGATCTGACGGGGCTTCTCTCAAAAGACCGATCTTTGGAAATGTACGAGGTTGAGCTTGATGGAGAGTTGGTTGACATTCCTGGAGACGAGGAAGGACTAGTGAGAGTTGCTTCTCCTGCTGGACCTGGAACGAGTTCGCAGCATGTGAACAGCATGGAGGAGGATAGGTTCCTCGATGTTAGTAGTCCTTCGCTTCTTTCACGACTTTTTGGAACTCATTCTCTGTTTACAGGGTCAGCGATTCAGCTTCAATGTTCCTATTCCTGGGAGAACGGAAGGCGAGCGACCGGCAAACTACGATGGCTATGGGAGCTCTTACGAAAGTGGCTACTATACGGGCGGAAGTGGCGATCAATCTCAAGCACCTCATGCAGCTCACGACTGGACTGCGTCTAGCCCGGCTTATAGTACCACCTCGATTCCCGCCATTCCGTCAGGCTCGTCGGCCGGGTATCCATCACAGACTCAGCAGCAATATGGTGCTTTCGATGGGACTTCTTCAAGGCAAGGCTCGAGGTCGAGGCCTTCAAGCGGCGTATTCGAGCTCAACGTTTATAATTCCGCTCCTGCCAGTTCTAGTGCACCTCCTCAAAGAGCCAGCTTCGAGTCGCCTTTTGTGTATTCGGATGGGTCGGCGCAAGAGAATGGTAGCCCCAATCCAACCGGTTCTACATATGAGTCACCCGCTCACAGGCTTTCCGCGGACTCTACTGGCTTGGTTGGTCCATCATCGCAGTCGCTCCTAGCAGGCGGATCATCATTGAATGCCAGTCTTAACGGAGGCCCTGCGAGAAGGCACAGGAGCATGACGCCAAGCTTGTACGGCAAGCATCGACAACGGCCAGTCTCTTCTTCCGGGTACTATCCCTCCGGTGGAAGAAACTCACCCGCATCTGGCGACTTTTCCATCGGTTATCATCCGTATGCCAATAGGAGCACCAGTGCCATCAGCGCTCAGTCGAGTCCTGCGGTTGGCCATGTAGGGTTACCGCTCGCCAGATGCGATAGTCGGGCTAGCAATCATATGATGCGCCCTGGTAGTTCGGCGTCGATGCATTCTGCGTATGGGGATGTTTATAGGACGGATAGCCCCAAGCCGTACGCTGGGTCGAACGGTGCGATGATGACTGATAGTCCGGCGGCGTTCGCGATGGATTTACCTACGATGGGAAATCCCAACACTGTTTTCGGTCATAATCTCTCAGGACAACAAACCTCGCAAACGATGCCCACGACGAACGGATATACCGCCAATGGGTATCTAGGACGAGGTCATTTGGAAGGCGGGGGTTATTATCCCCAGCATGTCAGTACGATGTAAAAGAAATGGTTGAAGTTACTTGATGTTCGGTACGTCGCAATCAGTAGACAGCCCGTGAATCTCGATTTTGACTCTTTATGGCTCCAGATCCGCACCTGCTTCGCTTCCGTCGGGGTCGTGTTCAACTTGGAATGCGTTATTTATTCCATTATACTATCATGATATCCTTAATACCCTCTCATCAGTTAATTGCAAGGCGTTCACTCTGTTCCCACGCTCTTTTGCTTGTTCTCTCTGACCGGATGGCATGTGTCGTTTTTTATCTCTAATGTGCCAGTGCAAAAAGCCGATGTTGTGTTACACTGTTGTTCGGAATTCGAGATTCCGATATCTCTCTTTTTGATCAACTATCTATCTATCTCAGTTGTACGTTTTTTTACTTATACATCTTCCATAATGTACATACAGGTGCAATATTTAAAATAATAGCGCGAAACAAGTAACATTGTATTTTCTTGAAAGTTGCTTATGAACAGTGGGAGCATAAGGGAGCGGTTTACTGTAGATATGGAAGGAATGGAACCGAAGAACACCGTTCGAAAAGGTAAATGTTCTCCTTTCACACGATACTAATCATGAAGAATCTTCCCATCTCCCCAAAGGCGTAAAGTAAAGTATCGGAGAATTGAGCCGGGAGCCTCGAAAATCTGCGATATTTTGTAGTCTAAATCCACAGCAGAGGTGCTCGTCGGCCCATACCCAAAAGAGGTTTTCGCAAGATTCGTGTCACTCTCCGGTACGGCCGCAGCTTCGTTATCGGATATGCCTTGAGGTTCAAGCCACATCGATCCCGATTATCGTGAAAGACCTGGAGTAATTTGGGGTCGGATTTGCGCCTGACCAGTGTACCTAAGCAAGTTGCGGGAGGTGTAATGAAATGTACATCCGAATCGCAAGGCCACCCCATGATGAATGAATGTTTGAACCGTCAGCTGGCCGTTATCTCTCTCTTGTGTGAGTCGAAGTGAAAGTAGAGAAAAGAGGTGTTGGATCAGATAGGAGAGCCGATAAACACTGCCATTTTCATATCACTGTCAGATCGACCAGTTAGACATCGAGAACCTACTCCCCCCTCAAGAGCCCTCGACGCAGGCGTTCTGCCATCTTCCACTAGAGAGTTGCAAAAAAGGTCGAACCAAGCACGATGAGGTGCTCTAGTTAAATCCTAGCCCTCTCTCGTCCCTCTAGAGATTGTCACGATCACCTGGGCGTAGTACAGGAAAGGAAATTGCAGCCACGGTCGAAATTCCCCTATTTATCACAAATTTGTTTTCTGAAGATTGATAGTGAGTCAGTGACCTTCAACACAACGAAGCCATCACTTGTAACTCAAGTCTTGAACATCTTCGCCCTACTTGATTTTACCATCATCCTCCTACTGTTCATAAAAGTTCCACAACTCAACAGTACCTGTGTGTCCTTTAGCTTGTACTCGTCGTTTAGACATTGATAAAACTATACTTTGGGTCCGCGAGTCTCGCTGAGATGTGCTGGTGGTTTAGATTGAGTAATAGTTGGAAAGAGATTGAGTTTGGCGAGAAAAATGGAGAACGGTATGAGTATGACCAGATGAGGAAAGAACTGCATGGGTCACAATGAAACTTTCCGTCCCACGGTTAGACCCAACGTTCCCGACCACAACCTCTGTACGGCGAACCAGTCAATCAGGTAACTTGAAGCCATCTCGGTATTGCAATTCCTGTGGACGCTTTCTTTTTTTTTCGCAAAAGTTTAGACGCGAACGACTTATCAACCTCGGCTTTCCCTACCCAGTGTACACTCAAGGTGTGGACTTTCTAGGTGCTTCAAGCAGAAACTTCACGACCAGTACAGTTACACCGCACAAGGCGTCAGCAGACAAATAACAATTCGAAGGACATTACTCAACGGAGCCAGATTCGTCAAAGGTCTTGGAAATCTCAGTCGACAAACTAGCAAGACCCGCTCGATTCAAACAACGTACTTGAACCTGAAAGTGTTTGGCAGCGAAAACATTCTGGAATGTCGCAAATGAAGTCGAGACATTGCAAAGACCGTTGGGCCTCGATAAATTCAAGCTTTTCTTCGCGGGTCTGTTCAAACTGTTTGAAGGTCTCAAAAAAGTGATATCCGAGAAGGGCAGACAGAAGCCGAACTTGCGGACGAGAACCTCCATTGACCACCAAAAAATAGCATGTTCTGGTTCCCCGCTCAAAGGCTCGATGGTACAAGGTCCGATATAGACCGACAGAAACTACGACCACCATAGGCGGGTCAAGCTTTCGAGCTGGAGGAGCTGCAAGAAAGAGAGCCAGAACAGAAACCAGTTTCAGGAACCTGTAGGATCTCGATGGACAGGACCCGCGAATTCTCTAAGAACTGGACACAGTCGTGACGAGAGCAAGCTTAGCACTGAAAGTCCTATCGGCACCTGTCGAGCACCTGCTACATGAACCTTGGTCACTTCTCCTCGAGAGCATACTTGTGGACTTGTTGCTTCCCCAAGACCATATCAACTTCCAAGCGAGTCAAGCCTATTGAGTTCACCGAGTCTGAACGTCAAAGGAACGGTTCAACTATGCCAAACCTCCTCAAGGGTGACGTGCGGAGATGCATAGAGCTCTATTTCGACTCGGAGAGCGCGTTCTGGCCTTTCGTTTTGTTGAGTCGTGGGGGAAGTTTCGCGTTGAATTCCGTGTCTTCAATCTTCAGAAGTTGATGCTTTACTGGAAGGGAGCTTCTCTACTGCCGATGCTTGGTTCTCTGCCGCTTTTTTGTCTATCAGCGTTGTCACTGATGCAAGGTTAACATACCGTTATCCCGTTCTCTAATAGTATCTGCACCAGGTATAATCATCACTGCTAAAGTTCCACCATTTCTTTGTCAGGTCTAAAGTCCACTCTCATGTAAGAATGTCGCCAAGCAATTCACAAAAGCTCGACCGAACTTGAAGGTAACTCGAAGGCCAATCCAGCGAGGTATTTCTGATCTGTTTTGATATGTAGCGCACACATTGTACGGCCAAGCTTTCCAAGGTTCGAAAGAAACATTGCCTTGTTTGAACTGTTGAATGAAATTTCGTGTCTCGTTGATGGAAAGCGAGATGATGGACGGTCAGAATTCACCTGAGGTTCGGAGGTAACTCGTTGTGGGATTCGTCAGAATGGTATCTGGATGAGTGAGATGTGGGACGGATGTAGGACGGTTACCGGACTGTTGTGGGATCATAGTATCTCAAATCCGGGCAAACTTTTCCGAAATTTTCCAGGATGGGTCTTTCTTTGTACATGATGTGCAAAAGACCCATCAGGAGCTCTTTGAGTCTCCAACCCTCCCTCCTCTCTCGATTCCGACATGCCTAGGGTAGACACACCAAAATCGATCAGAGTAGCTCGCATCCGAGCTGTTAACACTCATCTTAATGTGAGTGTCACGTCCCCAAACCTTGGTGGCTTTGTTTTTGGTCAAGCTACTGGCACTGCACGTCAATCGTCCCTTGTTTTCCTTTGCCTTCCTTTTCCCACCAGACTCTCACCATACATTCTTCATCTAGCCGCGTCGCCGTCCAGTGGTAAGCACCTTTAAAAAGGTGGTAGTTGCTCAGCACTAGCTGTCATCGCAGCCTGACTCGGCCACGGTGATAGTACAAAATCAAAACGGTCCATTTGAAGTAGGTCCTTGTTCTTTTTTCATCCACGCTTCCAGTTTCGTGTAAAGTGACACTCGATATAGGCTCAAAATCGCGCTTTGGTAATCGAACGTTTCTTGAACATACTTCAACACGTTGATGACAACGCGCTCGTTGTGATTGCAGTGGGATTCCGTCTACTATGGGGTCCTCGTATACGCAAAAAACTTATTTCCACATCGTTCCTCCAGATGGTCGTCGCCTTTTTTGCTTTCCTTGGCAACTATTTTCGTGTCCATCAAAAGCTTTTTGGAGTTTGATCCGGGGGGGTGAGTTTTGTCTTCAATCCGGCGAAGGAGTGGCTCACCAAAATCTACTGGCCGCCACTACAGTTTCACGTGATTCCTAATTTTCTTGATTGACAGAGTTGATTCAGTCGCAAACGCTTGGTTAAAGCTCGTTCGTCGCTACCAACTGATCGTTGTCTGTATACTATCGGCGAGTAATCCTGACAAGAATTGTGAATTGAAAGCGGGCAATTTATTGTATTTATTGGTACTACAGGCATAATTGCTTCTTACATCTTGAAGAACCCTCCAAAGCGACGCAGAAAGCCATCTTCTTGAATCCCGAAATTTTTGGTCGACGATCATCCAGAACAATGATCTTCATTGCAGGCTCCCGGAGCCTACCACATACCTACTACGGCGTCCCGCCAGTATTATCTTGACTACGTACTTATACTGCACATCCACCGAGCCCGCCCAAGGCGATACGAGCTCTTGCTCTATTTTCGAAGGAAACACCTCAAAAACATATCATCTTGATCTTAGTTTAGTACTGAAAATATGACATAGTAACGTTTTCCCGCAAGTAAGCACTTGATCATCAAGAATCGAAAATAGCTCCGTAAGCCGGGATCCCTCTACTCTCCATCCCAAACACAACCCTTTGCGTCAATTTGGGGTTGGAGATGATAAACACCGCCTCCGCGTCAGACTCCTTTACCAGCTTCCAAGTCTCCAACACCATATCAGGTCTTCCCTCCTTCCTAGTATCCCAAATCCTAGCATTGGGATCTGCTTTCTTAACAGCACTCATCACCTTCTCGCCATACGTAGTCTCCGGTGCAGACGTCGACCAAAAGATGCGGCGTGGAGTGACATTTGCATAGAAAAGCGAAAGCGTCGGTCCGATCCCGGATCCTGTAGCAACAACCACAATTCGCTTGAACAGCTTGGAGGTGTAAAGCAGCCCGTGGAGCGGGTATCCACGAATCCAAAGTTTCTTTGGGGGGTTAATGATGGTGTCCTTTGTCCAATCACCTGCGTTGGATACCAACACAGAGAACCCATCCGGGTTCTCGTTTGCGTCTTCATTAGGTATAGTGGCGAACGCGTGCCATTCGACTAGGGGCCTGTTGGAAACTTTGAGACCGTAGAAGGGTTTCATGTTTCGGTACTTGAAGTGGAGGCGGATGGCATGGTTGGATAGGACCTCGGGATAGACGTCGTGGCGGCGGAGACGACCCCAAGAAAGTATGGTGCAGCTTGTAGAGATGCATAACGTCCAAAAGTTCGGTGTTCGGATGAGATAAAGGCCGAGAGGGAGGATCTTCTCCTCCAAGACTCTATATTCTTCCGCAGCGAAGATGGTGTGGATCCAGAAGGTGCAAAGTGCCACCCACCCCGAATACCGGTGCATAGCTTCAAAATAGTCGTGATAGAGAACACGGAAACGGGGATAGGCTCCGGCAAGGATGAGACAAAACATAGTGACGAGGACGTAAGATGTAATCATGTTGGCTAGTGAAGCCCCGTTCGGGTGAGCGATGTAATCCTTGGTGGTGAGAGCAGTGTACATGATATACCACACGACGGCGGCCACACCTGCACCACTATGAGCACCACCGTAGTGGAATACCTTTGCCAGTCGACGACGGAGCCATAAAGGTGCGCTGTGAGGACAGGCAACGGCTATCTCGTAGACTAGATTGACGAAATTCTCTTGGCGGAAAAGAAGGGCCACCATGAGGTTCGCTGATGCAGCGCTACCAACGTCGGACGTTTTAGGCGTCCCGTTGTTCCGAACGGTAAAGGTGATGAAAGCGATAAGGTTGGCGATAAAGATAATTGAGAAGGTTTTTCGGTAGTATGAGAAAAAGATCACTGCAGTGATAGATAAGAAGACAAGTCAGGATCGGGTGTTGAAGAAAGAGAAAAAAAACCTGGCAAACTTACGATCTAGCCACCTTGTAAGACTCGAGTGCCCATGTTTTGGCGGCAGAACCACCGGAAGTTCGTCAGCACTCTCTTTTCCCTCTAGGACCCCAATCGTGGTGTCTATGGAGATCGATTTTGAGGACGACTCGGTACCTTTAAAGGTGGCAGCATCTTTTTCGACGTCAATAGTAGACATTGTGAATGAAGCTGAGGTGGTGAATGAGTGAACCGAGCTTTCACGATGTCCAAACCGACATTTACCTGCCTTCTTTTATACCAGGTTCTCCCAAGTTAGACAATTACTCTGAATCTACGAAAAAATTGACATCAAACCAAGATATTGGGATCGTATCCTACCATTTGGTCATGGCAAATGATGGCGCTCTACTGAAGTGATACACCAATCTACCGATTGATTTGGCGAGTAATCTAAATACCGAAAAGCAGTTAGAGGTGACCCATGAGACTCTACTGACATTATTTACCGAGGACACCGGTCAACAGTTTGCAAGTCCTGAGGTAGTTGGCTCCTCGAGGTCGTCGTGACTAAGGGTGAAAACATTCTTGGTGTCTGGGTAGATTGTCAAAAATGTCGAACAGTCAGGAGTGTGGCGTGGAGGATATTCGAAGTGATCAGAAAGCTAGCCAGAGAGAATGTCGAATAGTCGCTGAGTTAAACTGGTGCAGTAGCCAGGGGAGGTGATCTTCGGGATGATTTCGAGATGATTGGATTCATAGTCGATATTGTCATTGATGTCTGAGACTCACACTGGCAACCGAAGTTGAGGCATGAGAAGAGGCGCCGTTGGACGTGAGAGGACTGATCATAAAGCGAACTCAGACTACTTCTTTTGTCCAAACAGTCACAGAGCCCGGGAAGAGCGTTCTTTTGTCGCTCTAGCCAGACCAGAAATAGAGCACAGTGCATGATCATTATCCTGGAAGAACAAGAGGGTGTGTGTGGGGATGTCAATATAGGTGGCAATTCCGGACAGTTACAGTGAATATCAAGGGGTTTATCGATGCATCTCTGGAATCAACGCCTTCGTTGTCGGAAGATGAGTCAGTCTTGCATCAACAACCAGAGAGATAACGCAAATTGAAATATCGAGCTTCTTTGTCTTGTGCCTTAGGTGCCGATACAGGCAAGGTGTAGATAACAAGAAGAGATGGTAATTTTGACTTCTTGACGGCGGGCAAGAAGTGGTGAACAGTGTTCAGGTCAGCGTTCAGTGTGGGTACCCGACAGAGAGAGGCCTATAGTATATCGCTTGGTCATTAATCAAAAGGGATTGAGAAATACATACCAGACACGACAGGCAGGCCCGCATTTCACCACCGTAATAATAAACGTAAAAGCTTGTCTGATTGCTTTTACGCTGAGCGTCGTAAAAGGATTCCTTTTACGATTGGAATTACGGTCGTGAAATCTACGCCTGCCCGCCGTGAGACAAAGCTACGAACTTTTTCGCGAAGCAGTTCCGAGTCAGCACGACGGTCGTGACCGTGACTCAAAGTCATAGGACGTGACTGGTGACACGGGTGCCGGGCCTCGGCCCGCCACTGGTATTCTAACCAGACCGACAACGTAACTTCTCGGTATCCCAGGCAGGAATCTCTCGTTCTGAAAGGTGGAATGCTTCCTATCCTTGTGGAGAAACTATAAGCAACGACGAGTCCTTGAATGACTAATATTAAACACTTCAAGCTCCCAGCAACTAGCATTGTTCAAACAGTGCCACTCTTCGTATCTTCAGAGGACGTCATCCCGTCGTGGTCTCTCCAGTACGCATGGTCGTCAAGACTCAGATTGTGGAAACGGAATGATAAGTAAGAGCTTGCCTACTTTGGTTTTGAATTGGTTTCCGCCCTCCCTCTAACTAGTGACTGTACAAGCCTACAATCGGTCAACTCGAATTCCGACAACGCGGTGATGCCTTACTCAGCTGCTTCAAGATAGATGAACGGCATCCTCTAACTAGATCTCAGTGCTCACTTCTGGAAGATGCGGATAAAGCACCAGGTGCTTGTCCAAATCGAATAACTAGAGATGAAGTCTATTGCGCAACGCTGCACTGCAAACTGTTGATGGTGGCTGTATGTAACCTCCAAATTATGCCTTGGTATCCGTCGCCATCCGAAACACACAAGTGGCTCTTCGATCCGCTCCAGTCAAAGCTACGGAGCATCAAGCCTGCCTGTCGTATATGCCGATAAGAGTTTGGTAAGCCGTATCTTGGGACATTCGGATTCCCCAAACCCGATCGAGTCGTATACGACCATCTATATCCTCTATGACAGTAGGGTTCAGCTAGCCGCTAGTATTCATCTAGTTTAGTGAACCCGGGAACCGAAAATAGCGAACTCTGTGGCTGCAAATTTGGACAAGCCGGACGTGGATAGGGATCAGTACTTACAAGAGTCTGGCCAGACTAGATGCACTGACCGTCATTGGAGCCTCCTGATCAAGTTGCACCGGAAGAGCGCTTTTGAATGGGCGCCCGCATGGAGTGCGAACTTCAATGAGGTCGAGCAGTCCCGGATGATTTATAAACATCTCGTCTATTTGCTTTAGGCATGCATAGATCTATTAACATCATAGCATCAGCTTGGCGCGCCTCCATAGAAACGTGGGTTTCAACCATCCAAAGAACATTCATGATTATAGTCGTCTATTTCAAGTCTCTATCAACGCCCTCCACAATGTCAGTAACGGCAGAAGTGCTCACTCGGCGTATCTGTGGGTCGAGGGGTGCGATCACAGTCAATACAAGCGTTGTGATTTAGATGATTCGGCTTGTGTGAAGATGAGCCCACAAGAGGCGAAATTCTAAGTTAGTGGCGCCCACTTCGCTGAAACAACGTCTAATATTGTTGATTGAGCGCAAGGTACGAGTTATCATCGCAGGAGAAAAGATGCTCGTTCCCGTACCACTCCCTGGGGAATAGTTAATACCTTCACTACTCCAGAGCTGTCCAAGCAAAGGGAGCGGAAAACCTATCTGATAATTCAAAACGTGAGTTAAATGCCATGGGTGGTGCTGACTGTTCGCGATTGTCGTCTAGAATTCTGACTTTCGTAAATCGTACCATGTTGGATTGGAATTCGAGGCTAAAACATACCTATCGTTGGGTTCTATTACATGCCGCTCTCTATAGTCCCTCAGTCCTGAATTCACTGCTCAGTCGAAATATGTATCTCTACCGTGATGCTCAGGTATGAATGAGCGTGAAAATCTAGAACGCGTGTACCCAGTGGATCGCTTCATCAGAGACTTCAACTTGAAGACATATTTGCGTCGATATCCTGCTTTTCGATAGGCCCATGCTCAACGAGACTTATACATTATAACGTCGGTATGCCCTCGACTTGGACAGCTGTTGACAGTGTTCAAGTCAAGACAGGTTTTCGCCCCCATGTCAGAGATGACATACCTGTGGCTAGTGGTTACCGAAATCTCCAAAACTCGATCAGTTCTGGCTAACCCGTCGTATATGCCGATGAAAAACAAAGAATCATGGAGTTGCACCCGAGGCATGAAGAGTACGCACTCTAATGCGTGGTGGACGATAGTCAAAGCTAGCTAGTCGAGAATTATCCCAAATGCGCTGATTGGTCGGCGGTAACCAATCACCATTCATTACTTCGTCAACTACTCTCTCCAGCTCTTCCGATCCGTGCACCTCCCTGATATCGTTGCAGAAAGGTTATCACTACTGGACTGGCGAGTCTTGTACATCGCTCTCTCCATGTTGTCTGAAAATTGCTTTGCCAGTCAACGCACTGGGAGAAACGATCGATGCTTGGAGTTCGGGAGATTTCAGGAGCGGTCTGTCAAATTCGGTTCAATTCAGTTGAATCACGGCGGAAAGTGAACATTCTGTACTTCGTTGGGAGCTCTTTGACTCTTATAACCACCCTAGGCAAATGTGGAGTCTTGAAAATAACGAATCCATTAGCAGAAGAATTACTTTAGACACACACCATCTCGCTCGGATGCAGGCATTACAAATGAGTCGTCACTTTATCTGCTGCTACACTGGTCGTACTTGAATTCAAGTGGTTCATCTCTACATCAAATCTACGCTCAATCACAATCACCTCAGAGTCGCCTTTATTCTTGGACTGAAGCGCTGCGGGCAGTTGATGGACAAGACCGAACGTGGAAAGAGCTCCTAAAGCCAGCCACGCTGTTGCCTGAATAAATGTCTTGGAGTATGCCTCACTGTACGCTTCACGGACAAAGAGCTGAATGGATGGTGATAAGGAAGACAAGATACTTGTCGGGTCCTTTATGATGCCTTCGAGTAGTTGCGGAGAATCTGCCAAGGACGCATTCCCTCGCAGAGAAGTGTCCATCGAGTCATTTAACAGCGCAGTGGAGACCGCAATCGCAATCAGGCCTCCGAGCTGTCGAATAAAGGATTGGAAGCCTGTTGCCGCCGCCAAGTCTCTTCGTTCGACGCAGAACTGTATGATAATCGTAGAAACGGTGATTGTCACACCAATTGAAAATCCGACAAGTGTCTCGAAACCGTAGACACGAGGGAAATTTGTTGGGGTTGACAGAGTGGATAGGAGCCCTGCACCAATCGGTCCTAGCGAAGCCGAAAACCACATCAGCGGACGATAGCTCTTGGTGAGCATGACCGCGGCCCCAGCGAAGGGACTGAGGAACCCGAGAAGGAGAAGCAGGGGAAGCATCCGCACACCGGCTTTAACCGGAGAAAGGCCATCAACGATCTGCATTCGTTGCGGAAGGAATATGGTGTGAGTATATAGTCCAGCTCCCAATGCTATGGTGAAGATCAGGATGATGGAGACATTCCGGATTCTGAAGAGCCGCAGGGGAACTACGGGTTCTGGATGTCGGGATTCGATGAAGGTCAGAACTGGAAGCAGGCAGAAGGAGAGGCACAAGGGAAGTAAGACTTTCACAGAGACCCAGGGGTATCCGTCTGTACCACCTACTTGTAACTAGAGACGCAACAGGTGAGTCCGGTTATCATACGTCTGGATAAGCTTGTCACTAACCGAAAACGCCAGCATGACACTAGCCGCTAACAGAAGGAAACTGCCAATCCAGTCGATTCTCTTTCTCACAACTTCAAAGCTCGTGGGACCCAAATCGGGATCGCTGAGCGCGTAAAGTAGCAAACCAGCTCCGATAGCTCCGATGGGCAGGTTAACGAAGAAGATCCATCCTGTAGGGAATTTCAGCGCTGTAAACAGAAGTAGACTACACGAACATACCCCAGTGAGTGTGCTCGACTATTGCACCACCGATCAACGGGCCCGACACGCTGCTTATAGCAAATACTGCACCTATAATTGAGGTGTAAGCAGCCACGGATTCCTGGTTTCAGCCTCGCGTAAGTCTTTCGTCGAATAATCGTAGTGTGTAGATTGACTCACCTGAGGAACAATCGTACTGATAGTGACCACAACTCCCGAGTATATCGCCGATCCCCCAATTCCCTGAAGAGCACGAAAAACAATCAACTGTGTCATTGACTTGGCACCTCCGCATGCCCCGGACCAAAGCTGATTGATGTATGAATCAGTGTTGCCACGTGGGATGATGAATAGACTTACCAAAAAGAAAATCGTCGACGTCAAGAGAACTGGCTTCCTGCCTAGAATGTCGGTGAGCTTGGAAACTATTGGGAGGAACGCCGTGTAGGTGAGCAAATAGGCGGTCACAAGCCAACTCGACTGCTGATAATCATTGAAGTCTGATCCGATTGTAGGCAAAGCTACGGCGACTGCCAGTGGGGGGGGAAATCAGTCACTACCACAGTGCTTCGTCATGTTCATCTCACCGATGGTTGAGTCCAGCGCTGAGATGAATAGGATAAGTGCGAGGCCGGCGGCAACCAGGTACCTCTTGTGACCATGGATGTGGTATTTCTCGGGAGGAATTTCAGTCCCAGGAGACATTAGTAGCGATGGGCGAGGGGGGGGGGGGAAGAATGGCGGTGGAAAGGAGAGAAGGTCCACGTAAGTCAATTATGGATGGACGAGCATTCTATCTTGAGACTAGGGCCATAACAGGAGGATTGAAACAAATCGTTTGAGGGTGTCAAGGTTTGGGGAATTCAATCTTGTCGCCAGATTGATGTTGTCGGTATCTACGCACGCCTTTTGATTGATTGTTTGGTTAACCTGTGCGCTCGATCCTCACAGCTGAGTGTAGACCTCATATCATCTTATATCGGAGGATTACGGTGCAATCGTTAAATGTGGCGGACTGTAACACACGGGATTTTGATATGGTGAGAATTCAGTTCGTTTTGATGATCTTCGCAAGTTCAGGGACTGCCGCGACGGGTTATCCGACTACACCGTGTCAACTTATCTTGGCGTTATCCTTCAAAGAATTCAGTTGAAACCTGCAGGTCATTATCTGCGAGTTTGACCATGATATTCGCCAAAACCGATTCACCGAGGGTTCTAGCTTTCTTATCTGGCCGCGATCCGCCACGTAAGAAATCGTATCAACCGAATGCACGGAAGGTCGTACAACTCGAGGCGTGCCTAGCTAGTAATCACAAATCGAGCGCAACTCATTGCCACATCGACATGGCGTCCTCGGACGAACGAGTTGGCAGATGAGCTCTTCGAGGTGGACGAATTTCGATCTGGAGGCCGCGAGTTTCCAAATATCGATCTGTCATGGACAGCCATCTGTCACTGGAATGACAGTTGGCCCGAGCGCCCCTCGAGGCATGACCAGACTTAACCAGACCCCCAACGACGACGAAGACTTCCTGACATTTGAAAAAAAAATATGTTATTTTATTGTGAGGAAAGCTGACGACAGTGCATTCCTAGCTTATCGGGTAGAAGGTATGACGGGGTTGGATCAAAGCGCACAGCATCCATCATTTTTTAATTTTGCTTTTCTGCGTTGTGAAGAAGCACTACCACATGAGTCGCGGCGTGATAGGTGAAATGAGGGTGCAGAGAGACACGCAAGGTTGAAGATTTCTCGACTATGCGGCGACGGATCAGAAGTGGAGGCCACTTCTATTCCCCCCTACCCCGACACTACCTTATCGCTGGGAATTCCATGGTAATGAACCAAATCTATCTCAATGTCTGATTGGATTCAGCCAAGACGACAGATTGAGCAGGTTTTCATCTGACTTTTCTAGGTGGTACTGTGAGATGGACCCAGACAGTTGGTCCAGCTCAAAGGTCCAGTCGCGGTCGAATCGATCAAAGAGGAACCCATATCCTACAAGACCAACAAGTAGAAACTATTAACTAGCGCTCCCGCAGTGGGCTTATTCCTCAATCAGATTCGCACGATACTTTCAGCTCTAGATATGCAGTGCGTTTGTATACTGCCTTGGGTTTTTTGATAGACTCGCCGGGAGTGTGAGGTTTTGACTGTTCCTGTCAACATGGCGCCAACCAGCATTTGGTGGACCATGGTCGATCCAGTTCAGAGCTAGCTCAGTTCACAGTCGATGCATCAAGGGAACTTGCTTTGGACTAACATCCCTGGCAGTGCCGCATCAACAGGAATAACCAGTCTACCGATCGATTCCATATATTAAGATTTAAGCTTGTGGTATCTGACTCAATTTGAACCAGAGTGAGTCGGATGGTGCCATTACTAGTAACCTACTCGAACGCTTTTCTCGATAGTACAGAATCCCTAGGACTACCCTAATATCACAAGCAGGGTTCCTGAGCTTCGGAGAGAGATTGAAGTCCTAGGCGATCGGAAGTGTGCCCGCCCCCAACGACGCCCAAAGCCTTGGTGAATTCCTCTATTGCGGTAGATTCTATGCTACTGACCACCGTTGCGAGGATCGGTCCCGGTCAACCATCACCGTCAGTTTCATGATGTGAGTCGTACAGAACAAATTGTCCCTGCATCGTTTAGCAGAAACGAGAGTAGTCAAGTTAACATAATCTAAATTTAGCGTAAATTAATATGCCAAGCACCTTAACGGTTGGCAGAGTCTGCCATCGCATCGGGCAAGTTGGCGAGTTGTGACGATGATTCAATTTTTTCAGAAATTCAGTTTTTTCCCGTCGGTTGATCAGGGTCGACCCTGGGGATTCGAGCGACAGGGCTGGCATCGGATTTTTTTTTTCCAAGGACCAACTCTATGAGTATTCAACACAAAACTTTTGGGTTTCTCCGCCACAAAGAGTCACTTGGTGCCTAGATTCCAACCTCTTACAGGGCGATCTCCTAGACTCGCGACAACAACTTCCAAACCGAGTAGCTGGCGATGGGAGCCTTGACAGCGGGTTCAGCATGCTGTTAAACATACGGTGACTGGGATAGTGTAGATAGTGATGAGAGGTTGAATGGGATCACAGTGTACAGGGACATCTACCTTTCGGGTCGCCCGACATGATCAGCACGTTGGTGTTCTACCCTTTGCGACTTGCCTCCGAGGGCATTCTCAAACAAAGTCCATGCGTCGCCATTCCTCGTTTTGACAGGTTGGATCATGATCAGTACATGGGTAGATAAGGGTCGTGAGACCCTTCGGCAAGAACTTGAACGTTTTACGATGGTTCGAAACTCTGAGATTACACTGAAATAGTCTAGATGATTACCAGAGATGGAGGATACGCAAAAAAAGAAAGAAAGAATAATAATGATAGGAAGGTATGGAATCGGTAAGGAACGTACGATATTCTAAAGTTTTTGCGACCAAAGACCGTGAAATCCGATCGGGAAAGCCGTCTCCATCTCCGCCCTCGCGACTTCTGACATATCCTTCGCGTCCAAAATAATCAGCGCGCTCTTCTTCCTGTCTCCATCCAACACAACACTGAGTACTACACCGTCATCCTCAGCTCCACCGTCCGCTCCAGGTCGAGGGACAAAAATGGGCTCGCTAGGAGTAAACCCGGGAAGGCCCCAAGTTTTGTGTTCACGAGCATCCATATCCAATTTAATGATGCGATCCGCAAAAGTATGGTGAGACCGCGGGTCCAGTTTATTGATCCCATACGCGTAGCGATAAGGAAGATGGTATTTTGCGGGATGAACAGTCGGTAATTCGATAGATTCGGATTGGTCTAGGGTGAATTCCACTACAGCAGGGCGAGCTTTTGCACCTGATGATGGTGGGGAAGAGGTGACGGCAGGTAGACGGAATCGGCGTGCGCGACCCATGAGCATCGGGTTGTCAGCGGAAAGGTGTCGAAGTTTGTCGAGGTAGAGTCTATCGATGACCGAGTTGTCGTCATAGACGGACATGTCGATTATTATGTCATCTTTTTGAGGGTCGTCGAAAGCGTTGAGATGGTGGAAACAAAAGAATGGCGGGGTCTATATGTGGTTTTATTGAGGAATCGAGTCTTCGATGGAATGAAATTCACTCACTTCATATTTTGCGACGAGGCCGCCATTCTTTCTGTCAATGACATAAAATAAGGTATTGAGATTGGGATTCCACTTCTTGTCGATTGATTGGGCGATATTCTGATTGTAGAGTACCGACATGCCGTATCTGTGTTGGTTTGAGGGCATCAGAAACCAGAGAGCAAGAGAGGCAGAGATGAGAGACTTGCCCTGTTATATGAGCTTGCCATATGGTGAGAACGATGTATTTGGATGTCATCGCAAAGGAGTGCAGATACGAAGCAGGGGCGTCCTTGATCTCGGCTAAAATATCGAGTGAACCGTCTTGGGCGATTCTGAAGACCTTGTACGTCGGGAAACGACCACCGAGTTTACATGAAAAGTTGAAAAACTCCCCGGTCTCTTTGTCTCGACAGGAGTGAGCGGCGCTGAGCTGTCCGTCGAGGCGTGGGTCCAAGGTCTTGTAATTAGCGGATGAGAGGGGTTCGAGGGAAACAGGATCTAGTAACTGGAGACCTTCAGCATCGGTCTTGGCTACGAGATACTGAGGCCCAGAGGTCTGATGGGATAGAGAGAGATCTGGAATGATTTTGTTCCAACCAGGCATATCCGGGGTCAAAGTAACTTGAACGTTGACACTGGAGGGAGTACCTCCAGGTGTAGGTGGGGATCGCATCTGCTGGAAGACTGTGAAGAACTTTTTGAAGATGCTCTCGCAGATATCAGGCTTCTGAGCAAAGGAAATGCCGGGTATCTTCCCTTCCTCTGATATGTGCTGTTCAAAGTCCTCTGATGCCTTTCGAGAGCGATAAGAGACTCTCTGTCCTCCAGGGAAGATTTCGAAACGGTGATTCATGCTAAGGCCATCGAACCAGTGTTGGATATCGACTTTGTTTTCAGAGTCATTGGCAGTTGGTATTCTGTAAGTTCCTGGACCTGTACGATAGAGAACGCCGCTCAACCAAGGAGGAATCGTTCCCTGGATAGTGAGGTCGACTGGAACGCGTGTTTCGGGTGCGTTTTCAAAGCCCAACGCGTACGCGTGCATACTACGGAAGCGAGAAAGTGAGAGTTTGGATGTGGATTTGAGGGAATGGAAGTTGGAACGAAGGAGCATCTTTGAGGGAGAAGGGGAACCGAAAGCGTTCTAAACCATTGAAAGGAATTAAGTCGGCCCATGCACTGACCTCGGAAGTTGAAACAAGAGGTGAAACCGCTAATATTGAATTGTGACGAGTGTGACTGATGGCTAATCCCACCGCCCCTGCCAATATACAAACTTTGATTTCTTCACGGGAATTACTTTTAAAGTGTCCTGAAGCTAAGCTGAACGGGCCTCTAGCATTCATTGGACACCGGAGGGTATTAGGTCAGCATCGGAGCTTCGGTGTTGACCGGATGGCGCGATGTGTCACACTGAAACAGCCGAGCGGGGTCACAGTGCGGACTTGACAGCTACGCCCACTTCACGTACTCGTTGCATTCTGACCCTTCATCGACAACTGGTCATCGACACAATTATCTAGAGATTCAGAATGCGAATCGAGCCAGGTCGGACCAGTTCATCCTTAGCAAGTCATCGCGTTGGAACGATGTTGATACATCCTCAACGCGTATCGAATGGAAAACTACCAGGAACGCGACATGTCTGTGAATTCCAGGCATATTCACATTCAAGAATATGCAGAAAGACCTGTGGAGCGATATAAAAGCTACAAAATATCGAAGGATGCCTCCTCAACCACCCAGCTTCTCAGCTGCGAATCGTTTGCGTTTTTCAACAACCACAACCTCAAAACTTACTGTCGCGTCAGCCTTCAACAATGGCCTCGACCCCGCTCTCTAAGTCTCGCCCCAGTTACATTAACCCTAATTCTAATGCTATGGCTATTGTTGGTGAGTGTTTCAACCAATCTTGTCGTTTTCTTCGTGCTCAACATGAGCTACCTGTTTAGGAATGTCTATCTCCGCCCCAGGTGGTGTTGACGATGGACTGGACACTCCGGAATTCTACGAGTTCTTGAAGGCTCGTGGATCTGGCATCATCGTCGTTCCAAAAGACCGTTGGAACGCCGAGGCGTATCATGGTACCCAACCGGGAAAAATTGTCACTGTATGTCCTCTTCCTCGGTGATTATGTCCACTATATTCAACTTCCATGCTAGACCAAGGGAGGGTATATCCCGAACTTTGTGAGTAGTTTTGTCTTTCATGTCTGACTTCAAACTTACCAGTTGAACAGACCGTCGGGGATGCTCAAGAGTTTGGAATCACGCCTGCTGAAGCGAATCAAATGTCATGCGCACAGCTTTCGACGTGAGCATTCTTCTCCTTTGAAACATTCGTCGTCTCAATGTCCTCTGTATCGAAGGCTTCACCAAGCATTCAACGCTCTGCAGCGTAGTGGTGTCGACTTCCGTGGAACGAATACAGGTGTCTATGTCGGTTGCGGTATGTCAGGGTTCTTTTTGTAGCCTTCAGGCGCTGATAAACAATCCAATTTAGCTGGTGGAGGACCCCCCTTCGATCCCGATATCACTGAGGCTGGAGCGTAAGTATCACGGGTTACTTCCGGCAAAGGTCTTCACCGCTAAACCCTTTCTCGAACAGATATTACATGACCGGTACATCGTTGGCGATAAGCGCTAACCGTATCAGCTATGTCTTCGATATGACTGGCCCATCTCTACCAGTTGATACTGCTTGTTCCTCCAGTCTTACCGCAATGCACCTCGCGGTGCAGGCCATCAGAAATGGCGAGTGTGACCAAGCGGTCGTCGCAGGTGTCAACATTATCATGAGTCCTCTTGAGACGTCCTCCTTCAGTCAGTTGGGTGTCTTGAGTCCGGATGGCATCTCCAAGTCTTTTGATGAAGATGCCAATGGTTATGCGCGCGGTGACGTTGGTAAGTGCCTTGGTTGATATGTTTCTATTTCTGTACTGAATCTTGCCTGTCTTCCATAGTGGGTGCGATCGTGATTAAACGCCATGATCTTGCGGTCCGAGACCACGATCGGGTTTTGGCTACCCTTGTTGGTTCATCTTTGACGTCTTGCGGTTCTTTGATGGGCTCGTTGACGACTCCTAGCCCTGACGCTCAGACTCAGGTGGGTTTAATCACACATCCATCTGTCGGGAGGATACTGATCTGAACTCATCTAATAGGCCATTAAGAATGCCTATGCTGACGCTGGTCTAGTACCAAGCCAGGCGGACTTCATTGAGCTTCACGGTACTGGAACGATTGTCGGTGACCAGATCGAAGCAAATGCTGCTGGTGCCTGTTTCTCCGAAGGTCGTGATGGCAGGGAGATTGTCATCGGTTCAGTCAAGAGCAATGTCGGGCATGGTGAAATGGGTGCTTATATTAGCTCCATCGTGAAGGTCGTGATGATGTTGGAGCAGAAGCAAATCCTTCCCAATGGTTACTTCAAGAAGCCCTCCTCGAGGATCAACTTTGAGAAGTTCAACCTTCGGGTGCCTCTTGGAGTCGAAGACTTTGTTCCCTACAACCGCGACCAAGGACTCATTGCATCAATCTCCAGTTTCGGATTTGGAGGTTCTTGTGGCCACACTGTCCTTCGAGAGCACGAAACGAGACCTATTCTTCCTGACTATCATACGCTTAACTCTGGCCCATATCTCTTTGCTGTTGGTGGGCTCACTCCACGCAGTGTGAACTCCCTCATCGACACCTACAAAGCCGAGTACGCCAATCATGATCAGCCCTCGCTCTCGGAACACCTCGGTTCTCGCGCTCGTCAAACGAGTTGGAGGTCTTTCGCAGTCGCAGACTCACTTGCTGAGGCCAAGTTCACTGAACCCGTTATGGTTAACAAACGTGCCGTTCCTTTAATTTTCTGTTTCTCAGGGCAAGGTAAGGATATCTCTGTTCCCGTTTTGTTCGGCATGAAGGCTTAGTTCCTCCTTATTTCAGGCCCTCAACATTGGCAACAAGGCCGTGATCTCTTCACGAATTACTCAGTCTTCCGAGAGAGTATCCTCGCTTCTGATAAAATCCACACCGAGTATACCGGCAAATCCTTCCTCGCCAACTCTGGCCTTTTCCTTCCCAGCCCGCCCAAGGATTCCATGCTCGCGAAATCCTTGTCCTGGCCTGCTGACGTCATCTCTATCAGCATCACGTTCTTCCAAATCGCTCTTTTCGATCTTTTGGTCCATCTCGGTCTCAAGCCAGATGCTATTGTTGGCCACTCCATCGGTGAAACTGCAGTTCTTTACGCCAGCGGCGCGATGTCTCGCGATGTAAGTTTGATCATCTCGATCTAAATATAGTGACTAAGCTGTTCTCCAGATGGTTGTCAAGATCGCTATTGCTCGCGGCGGCGCTCTCTGCCTCGTCGATAACATTGGCGGCGCTATGGTTGCTCTCTCCGGTTGCGATGCTGCTACCGTTCAGGACTATATCGACACCATCATTGCCCTGTCCGATAACCCCAAGGCTGGTGTCACCGATTCCCTCCACATCGCCGCCCGCAACAGTCCCACCGACTTCGGTGTTTCCGGTGCTGAGTACTTGGTCGATGATCTGACCAAATACATTGATACCTGGATCTCTGGTGTACTGGCCCGCAAACTCCGCGTTGGAACTGCCGTTCACTCTCCTTATGTTGACGCTTGTGAGGCTCAATATCGTCAAGAACTTTACAGGATCTTTGCATCGTACCCTGGCCCTCACAAACCCACTATCCCTGTCATGTCTACTGTGACAGCTGAGTTCGTTTCCAGCGAGTACACGGTCGACTACCTGTGGAACAACCTTCGCCAGGCTGTCCGCTTCAATGAGGCGATTCCCAAGATTTTGGAGAAACACGGAGAGTCTACCGTTTTCATCGAAATTGCTCCTCATCCTGTCTTGTCTTCGGTGGGTTTTTAGAATTAAACGTTCACTGCTTTCGAGATTGATCTAACCGTCCAATTCAAACAGTACATCAAGCAGATGGGCGCAGTTGAATCCGTTCCTGGAAGTAAGCGCCCTCCTTCTGCGCGCCACATCAAAGCTGGAACTCGCCCTCCTACCGAACTTGACACTCTTTACGATTCGCTTGGTAAACTTCTCGTGGCTGGTGTCAACTCGGTGAGATTCCTCTCTCTTCTAGAAACACGATGATTGTGCTTACCGCTACCGATACTAGGTTAACTTTGCCCTCTTGAACGGCTGTCCCCCCGAGAATATTCTTGGACCGAAATACCCCTTCCAGCCCAAGTACTTCCCGATCGCTCAACGTGTTCCCAGCTACTTGCACAAGCTGCTCCCCACTCAAAGGCCACTCAACAGTGAACGCCTTCGTGTTAGCCCCAGGCTTCCTGAGGATTGGATGGCAGACCACGTGATCGACCAATCTGTAAGTCCCCGCTACCCCTGCTGGTTTCAACCTGTTGACCTTTGGCCGTCCAGAACCTCATTCCCGCTGCTGCATATCTCGAAATGGCTCTCGAGTTCCCCGATGTTACCTCCGTCTGGGATTGTCGCTTTGAGTCTGCATTTATCCTCGATGGAACAGTACCAGCCTCCACTTTGAAGGTCGCTCGGGATGGTAACAAGTGGAGTGTCAGGTCGTCCACTTCCCTTCGTGAGTAATTTCCTTTTTTCTATTTTCCTTTTCAGTGCTAACGCAGTTATTTACAGAGAGCATGCAAGGTGACATGACATGGACTCGCTCTGAACCCGAGTTCGATTCTTTGCACGCATACGGAAAACTCGGCTACGGACAACCAGAGATCAGCCCGGGAGGAATTACCCACATCGACTTGAATGCAGTTCTCGCTCGCTGCACTACTACTGTCGGACACGATGAGGTGTACGAAGAGCTTGAGGGTGTTGCGCAATTCGGAACTGAGTAAGTCGTTTCTGTGTGTGATAGGCAGGTTGAGTTTGTGTGCTGATCGGCTCTTTTTCAGATTCCGCCGCATCCAGAAGATCTCTGTAAACGAGAATGAGGCTATCGTCACGATTAAGGGTCATGGGGATACTTTGACTCGTACTGGCTATGCTTTCCACCCCGCATTGATGGATGCTGTCTTCCAGGTGGGTTTGTAATCTACTTTGCCCTGACCCTCGTCTCATCCGCCTTTCACAGTCTGGTATCAGTTGGAACTTGCTTTATGATCACGTTAACGTTGGAAACGTAGAACGAACATTCATGGTAAGTCCCTACAATTCAATGGTTTCTGGCGGATAGTAACAAGTGATAATAGCTTCCTCACTCCTTGCGTCGCGGCTTCCGAAACAACGGAAGCCTCGAGCCGTTGGTATTCGATGGCGAATTTAACGTATACGCTGTTTTGGCTTATTGGTCGCCCTCTTCCTGGACCCTAGATTGTTACGTCTTGGACAACAACAACGATGTCGTCTTCACATTTGAAGGCTTGCACTTCGAGTTGGTGCAACAGGATCACCCCAAGATCTCCGAACGTTTCAGCATGATCTGGCAGCCCCGTGCTCTCCCTCAGTCGGACATTCGTGGACATGTATTGCTCGATGACGATCAATCTACCGAAGTTCAAGAACTTCTCGATGTTCTGGATAAATTGGCACTCGGGTACACGGCAAACGCTCTCAGGTGATTACCCACTTTGTTTATGACACTGAAACTCACCGGACTCACCAAAGACTTTCCAGTCGTCTTCCTTCCGATTTCACCACTGCGCTCCCTGATCGCAAGAGATACATGGCCTGGGCTCTCGAACAAACTTCCGGAATGTCCCCAAGCTCATCGATGAAGATTGAGGAGGTTTCGCCCGCTCTCAAGGAGAAATATGCTTCTCTCTTTGAGCTGACTCAGCGTGTTGGCGAAGGCCAGACTGGTAAGTCGATTATTTTGACTTGTTTCTCGTGTCTGATGCTAACGTATCTGCTCAGATATTTTCATCAACTCCAAGGCCGCCGTCGACATTCTCTTCCGTGATGACTTGATGAGCCGTATCTATGAACACCCGCCCTTCATCGGGAGTGTGTTTGATGAGACTGTCAAGGAGTTTGTCAAGTTGGTGAAGAATGCAATCGAGGCTGGCAAACGTGTCGTCCGCGTTCTTGAGGTACTTATATGCGCTTATACTTGTTCCAAACCGTTAATCATATCGCCCAATTAGGTCGGTGCTGGTACTGGCAGGTTCACTGCTCTCTTGGGTCAAGCTCTTCTCAATGCGGAGCTTGATCACTGCTACGTTGATTACGTCTGCTCTGACATTTCGATTTCTCTTGCGCAAGAGGCTACCGCAAAATCGCCATGGAACACGATCGTCCCCGTTGCCTTTGACCTCAATAAGCCGTTAGAAGAGCAAAACGTCGACCCGGCTAGTTTCGACATTATTGTTGCTTTTGATGTTCTTCATGCTACCCCTAGCATTACCGGTACGCTTGAAGTTCTTCGCGAGCTCCTACTTCCCGGTGGTCACTTGGCTATCATCGAACTGGATGGAAACTCGTTCGCCTCTGGCGCTGTTGGAAGCATTTGTATGTATTCCGTGACCTTTTTTGTATTTGATCGTTTGCTCACACTATTGTAGGGATGGACTATGTCTTTGGATCATTCCAGGAATGGTTCGGTGTTCTTGAGCACCGCGATGCCTCGCACTGTTCCTTGAGCAAGGCAGAGTGGAACCGAACTCTTCGAGTCTCGGGCTTCTCTGATAGTCTCTTCCTCACCACCTACGGTGCTGCTGTGTCACACATGGCTTTCTTGTCTCAAACCACCGAGACAGCCCTCAAGAAATCATCTGGTCAATCGACGCCATCGCTTGCAAGCGATCGTCCATCACATCTGCGCTCCCTCTCATTGTCGTCTGTTTCTACACCTTTCCCTCCCACTCCTTCCCATCTTGATAACCAGCAACCAGTTATGACATCCATTGAGGAACATCCGCTTCTGAAAGGTTTGGCAGAGAACACTGCTCTCTTCACCCCCACGAAGCAGAAGACGTTCACGCCTACACTCCCTACCTTTATTTCTCAAGAAGATATACGTCGATCCACTTCCCCAGTCAACGCACTTCCTCCCAATACTATCATCCGCCGCTTCGTTGCAGGAGATGAAGTTGAACTCGTCAACTATGTTGCCACTCTTGATTCCTCTGTTCCATTGAGGATCTGGTTGCATTCCGACACGGAAACTACCAACCAAGTCTTATTGGGTCTCGCTCGGTCGCTCAGGCATGAGTTCGGACTTTGGAAGATTTACATCGTTGTCTTCCATCCCTCATGGAGCTTCACTGCTCAGGAGGATTACATTCGCAATCAGCTCATTCCTTTGCGATGGGTCGATGCCGAGGTTATGGTGGACGAAGAAGGTCTTATGCGAGTGCCACGTGTTGTCGCCGGTCCGGCCGGTCCCGAAACGGAGTTGGCCAGTGCCAAGCCTTTGCATTTCAACGATACCGACTTTTGGCGAGCCTTCCCTCATCCTTTGGATGCAGAGGAGGTCCAGATCTCTGTCTCATTTATCGCCCTCTCAAGTGTTATTCCGGGTCACTCAGAATTCTCTGGAAAGGTGACAGATGTTGGAAGAAATGTCGATCAATCCTTGATTGGCAAGAGGTGCGCTATCGACCACCTATTTTTTCTTTACTCCTCGTCTAATATGTTTTCTCAGGGTCATGGGTATCACTTCCGCTCCCAAGGGCAACTTCGTTATCTGCTCTCAAGGTTGTGTGTCTGTTATGCCTGACAGCATGAGTCTGCCTTTCGCTGCAGCCCTCGCTGGTCGGTTGGCATTCACATCTTCCGTTGTCGTCGAATCCTTGACTCAAGCCAAATCCGGCGCTCGCGTCATTCTTCACGCTGGGGAGTGCTCTCCCGCCGCTATGGCCACCTTTGCTTACCTTCAAGAGCGCAACCTTGACGTTTTCGTTACCGTATCTGATCTTACCTCCCATCAGATAGCTCACAAGAACGTTTATGCATCGGGTAACGCCCAGGTGTGGTCTCAAGCAGCACGAAGATGGTCCTCGGAAGGTGCAGACTACATTTTCAACTTTGAAGAAGATGTCGTTGTTGTGGAGGAGTCAGTCGAGAGACTTGCTAGACGTGGAACGCTCATTCAGATTGGAGACAACTACCCCTCGCGCATCAATCCTGGCCAACGTCTCAAATCGGTTGGATTCGATCGTCTCTTCTCTGGAGAGGAGAATATTTTGGAGCACGCACTTCAGACTATTTCTCGACAGGTCATGACCCGCATCTCCCCATCTTCCCTCATCTTCCAGGCGGACGCTCTTAAACTCGCCCACACCAAAGCTGCCAAGTACAGGGACATGTCGATTCTTCTTGATTTCGAAACACTTCCCGATGACATGACTGTATACAAACCAGGAAGGCTCCGTGGCACGAATGCCTTCGATCCTCGCGCGTCCTATGTTGTGATCGGTGGTGTTGGAGGTCTTGGTGTTAACATTGCACGATGCTTGGTCGATGGAGGAGCACGACATGTTGTGTTGACCTCGCGTTCCGGTACTAAGGCAAGTCCCCCCTCCCCTACACACCAGAGACAAATACTAACTGTTTTTCGCTTGGTCAGGCTTTCGCTAATGGTGGACTTGCCAAAGAGAAGAAGATCATCAAGCACTTGCGTGAGAGGCCGGGAGTTACCATTGACGTGGTTGCGGTCGATTGTCTTGACGAAGCCAAGACGAAGACATTGTTCTCCAACCTGCCCAATATTGCGGGTATCTTCTATGTCGCTGTCAGGCTCAACGACTCTCTGTTCCTCAACCTCTCGACAGAGGAAGACTGGAAGAAAGGTATGTATTCTTTTTCATTACGACTGACAATGTTCTAATCACCTCGCGCAGTTTATGATGTCAAAGTCAAAGGTCTCCGCATCCTTCTCGATGCTGTTGATCCCAAGAAACTCGACTTCCTGGTGTTGACCAGTTCAATGGCCACTGTCAGCGGGTCCCCTGGACAAGTCAACTATTCCGCTGCTCAAACTGAGATGGAGGCGATGGGTGCAAATATTCCCAACTGTATTTCAGTCACTGTTCCCCCTTTGGTGCGTGTCCTCGTAAAGACTTTCGTGAAACCGACACTTACCTTCGCATTTCAGACCGACGGTGGTGTTTTCGTGCGAAGCATGCCAACCGGTAATGCTCGTAGCGCCGCACTCGACAAGTACAAGGACCTGGGAATGACTGCAATCAAGTGTGCTATGCACTGTGTGGATGCCATCTGGACTATCGGAACCCCAGCATATCAGCCTGTTTACATCCCGAAGACCAACTGGAAGAGGGTCATGGAAAGTAAGTGACATTCGTCTGACTTTAGGAATTAATTACTTATTCTTTTTCAGTCGCTGTTCCCGACTACCACCAAGCCGCTATGAGGCATCTGTTGGTGAAAGAAGCTTCCGATGGTTTGGCTTCTAACGGCAAGGTCGAGCAAACAATCCTCGGTGCTTGCGCTTCCGTTTTGTCGCTCGAAGTTGACCGTGTCGAAGACAACATTCCTCTCTCGACTTACGGTTTGGACTCGTTGACATCGGTCCGTCTCAGTGGAATCCTCAAGACTTACTTCAACGTCGAGGTGACTCAGTTGCAACTCTTGAGTCAAACGATGACAGGTAAGGGTTGTTGTCTCTATCCCCCGATGTATTTGGCTCACATCGTGTTAGTTGCGAGATTGTATCAACTCCAAGAAGAACAGAAGGCATCAGCGGCCAGCAACACTACAAAGGTTGAGACTACCTCGGACCAAGAGCAGACCAACATTCACGAAGCCGATCTGGATCAAACCATCGTTCGTTTGAACGCCGTCACCGAGGGTAAACCATTGTTCTTGATGCACGGTGCTGGAGGTGGTGTCGTTGTGCTCGTAAAAGCAGCTCAGAAGGCCCGATACCCTGTATACGGTGTTCAGGATACTCCAGAAGCCCCCATCACTGGTACCCTACGACGACTCTCCGAGTTCTACCTTGAAAAGATCAGGGAGAAGCAGCCTCAGGGTCCTTACCGACTCGGTGGATTCTCCTTCGGAACGTGTCTCGCACTTGACATTGCAGAATTGCTGACGGCACAAGGAGAAGTTGTCGAGGCTTTGGTTCTTTTGGACGGATCGCCTACTCTCTTCAAGAAGCCGACCTTCCAGGCTCATGCCATGAACGGAATTCACGATGGAAGTATTCGAAACGATGTACGTCTTGCAGTTTCAACTTGATTTACTGCGATTGCTCATCCGAACCGTTTTTATAGATCATTGGAATCGTGAATGACATGGTGTCCAGCGGCACTTTGGAAAACTCCGATGACCTTGGTGTGCAATTCGAGGATCACTTCCAACGTGCTAAGGAGGGTGGAAGTGGACCCAAGTGGATCGCCCGATTCTGTACCGCTTACGTCTCTCACGTCTTGATGGGATGCCGTCGTGGTAAGGAGATCCTCCAAGCGGAAGCCAAAGCAGGTGGAAGGTTGACAGGAGCATGGCCAGCGAGGAGAACAGTCTTGGTTCGCGCACTCGATGGTGTTTCTGCTCAACCTTACGCCGCTGGTAGCTCCGACTACCTCGACCTCGATCTTTATGTTATGGGTGTGGAGAAGTACGATCTCCCTGGTACACACTTTGGTATTCTATCGCCCAAATCTGGTTTGGACGCCATTCTCGACAAGCTCTTCTAAATATCACGATATCGCATTTCTTAATTACGCAATCCCACAAAAGCATCTCATCTCATGCATTTTACTGATTCACGCATTCATTTGTAATATTCATTCTGCACGATACCAAGTTGTAAATTATTTGGGAAATAGGTTGATAATTTAATATGATTTCTTTTGGTCTCTTCATCTACGTCTTGGTGATCTTCAGTGAATGCGCGAACTGACTGCGATCATCGGGTAAGGGCTGTTGTCCGAAACCCTGCATAAGATAGCCTTCAAGTCAGACTATGCGCAAATCTTGCTAAGACTAAAGAACGCACTATGTGTTTGAGTTCTATTCATTCCCGCTGTCCAGAGTAATCAGGCACCTCAGTTCTGCCTTTCCTCACTCCACTAGTATGCTGTTACAAAACAGATTTCAACTTTGATTTCATGAAGGGATTTACGCGCCGTCACCATTAACGTATCTAAATATTTGAGGCCAAGAATGGTGAGTAGATCATGTCAGATATATGCGGTCGACTCTAAGGTTTAGATAGCTGGCAGGATTTCGGGAGTTGGCCGATTCTGAATCGATTTTTCGACTACTACTTCATCTTTAGCGTCAGTGAGATGCGCAGAATTTGAAACTTGAAGAGTTGCAGGATAACTATGGTCGAGGGTTCCGAGCAACCCAGGCGGACACCTGCCCTGTGTCTAATTATGAGCTTCTCACGGGCACTCGACTGATCCTTCGAAGAGTCGAACCTCCACCTGTTGCTCTTTCCCTCAACTCTGACTCTAGACCATCTCTCATAACTTTTGAAGATACATAGATAGTGAGCTGCGATGGCTGGCGAGAGTCGATCCTCACCAACTTTCCAAGGCCAGCCAGCCGAAACGGTAAATACGCATTTTCTTTAGATTTTGGCTTGACAATAGCTGCAGTGCTGACGCTCTCCTCTAGCTCCGGAACTCACAAGGCACCCGTACTAGAAACAATGGATGATCTGGTAATTCTGAAAAACTTCGGTTGAAGGAAAAAGTGCGATAACATTTTTGTCTATCGCTATCACTCAAAATCTAGATGCAAAACACCGCGGAACGGATAAGACCTTACAGCATCGCAATAGATTTCGTAGCTCAGGCTGGGGGACCACGAGGGTAAATCGTAAGTTTTACTATTCCAATGGTTTGGAGAGATTATGATTGACTCGCGACCCACCGAATTCGGTCCTTTCGGACATAGTCAGGGGCCTTTCAAGTACAACGATATCAGATTTTGTGCTATCTTAGGAAGCGGCACACATGCAGGATGATGGATGATACTCGGTGTGTTGTTCATCTGGTTCACAAATAGAGTCGGACTTATCTTATGTCGTCCAAGAGTGCCGCCATGTGCGGGCTGCCATGCTACTCGTCAGGTCAAGAGGAACACTCACAACATGAAGACTTTCCGCATTTGCCGATTTGAGAGAGAACATGGATAAATGAATGAACGTTATACGTCCAGTACGGACCGCATATTCCAAGCAGGGTTTGACATGTTCCATGAATGAGGTATAAAAGATAAGTTCTCTACTTGTTAAACCAGAAACTGACTCTTTTGCCGAAATGCTGAAGTTTGCTCTAATCGGTTGCCTCATTTCGACGATAATCTCCTCTGTCCAAGGACACGGATATGTCCAGCAAATTACCGCCAATGGGAAGAATTACAGCGGCTGGTTGCCGTTTAACGATCCTTATGTGACTCCCATTCCTCAACGCATTGTTCGGAAGTTCCCAGATAACGGTACCTATTTCCCCTTGTTCTTCTACTCATTGCACTCATCGTCAAAACTCATAGGTCCCGTTGAAGACTTGAGTTTGATCGAGTACGTCCCATACGACTGGTAGAGTAAACCCGACTGTTGACCTCCTTTGTACAGCATCCAATGCAACGGCTGGGCGGCTCAAAATTACGCCACCGCGCCGGCACCTCTGGTAGCCCAAGTTGCTGCCGGCTCTCAAATGGCCCTTAACTGGACTCTCTGGCCTGACGGGCACAAGGTGACCATCGTCGGGCTTAAAGGGTTGTGTCATTAATCTATTGACAGGGCCCCATGATGACTTACATGGCTCGTGCGCCCACCGACATCACGAAATGGATGCCAGGAACAGCCGCTGTCTGGTTCAAGATCGCGGAAGATGGCAAGGACTCTAACGGACTGTGGGCAGCTTCGGATAAATTGAATGCTAACAATGGTATCTACACCTTAACTATCCCGAAAAACCTTCGGCCAGGTCAATACATTATCCGACACGAAATGTGGGTTCTTTATCTTTAACGGCTGTTTAAACATTGATAGCTCGTCCGTAGTCTTGCTCTTCACTTTGGTAAAATGTTTTTGATGTTTTCGAGAAATTGGAAATTTATTAAGAAATCGCTCCCTGCCCGACAGCTTCTACATATCCTGGGGTTCAAGTATACCCCTCTTGTATTCAGGTCGAAGTGACCGGTAGCGGGAACGCGTTCCCAACATCCTTCGTGTCGTTCCCAGGAGCTTACACACCTAGCACACCAGGTGAGTTTTCCAGTTTGCTATCCTAGATCGACGTCTTATAGTTCGTTTAACCAGGGATGGTGTGGGATATCTACACGGGTAAGCCTTCCTTTTACTCTCTTTCCACCGAACGCAAGAATAAACTTGCTGACGGTCCGCTTCACAGACACCGCGGTACGTGGAATGCTGTTGTGGACCTTATTGGGTTTTGAGCTCAATCCTTCTTCTATTGCAGCCTTATCCGATTCCTGGTCCTGCTGTGTAAGTCTTCCTAAACGTCCATCAAAGCGCGTAAGCTGATAAGAACCCGCCTGCAGTTGGACCGGCGGAAACTGAGCGATGACCATGAACACCACAATTATGTACTACATATCTTCTGGGAGCTGTCAAACATTATTATCGCGAGAAAGAATAGCTGATATCTTACAATCTTCTCTTCGGCCTCACAAGAGTTCAAAATGGGAACGTTCCGGGCTGCTTCACTCAACGTTACATAAAGTTACATATGAACTACAAGAAGGCAACGAGATCGAAGATCGATCACAAGAAATACCCCATGAAAAATCAAGCAAACTAGTCAGAGGTCGCACTCGAACCATCGTATGCTACACCATGGAGATCGCACAAATGAAAGCCCCGCTATTGTGAAGCAGCGTTCAAGCCGGCTTGGCATCGAAGAGCCTATTTACGAAAGGCGGATCCTGTTAATATCAAACCACCCTACTCAAGTTCCAGAAAACGTTCGTAGGGTGGTGACCCATCGTCGAGTTGAACCATTCCATCGGAAGGATCGCATGTGGTCGCCAAGTCGAGGCGTAGACTTGTGATTGAACCAAAATCAGGGTGTTTGTTGGTCCGCCAGGTAGTAGCTACATTGAGAACCGGTACAATAACTCTTGTGTGCAAGATCGCTGGTTCCAAATCCCTGACACCGAGTACAATTACATGTAATGTCGATAGACGGCGAAAGAGTGGACCTCTTTGTAAGTTGTCGAAACCATATCTGAATCCAAAATCATTCCGATGATTGCAGTAGACTAGGAGTGTGAAGGTCTGGAGGGCGAGTAGAGACGTGATATGAGAAAGGTTTGGAGAAAGGAAGACGTCACTGCTCAGCTGCAAATTCTGTAGCTCGCATACGCTGCGTGCGCAAAGCCGTGTAATTGAGCCTAGAATCACCTCCGATTTACGGTCAGTGCTAAAGCTAAAGGTTGCTCTTGGGAAGTCTAATCGGAAGTCCACCAAACCGGGGAATGTAAGATTGTCTAGCAAGGACGTGGTAAGATCAACGGATATTGACCCGGAATACTCGAAATACCGCAACGCGGGAAGTGTCAGAGGACGCATGAAGGTGAAAGACGGTACATATCAATCAAATTGAGCTTTTCCACATTGCAAAACTGGTCCGCGATATCGAAAAACTCGGCGTCGGCGAAGTAAGAGCAAGTGTAATGTTTGAGTTGATGCCAGGGCAAAGCGATTATCGGCAGGTGTTCAAAGTCACCATCGATACCATCGGGGAGAATGACCTTTGAGAGCTTTGGGGCATCAGAGAAACCACGACCATCAAGGGGTGGCCAGTTCTCGTTGGCGTCCAACCAGTTGTTCGTTGGCTCAACCCGAATATCAAGGTTTCGAAGTACCGGAAAGGAACACCCTTTTGCCGCCAACCAATAGTAAACTTCAAAATTGAGGTAAATATCAACGTCGCGCCACCAATGACATTCGTCGACCAGCATCTTCATCACTAGTTCCATTTCTTCTTCTTCGATAACATCTCCAAGACTCACGTCGATTATCAGTGGAGCGGAGCATGATCGCTCAATCCATGTCCGAAACATTGGGATGGGATCATCGACATCGAGATGCTCAATCTTTATGCGCCTCCACAAAGAGGGCTGGGACAGAGCAACAGCGCGCCACCTCTGGCATGTCTGCGAGACGCTCCAAAGCGAAGAGTGCGTAAGATTCGCTTCGTCGACGGCACACAAATCGAAGATGAGGACGAGTACGTCGTCAGGAAGCTGGAATGAAGGGGATGAAAGCCAGTTTCTGTGCCACTTGCGTTCTGCCTGAGTTTTGTATTCCTGTTGACCCGAATCACGAGAAGTGACCCTCTTCAAACTGAGAATCTTCGTTTCGAGTACCTCTTTGTTCATGATAGCGATTTTGAGATGCTACTGATTTCGTCGAAGCTATGGCATTCATTGAGGATTAGTGTCAGAACAACAGCCAGCCATTATAACTCACCTCGTTCGCCCAGGTCTGCCTGACACGCACAATAGAGTGAAGATTGGAATTGCACGATATGGTGGAGAACACCTGCACCGTCGCGTGCCTTCTCAACTACGCGAGTTCGGTATCGCGTTATGCGCGTTATAGATGGCAGGGCCGTTTTTACTGTACCGCAACCTTAAACAGGCTCTGGATGCGGAACAGCGGCGTGGACTGTTGCAAGACACTGTGGTAGAACTTGAAGATGAAAAAGTTACCTCATGCTATGTACGCCTTTTTTAGAAAAGAGTGCAGTGGACTACTTCCCACTGCCACCGTGACTTAGGTATGCACGCAATTGTCACTCAAAAAAAAAAAAAAGGATTTATGTAAGACTATTGTCCAGTCTCTGACCTTCATCCCTTCCTATCTACTTGCCAAGTCGGGCGTCTCAACGCCTTCGTCTTCTCAACAAAGCCCAGAGAAGGACCAAACTAAGCTGCTTAATCCCCCCAAACCCCAACCTTTGCCCATCCTCAAGCGTACAAAGAACGGAATAGCTAAAAACAGAATCCGAGTCCTTCGAGAAGTCCTCACGAAGAGAAAGCCTTGACTAGACTTGTTGCCAGTATGCCCAAGCCATCGCGTGTGGAGGACTCTCTTCTCTGAAAGGAAGTGATGATGGATCTGAGGATACAGGTACAGAAACGGTGGATGAACCTAGTGAGAAGCATATTTATCGTGATGGTGATGCGTGTGTATGCTTACCGAGCGAGGTCTCGACAGATGTGCGGAATGAAGGCATTGGTGGTTCGTTGCCACTGGTACCGATTCATCGACTTGACATGAAAGTACAACCGGCCCTTTTGAGCCTCGCTTCGTATCAAGTAGTATGGGATGGATATTCAAACCCCTACGATCGATTGGGTAGCTATAGGTTTGCAGATCCTTCTATACACGCCTACCTCCCCATATCGGATTCGGAGTGATATCACCAGGCAGTTTTCCTGCCGGAAGACATCTCCCATTAATCTCAAAGCTCCCTCCTCAAATTATTTCAGAAAACCGTTCAAGCAGTGAACCATCAATTACCTAGTTGAAAGCCCGCGCTACGGCAAATGAACGCGTAGTAGGCTTCCAAGGTGTCCAAAGTGAGGATAAAGCATGCGCTGACTATGATGACATTGCGGGGCAACAAAAATTCCTGTACAAGCTCGCAATATCTTCGTCATTTGAGCGCATTCCATGATCATACCCGAATGAAGGAGAGATACTTAGTGAGACGAGGGAACCACTTCGCAAAACCCGGGTGCCAGAAGTGGGAAAGACACCGAACATTCACGAGGTGAGGATCCGGAGAGAGCAGAATGTCTGGATTCCTCAAAGGGAATGAGCTCTGCAGATGCTTGAAGCGGGCCAATCGAAGGGTAGAATCGCCGTCGCCTCGAAATTCATGTATTCATGATCTGCGGGAACACGCCGGGAGAACAGATTTTGAAATTTGAAGGGTCGTCCGGAGCGAAAGGGTATGAGATTGTCCAACCAAGAGCTGACAACATCAAGTAGTACAAGGCTCGCAGAAAATTTGAACTGCCAGCCGCAAAAGAGGGGAGGTCGACCCGCTGAGTGACAGTGCCAGTGAAAGAGGGTGGTGAATATTCTATTCGCGAAATTATAGTTGGACCGCGATATCGTAAAATTCTCGGTTCGGCAAATTAATGACATTCGCATCGTACGGGGTTAATGTCACGGTGACTCTGGTGGCAGGGGCTTCGAGTGAAGAGCTCTCCTGCGGAAAGGCAAACCGAGCTATTGAGAGTCGACCAGTCCTCGTTCTCAAGTAGCAAGTTCAAATCTTGTAATAGCGGAAAAGATGTTCTTCCTGCCAACCAGTAGTAGATGCAACAGGAATGGGACTTGTTGACAAGCAGTTCCATCATACCATCCTTCTTCGATGCTCCAAACCGTGTACCACCTTGGACTGTGGGACATCTTTCCACATGAGTTATCAAGCTTTATCATCGCTCAAGTCCTCGGGAGCGGCAGCTCTTATCTGTAAGTAGCCTTCAATAATCTGTAACGTTAGAAGAGGGGAGACTCAGAGGAAACCACTCCGTAAGTTGTCGAAACCTTCAGCCCCAGGTTCCTTCCAGTAAATGCATTCCAACTTGAGGCCAGAGAATCCGGCATACTCCGATTCGTGCACTGTATTAGCATAGGATCCAGAGGTCGTTCAGAGCAGGAAACGAGCAAGGACGGCAAAATATCAACTTGAAGCAGGAAATGGTGATTGATACGCGGACCATAACGATCGAGTTGAACCTTTCAGGATTGAGAGCATCAAAGGACTCCGCAAGTAATTGCACGTGTACCTCTGAGCCGGTTCCACGGTAAAGGAACGGTCGAATCGTATTCTAATGGTATGATCGAAGTCGGAAAACAGTGCAATGCGGCCGTAGAAAAGCTTGAGGCGTCGGAGAAAACCATTCCTTCGAAGGAGTCCCAGTACTCGTTGGCGACTAATCAACCATCCAATGGATTCATCCCAAGTTTCATAACACCGGAACAGAAAGACGTTCCCATGCTAACTGGTGGTAAATGTTAGCCCAAGTACCCAGAGATGGATTGACGTTGTGCCAACGATAGGACGTAACACTATCAAACTACCTCACCGTCAGCGTCATCCAACGCCACATTAACTTTTTAGTGGAACATCTTCAGGCCAAAATCATCTGATCCTTCGGATATAAATCTTCATCCATCGCATAAATGCAAACGTCTCTGCGTAATGTTGAGCCATTTCCGGCATGCCTGTGAAATGCTCTATGGTGAGTGATCCTTCGTGACATTACCTTCATTGGGGGGTACAGAGGTCAAAGGAGTTGGTCAGGAAGCAAAACCGATGGCGATGAAAGGCAGTTCTGGCCTTCCGAGTCCTTGACGTCCGTTTGAGATTTTCGGTCCTGTTGCGGGCGTTCAGAGTTCCTCTGTTTATGAATATTAATGGCGGTATTACGATGATTATAGCGTGTCAGTGAGAACAGGCTGAACCACAATCTTCCACGGTTTTTGGGGTGGAAAGGAGTTAAGAGTGCTGCCCAGTTTGAGGGTACGTGGAACCCAAACATTCACACGTTCCGCACCACACGGATGATCAGTAACGGAAGGCGACGTCGATGTCCACCAAGTTCCTGGTGCTCGCCGTCAGAAAACGCCTCGCGCTCTTCTCGTGATCAATTTCTAGCCACAAAATGGCTGTCTTGAAGTCATATAGCAGCATGCTAAGCCTTTTTACGTCCATCTGTCTGGGAAACTGACTACAGGCTCCACTAAACCATTTGAATCGCATTGGGACCCCAAAGTACCGACATCACCCGGATCTTCAATTATGCGGTCAGGATAGCTTTAAAATGGAGCGATGGTAATACCTTGTATCATTCCAGACAATGACCATTCGACATCCACGTCCTACCCGCATCTTCCTCCTCGCAACTCCTCGAACGAGGTCAAATCTCTTCATACAACTACTCAGCAGTCACCCACGCATCACCGAACATCAATATCCTTTCTCGAATGCCTACCATTTCGGACCAGAGAGACAATTCTCTAGGGACATCGACATAGGTGAAGACGGAGACTTGGAGGAGTTCTCTGAAGAGACTTACAAACACGCGTTCGAGGAATTCAATAAGCTCCTCCAAACGGCAGAGAGCGAGGTACGACATAGGGCTTTTCTATCGACTTCCTGCTCACTTTTGATCGCCAACAGCAAAAGATTCCACTCATCAAAGAGCACATTTTCTACATGATGGACGCACAGACAACTTACAAATGCCTGGGACAGTCGGTGTCTTCACCGAGAAGCAAGGTCAGTCTCAAGGACTCTGACAATCAATCGCCCAGGCCTTCAACCAATCCAACTTTGCTCCCGGACGAATTCCTCCTCACCTTTACGCCCGTCTTCATCATCCGCCATCCTGCGCGTGCATTCCCATCCAGCCTTCGCGCTCACAGTCGTTCCACAGGAGGAGACGTCTTCGACGCCGATTTCCCTGCCAACGCAACTTTCAAGATTTCTCGCATCCTCCTGGACTGGTACACCGCACACTCGTCGAAACCCCCTATCGTCATTGACGGTGACAAGATGGTGAACGATACAAAACGACAAATGAAACTTCTATGTGAGCGGTTTGGGATAGATGAGGATCGTATTCAGTATAACTGGGAATCCAAGGATGATCATGGTTATGGGAAAGTATGGGACGCTTATTATGAAGGTATAACGAACTCTACGGGAGTCGTTCGTACCAAGGTCAGTTTTTTTGACCCCTCTTGTTCGATTTTATCTCACTCCAGATAGGAAACGATGGAAGCTCCCATTCTTGAGAAAGAGATGAAGAAATGGAGCCAAGAATGGAATGAAGACGTTGCCGTTAAATTGAAAGAGCTTGTAGAATCTGCTATGGACGATTATGAGTACCTGTTAAAGTTGAGCATCTAATAATTGTATAGTAGTACAAGGACTTTTGTGGACCAGATAATAATCAACCCTTTAATTCTGTGGTTCTTTGGGCCCCCAAGCGTGGCTGACTATACACACAATTGTTTACAATACATGTCCGCTGACAATCATATACAACACTCGTCCATGAACGAATCGAAACCTTTGCGGCCGCAAAAACCGGTGTTTGTCTTCTCCCACCCACGAACCCGATCCCATTTACTCGTTCGGCTCCTTGAAACTCATCCCCTCATCGCAGATGGCATCCTCTACGCTTTTAGGACGGCTGACACAGGTGGGCCTGAGAGGCGTGTCAAGGACGGGTCGATTTTTGCGGCCAAGGAGGTATCTCTAGAAGACACGTTCCAGAACTGCTACGATAAGCTAAAGGAAAAGTTCGAGGATGTACGTCAAAAGGTGCATATAACTTCTCTCATCTGTCGTCTCAGAGCTCTGACCTCAAGCTAGGGCTACATTCCTTTAGCGAAAGACCATATTATCACGATTCTATCCGCGTCCCTAGTCAACGCTGAACTCCCGGATGCATTCAACGAAACTCATCCCACAATCGTCGATGAAAACAACGATAATATGGAGCCCATGCACTCGGAGCTCTCACCAATGTACACCAATCCAACAGTTCTTCCTAAATCCTTTTTGGCGAGCGTCACACCGGTGTTGACGATTCGACATCCTTTACGAATTATAAACTCTACAGCTGGGATCTTTTTCCGGTCTCTTGGTGCTAGAGTGGACTCCCCAGAGTTTCTGTTATCGAGTTCCTTGAAGTGGACACGGGTTCTCTATGATTACTGCAAGAGTGCTGGACTTGATCCTGTTATCGTTGATGGAGACGAATTAGTGAGGGATACCAAAGTTCAGATGACGAAGCTGTGCGCTTTGATCTGTGTAGATGGCTCCTTGATTCAATACGAATGGAATCCGAAGGGTTCGTATACTGAGATGAATGAGGAGATGAAGGAGAATATTTTTATGCAGGTATTATACAAATCTACAGGTGTAGTCAGAGATGAGGTGCGTATTAACCTTACGCTGAGGTCCTTTCTTACTTTTTGTTTTGGACAGGAACAATTGAAAACGCCTGTATTGGAGAATGAAATGAGAAAATGGGTTGAGGAGTGGGGAGAGGATACTGCAAAGAAGTTGAAAATGTTGACGGAAAAGGCGATGGAGGACTACGAATACCTTTCGCGGTTTCGTCTCGCTCATCACGATCAATGAGGAAAACTAAATTTGTACAACGTGATCAAGTCAAGTGTGCCTTTTTTTTCATTGAACTCGAAAAAACATGCGTCTGCCTTGAGGACTGCGACAGATTTAAATACGGGTTCGGGATCTTATCTCAAGAAAGCGAGCCAATTCCCTTCCCCTCACCAGATCGATACGATAACCAGAGTCTTGTGCTAGGGAATGCAACAACAAGATCAACCCCTCCGACCTGTATTCATCTTTTCTCATCCTCGTACACGATCCAACCTACTTGCCCACATCCTGTCAACACACCCCGATATCAGCGATGTGATCCTGTACCCATTCAGAGCGGCTCACTCTGCAGGACCAGAGAGACGTATGCCGGATGGTTCCATTTTCGCGACGAAGGAGGTAGCGGTAGCGGATACTTATCAGAATTGTTATTTGGACATGCAGAAAAAGGTGACGGAAACACAGGCACAGGTGAGGGAGTAAGGTCGCTACGCTCATAATCGCTAACCCCCTTTGTTGAATTCCAGGGTCTTATTCCCTTGATAAAGGACCACGTCTTCAACTCGATGTCTGCTTCCGTAATCAACTCTTATTTTCCTGGTTCGATGAGGGATGTTCATCCCGTAGTGTCAGATATCGAAACGGCGGAGGAGTCACCCGGGGCCGTAGCAGTGGCACCTTCTTCTACTTCTTCTTCCAACCCAACCGTCCTTCCGAACTCATTCTTGACAACCATAACTCCAATCATCATGATCCGCCACCCAGTCCGCATGATCTCATCCGCTGCCAAAGTCATGTTTCGAGGGTTCAGCGCTAGCACTGAAGATCCAGGTCTCGCGCTAGCGTGTAGCTATAAATGGTCTAGAACCCTATTTGACTATCTCAAGGAACTGTCACCAGTGTCAGGAATGGAACCGATCGTAGTCGATGGAGATGTGATGGTTGAGGATGTGGAGAAGCAGATGAAGGAGTTGTGTGGGTTGATTGGGGTTGATGGAGGGAGGGTTCGGTATGAGTGGGAGCCGAAGGGGGTGTATACGCCTATGAATAAGGAGATGAATGAGCATGTGTTTTTGAAGGATTTGTATGAGTCTACGAGGGTTATTAAGGATAAGGTTTGCTTCTCCGTTCGTTCTGTGGCTGGGAGCTGAAGCAGGTTTTTTTTTTACATACAGGAGAAAGTCGACCCGCCTACGCTGGAAGAGGAAGTGCGAAAGTGGAAAGTGGAGTATGGTGATGATGTTGCGTTAAAGTTGAAGGGGTTTGCGGAGGAAGCGTTTGTTGATTATGAGTATCTGTTGCCGTTTTGCGTTCGATGAATCACTCGCTGTACATGATGAGTTTTTTTTTGTCTTGGCATGTGGCTCGCGGCGTTCTCTTGTTTCCAGAGACATAATTTCAAGATTGCTAATTGCTTTTTCAGCGTTGTAAATGAACTGAAAAATCGACAACGCGTATGAGCGCTGAGCTTGGTTCTCTGGGGTTCTCGGGGAGAGGGAGGACCTAAAATTGGTTCAAGGGTCTATATATGACACCTAAAAGCCTATAACTATAGTAAGGAGCCGCTAACCGCACTATAATACCTCCAAGGGATGGTTTTTTGAAAGGAGGTGTCAAATCGGCGTGTTACTAACGTCCTAAGCCGCTGTCGTTTGTTCGACATGTGGAATTCTAGCCCGGTAAGTCAAGGCACGACACGCGATGTTTTTCCCGCAGGGTCATCGTATATGTTACTGTAAGCGTTTCTCAACCCTTGATATCTACGGAGAATCGGCCCTGGAAACGTTTCCGGATTTGCTGGTACGGGTGTTATCTCAATCTGAAGGGAAGATACATAGTTTGAATCATTGATAGACACTTTTGAATCCGAAGATCATCAAATGACCGCTGGAGACGGTCGTTGATGTGTCAGTAACGGAGTATCGCGGATCCCGATAATCCCTAACATGAAAATCCTTCGCTCGGCATTCACCTGATTATCACTTAACGAGTGCAAAAGAAAAGAGATGATATGTGTATGCATAGCGCAGCGTATTACAATCACTCAGGTATAACGTCACAATCCTCCGAGAGGCATTGTCGAAAAATCTAGATGAATTTCCGCCAGGTACATAGGATCACAACTACATTTCAGAAATTATTAGGTAGACTAGTCGTAAAAGACCAGGAATCTCAGCTCGATCGATTCCCGAGGAAGAGAGTCCTTTGGAGTGGTGGGATCTTCAAAAGCAGTATGGGGAGTACAGACGGCGACACTACCGTCAGAATCATAGCTGCGAGCCATAGAAAATCAGCCAGAGTAACCCCGAAAAAAAGAAACAAAAAAACTGACTTTTTGAAGACGAGAACATCGTCAGGTGTCATCCCACGGAGGTACTTCCATTGATGATTGGGATTGTAACTGACACCGACCATCTCATTGTACTTGACGGTGGCCTCACTACCTTTAGACTCTGACCGAAGACGGGTTACAGTGAAAATATCAGATTTGGGGTTTATGCTACTCCAAGCGCAGACGGCAAGTGGCCAGTCGTAGGCTGGATGAGCGATTGGCCTCCACAAGTTGATGACTTGGAAACGACGACGGAGGATATCTGAAGTTTCGGAGGGAGCATGCATATGGACGCGACGGACCGCGCCAGACGCAGACACATCGACGTGCACTGTCCCAGATGGTTTCTTCTTTTGGGTGCTATTCGCTTCCTCTCCAGATGGACGACGTCGTTGTACTGTTGAGGAGAGTTGAAAAAACATGTTTAGTGACGGAAATCTAGAAGACGACGACTGACCAGGAGAGAATAGCACAACACGGTTAGCGCCGGTGATCTCCTTTACAAATTCAGCACTTTCGTGATAATAATCTTCGGGTTGATTAAAGTCGGTGTGTTTGGTGGGTCGGCGAAAGAACTGGAAACCCTCATCGTCGAGAGTATAGAGGTGTTCTTTCCCCCGGATATTCTCGACGACAACCTCATGCACCGCCGACGAGACGTTTCCGCCGGTGAGTGGACCTGATTCGTAATCGACTAGCAGAAATGGTTCGACGCCGTCCGGAGGTGGCACATCGTAGGTCAGTTGAGCGGTGACAGTGTCCGAAGGGTTGAAGACCATAGCTGGGGAGGAGATATTTTACGTGGGTTCTCTAGAGTTTTCCTTAAGTACATTCCGGGCTTGACCTTTGGTTGCATAGATGCATATACAGGAGTGACTGCGAAGTAGCATTACGTAATAATGTCTTGACATTCGGTCCGTTCGGTCCCTGGAACTTTACGCATCCTGCAGCGCTCATCACTTCCGTCTACGAGAAAGACCTCAAAATGAAGCTCAGTTTGAGATATCATCCATCATTCGCGCTCATCCTCCTACCTTCCCATAACCTCATCCTTTTAACTTGGAATCCGATGTAAAATCCTGTCGTTCCTGCTCCTGGATGCTGGGGGGATGTCAGGAAAGAAATCAGAGGTAGGGATAGGCGGAGAATCGGACAGAGGATTGAGTATAGTCGGTTCTCATCCCCAAGATAAGTAGAGAGAGGTTGAAAGACGGGCTCGATTGAGGAAAAGGAAGACGTTGGGCATACAGTGGATCATGACGGATGAGTCGTTGCAAACAGCCATGGCGAGTATCTTCATCGTCGATACTCGTTTTATGTCGCTAACAATCTCACTTTGAAGGTACATACCGTGTGATAGACTTTGATGAGGAACCAACGACACAGTTTACCGGCAATCCATTGCCAGTGTGAGGTCGAGATCTCCAGCTATCGAGCCGAGAAGTCCTGAACTCTGAGATCTGTTTTCATTGAAACGGGCAAGAACTCAGGGACAGCAAACCAGCAACCGTAGCACGACGTATTGAGTCTAACTGGCAGAAAAGAGATATATCATCCTATGGATTGAATAGGATTTTCTGGTTCTACTCCCTCGGAAATCGCGCTATCCCTGATCCGATTATACTGACTTGTAATCAATGATAGGTATCACGAAGGGATTGCTTTCGATTAATTGACGACTTCAGGTTCCAACAAGTATACGCGTATCCAACACTCCTCGTTGGGTGACGATGTAGTTTCAATGTACCTGATCTAGAGCCGGAGATTCTGGGTCTCACTCTAATACCGCAGTCGCTTGGACGCCCTTGAATCCCACGAACGGTGTGTCTCTAAAAGATTCATTTATTCATGATCGTTACCGGTCGTTCCACAGCGCTGCTTCTACCGAAGTTGTCGAGAACATTCTCGACAGAAACGATTTTACCTCTCGCAAAAGATCATTGTTGCCACGATGGATGGATGGCGTCAGAATCTTTCAGCGGAAACTTGAATCTTCCCCCGAAGAACTCTGTCGTCCGGGAAGCCTATGTGTTCCAACAAGGGTCTAGGTCCTTTATCCATCTCCTTTGTGGTTCCTCCACAGTATTGTCATCACAACACTCATCAGACCCTGTGTTGTTAGAAGCAAACGATGCTTCTCGAGGGCGTGCCGATTTTGTAAACTCTTGGGGTGGTGAAATGCGTCAGACGAGTTGTTCTCTTTTGGGGTGAGCTGCATACGCCTTTTTTTTTTTTGCTAAAAAGCTTGGGGAGGGATGGACATCATCAGCCTGGTAAGAACGCGTATGGTGATGATGGTATATGGCAAATGTTACAAACGAATTGACCCTTTGACCGCGGCTCTGGTCTTTTGTATATGACGCCCGCGATATTGGTCCCGGACGAGACCGCGGAGTGGGTGAGTGAAGTAAAAAGTCCTTTCACATTCGAGCAGAAGACGAATATAATCGTGCAAAACGTGTTTGCAAGCTGATCCCATTTAGGAACTCCTCATACAACATAGAGCTTACAAGTGATACATAACCGGGATTAGGTCAGGTTTCTTGGGGCGCGTTGCTCCGAACAGTTCGAATCGCTTCACATTGCCTCCCGGCTCTGTTCGAACGCCGATTTGAATTTCACGTATCTGGGGGTTCAATGATCATATATCATTCAAATTCTTTGGCGCAACAACGCCGTTGGTGCAAGGGAAGTGGCAAAATCTGTGAATTGCATCGGTTACTCCACCATCCCTAGTTGAACCCCTTGGAGGTTTGTTAGCCTCGGCGTAATCTTCCCTCTACTTCACAATTCGTGGAACTAGACAATGGACAATGACAAGTCCTCAAAACTCTATGGGAGAAAGAGACTATGCTGGGCTATGTTTCCCCAATTGTAGGACGATCCTGAGTGATCGATTGGAATCGTGTCACCGCCCTGACTGAAGCCATGGTAGCATGATGGATCACGATGGTCACCAGGAGAGTGTCACAGCGACTTTCGATACGACTCGATTATTTCAGGGCTTCATGAACCCAAAGCGCTAGCGGTCTTCAGTGTTCACGCGGTAAATCGTGAGGGCTAACTCCTTAGAAAGACCAGGGCGATGAGGAAGTGCATCTGCGCCGCTCAAGATCCATGACATCTTTTGCCTCGTTTCGTCTGTAACCCCATCTGCCCTTCCAGATAGACAGAGGGATAGATTGAACAAATGGTCCGATAGTACCGGATATCAATGCATCAAGGTTCGGCGCCTCCAAATACTTAATATTAGTGACCCTGAGCGCTCAGCGTGAGAAACGCTTGGTCAGCAAACGGCAACCGTTTCCGTTTTGCACGTTTTGCCATTCACCGGCGCCCGTTAAGTGTTCGAACAGATCGTCCCCGTTGAACGCGATCACGGCAATTTCCCTTTTGGCCCTTCAAGCGCATCACGAACTTTTGTGGCGAGGCGTTATTGGTGCTATCAGGGAGTTACTCGGTTGTCTAGATGCAAGGACGGGCAACTGACCATTTTCGCGAGTCGCCAATGTAGGCAAGAGATGGGAAGGAGTCAAGGACAAGGGACGGAGAAAGAGGGTGGCTCAAAATCATTCCGGATTTTCCAGAAAAGGAGATGTCTTGTGGCTGTCCACTGAAAACCAGTCTGATGTGGCAACACATGCAAACTTTCTTTCAACGGCAAAACGCTATGGACGATCACCTCATAATAATGCATTGAAAGCTCAAAAGGGTTGCTCATGATCCCATTGGGCAAGGGTTTTTTTTGCAGGAATTAGGAAAAAATATGTCGAGGAAATGTGTACCGTAAAAGGTATAGTTTCTCCCGAATCGTTGCACGCCATCAATGGTACCCCTTTTTACCACAGGAAATTGAACCTTTGAATGGTCTGTACAAGTTGAAACTTGAAAAAACGTCAAGTATGTATCTTGCTCTGTGGTCCTGTTCGGCCTCAGAAGGGTCGATAATGCGCAGGGCGGCAGATCAAACTCGGTCCCTGTCAATTTTTCCTATTATTTTTCTATAGACCGACTGAGGGACACCGCTGGACCCCGTATATCATCCCAAACTCAATGAATTATCTCCAAGCGGATTCAAATTGTCTTAAAAAGCATCTCACCAGGGCGCGCGAGAGGAAGAGAACCAAAAAGATCCCCTGGGGACTTCCACATCGATATTAAATCCTGAACCATGGCCAAAACCTCAGAATTGACGCAAAGTCCGCTACCCATTCCTCCACAGACACAAGCGTTGTCTTCTTCTACTTTTCGCCCCCCTCCTCTTGATGGATCTTTACACTATTTGGATATGTGCGATTGGCACTACAAACATTCCCCGAACCATCCCATGTTCGTCTTTTCCCGCCAAGATGGAACGACACGCACGATAACATGGCGTGAAGCTATATCAGCTGTTTATCGAGGTGTAAAACTCGTCAGAGGTCGTTTGGGAGTAGAACCTCCGAGTTCAGAAGCGCCAGTTGTAGGGATTGTGGCTCAGTCGGGTAAGTTCTTCCAACGGATTTTTCTGAACTTGGGATAGAAACTTACCCACCAGAGCAGTTGAATCGATTACGTATAGTATCACTCAACTGAGCTTGATACGAGCTGGTTTTATCCCGTTCCTTATTTCGACTCGCAACTCCCTGGAAACGATAGCGTATTTGTTAGAAACCGCACGGGTGCAATATGTGCTCGTGGGCGGTGATAAACCGACTCGGGAGTCACTTGAGCAGGCTCTCGATCTTCTACGGTCCAAGGCTTCCTCCCAGGAAACGATGCCCAAGATTCTGCCCATGTTCGTGTTTGAAGACTTTTCTTTGGATTCCACAGTACAAGACGAAACTCCCCCTCCGGGCCGGTTACCACGGAAGCCTCAGGATGTAGCGCTTTACTTCCAATCTTCCGGTAAAAAGACTTTTCTAAACCGGTTATGTTTCATAATGTTAAACGTTTACCTTCCAGGATCTACCGGTACCACTAAATACCCCAAAATTATCCCTTGGACTCATCGCAAACTGATCGAAATTGGCGTTGTTCCGTATTACAGCGGAAACGATCTCACGGGCTCCCGGGTCTCGTTCCATAGTCTTTCCATGTTCCATTCGTTGGCTACGATTATGATGTGTATGATGGTAGGGCACTTCAAGCACATACACACGAGAGTTACTTACCTGACTTATCTATCTCGAATTAGGCTACCAGTGGAACTGTAGCGGCCTGCTTTGAGCCTCAGTCCCCTCCAACGTTTCCTACGCCGATCAATGTGCCTGAAGCGGCTGAAAGGACAGAGTGTGATGTTCTTTTAACGTTCCCTTGGTTCCTTGAGGTTCGTTCGTCGAAATTTCGACACGGGTGCTGAGGGGACTGAACTTTTTTTCGAAAGATATGGTGTCGACAACCAGAGAAGCTCCAGTGGTTATCGAAGAGAGATGGACGTCTGGTTTGTATTCTGTCAGCGTCAACGCGGATTACATGCTCATGCGACGTCTTTTTTTTTTTTTCGAAAGATATTCGCAGGGAGCACTCTTGGAGTTGAAGTCGGTGATAAGCTTGTTGCGGCAGGGATTCCTGTCACGCTGTTGTATGCCTGGTGAGTTACCCCTTCCTAATCTTCGCTTGTTTAGCACTGACAATCGATGCCCCCCCCACATCAGTACAGAGGTGGGAATGTTCGCGAGTTTCTTCCCAAGTAAGTAAAAGTCACCTTCCACTTTTCTGCACGGATTTTAATGGGGCTCTACAGAGGCGAATCCGGGGAAAGAATGGGAGTATTTCGAGTTTGGTGATTTTGTAAGCACCAATTTCGTTCCCCAAGGCGATGGTACGTTTGAATTTATCGCTACGGTATGTGTATGATTTCTTCGACCTTGAAATCATTCATTCTTACATTTCCCTTTCGATAGCCATCTGCCAGCTCTATCCCCATTTTCACGAACGCGAACGTCAATGGTGTCGATGGATATGCTACGGGAGATCTTTTAGTACCTCATCCTACGAAACCTGGATATTGGAAAGTTCATGGTCGGACTGATGATCAGATTGTGCATACTTCGGGGGAGAAGGTATGTTGTTTGTTTTCTCTGGTTCTGGAGCTGTCCTTCTCACTATTTGCATCTACTAGACTAATCCTGCGCCATTGGGTACGGCACAAACAGTTTATGATGACACCTTGGGCGATAACTGAACTGAAACATCAGAGTCTTTCCTGAGACAAGATCCTCTCATACGTGGTGCTATTTTGTTTGGAAAAGATCGGCCTCAAGTCGGTTGCATTCTCGAACTGGCGGATCCCCAAGCGTACCTTGGAAATGAAAAGGTTTGGGATGGTGTCTGGTATGTTTTCTACGTCTCTGTTTGTGTGCCCTCGTGGTTCTCTTTTCTGACACCTTTGTAGGCCTACGATTGAAAAAATGAACGCGTCTGTACCTCCTCATTCGAGATTGTCCAAGGAGGTTCGTATTTGGATTGTTTGCAACGTGTTAAGCCGAACTTATCCACTTTTTTTTTTTTTCAACCGTTCAAGATGATCATATTTGCGGATCCAAAGAGACCTTTCAAGTATACTGCCAAGGGGACGGCTAGGTATGGTGTATCTGTAGCCACAGCTCTTCCTTCTTGGGCGCTGATTTTTTAAAATTCAGGCGGCAAGCTATACTACAAGACTACAAAGATGAGATTACGGAGTTGTTGGAGAGGAATTGAGAACAGCAATTGTCCAGACTAGGATACATACATACTTATCATCAGGCCAGCTCCGGTTACAAAAAACTGTTTTTGTATCGCTGCCTTCTACCACTAATCTAAAAGAAGACTTCTTACATTATTTAAAGGCATGAACTAGGGAGCGGGAAGTATGTAGACGTTAATAAGATCTAGCCCCATGGTACACGGGCAAAGAGGAAGAGGAATTGAATCGATTCATTTAGGCAAGAACTGAGATGTGATTGTTTCAAAGGACTTTAGTTCTTACGAGGCCCGTTATTAAACGGACCCGGAGAAGATGGAAATCACGAAGGCGTGAAGTCGAGAGAATGCAATATGAAGCGTTGGGGAGTCTTCCCCATATGGTGGGCCATGAATCAATGATAGAATAGCACTTAGCATGTTCGATGTGCCACTCGGATATAACTTCGCTTGGCTGGTTGTCGGTGCGGGGTAGGCCCGGCAAGAACGGGTTCGAGACCTCAATTGTATTCAGGCTAACCGTTTGTCGATGGTGAATTGAAGGACTAAAAGGAAGAAGACTGGAACGTAATCCCATTTCCATATCACTCGGTCCCAAGTTAACAATAGTGATTCATACGAGAGCGCTCTCAGGACCATTCGGCGCAATAAAGCATCAAGGGGGTCATTGGCGGAGGCGGAGGCCGAAGCTTCAAATTGGGTAAAGGGACCGGACCGTCCATCGTTAGGGTTAGGTTAGCCATATATGGCCAGTCAAAACGCGCATTCGGCAATCACGATTATACGCGTAAAAAATCCAAGTATAGGACCAGGGCAAGAGCCTGGCAAAAGTCGTCGTCCATGGCTTCCTCACTAGAATTGGCTTTGCAGGCTCCGATACCTACCCCTCCTCAGACGCAAGCGTTATCTTGTACTACTTTTCGTCCCCCAGTCCTCGATGGATCCTTGAACCTTTTGGATATGTGCGATTGGCACTACAAACATTCCCCAAACCATCCCATGTTCGTCTTTTCCCGTCAAGATGGAACTACACGAACGATAACATGGCGTGAAGCTATATCAGCTGTTTATCGAGGCGTAAAACTAGTTCAGGATCGTTTCGGGGTAGAATCTCTGGGTTCAGAACCACCAGTTGTAGGGATTGCGGCGCAGTCGGGTAAAGTTGTTCTCAACCCAACCGCGTCGACCCTTGTTACTTACCTGTAGATCCAGTTGAAACAATTGCATATAATATTTCCCAACTCAGCTTGATGCGCACCAATTTCATCCCGTTCCTTATCTCCACTCGCAACTCTCTGGACACCGTAGTACATCTGCTAGCAACTGCACGTGTGCAATATATACTCGTTAGCGGTGACGAACATTCCCAGCAGCTTCTTGAACAGGCCATCGATGTTCTACGGTCAAAGTCTTCCCAGGAAACGTTGCCAAAAATCTCGCCCATGTTTCTGTTCGAAGAGTTCTTTTCGGATTTGGACGAAACCCCACCTCCTGGTCCCCCACCACGGAAGAATCCTCAAGACGTAGCGATTTTGATTCAGTCTTCCAGTAAAGTCACTTGCAAAATCTCTATGATGGACGTACATCATAAAATGCTAAAACGATTTCCCCGGTAACATCCAGGTTCCACTTCTCAATATCCCAAAATCATCCCTAGAATCCATCGTAAACTCCTCGAAACCTGCACTGGTCCCTATTACGGCGGAAAGGATCTTGCGAATTCCGTCATGTCGCTCCATAGTCTTCCTATGTTGTACGGTGTGGCCGTCGGTACACTTTGCATCATGGTAGGCAGTTCCAGACGTACATATTACTTGCCATGGCTCATCTATCTTTTCCCATGCCATAACTAGGCAAGTTGCGGAATCGCAACGGCCTGCTTCGAGCCCCGGTTTCCCCCAACGGTTCCAACTCCAAGCAACGTGCTCGAAGCGAGCGAAAGTACAGGGTGCGACTGTATTCTAACTTTTCCTAGTTTTCTCGAGGTTCGTCTATTTCGCTGTCAAAGGATGGTACGATGCTGATTATTTTCTATTTGACTTTTTGAAGGAATGGAATCGACAACCAGAGAAGCTCCGTTGGTTATTGAAGAATGAAGGATATCTGGTCTGTATTCATTTCTCCCTCTTGTTCCGCCCCCTGGACGACATGTCGCTTATGTGTCCTTTTTCCGAATCAAGGCATACACGGGCAGCGCTCTCGAAAAAGAAGTAGGCGATAAGCTTGCATCGGAGGGGATATCTGTCATGACGCAGTATGGCGCGTGAGTAACCCTTCAAAATTAATCATGTGTTGAAGAGTAAATAAATGCCTGCTTCCAGCGCTGATGTAGGACAACTCTCATGTTTCTTCCCAAGCGAGTGAAGTCTTTTCTTTCTTTTTGGCACCGATCTCAACTGACTTACCCCCCAGAATCACGTCCCGGGAAGGAATGGGAATATTTCCAATTTTCTGAGAATGTAGATGTCAAACTTGTTTCACAAGGCGATGACGGTACTTTTGAAGTTGTGGCCAAGGTATGTTACTTTCCACTTCCTCGCATTCTTTACCATCTTTAACACAACTCGATAAGTCATCACCTAGATCTGTACCCGTTTTCACGAACGTGAAAGTGGACGGCGTCGATGGGTATGCTACTGGAGATCTTGTAGTTCCTCATCCTACAAGATCTGGGTTTTGGAAGTTGCATGGTCGGACTGATGATCAGATTGTGCACACTTCAGGGGAAAAGGTAGTGTTCTCGTTTTCCGTTTTTTCTTAGTGTTGGAAAATGACTTTGTTATCGACGTGCTAGACTAATCCTACACCGTTGGGTACGTACAAAACAAAGGATCATAGTTACGTCCCGAATAGAACACTGAAAAAAAAAAACAGAGGCTATTCTAAGACAAAATCCTCTCATACGTGGTGTTGTGTTGTTTGGAAAGGATCAAGCCCAAGTCGGTGCTCTTCTCGACCTCAAGGAACATCAAGCGTATCCCGCGGACGACCTATGGGATAGTATCTTGTAAGTGATTCTAACAAAAATCCTCGCGGTTATCTTTTTATTTAAAAAACTTTGTAGGCCTACAGTCGAGAAAATGAACGCATATGCGCCAATCCATTCGAAGCTGTTAAAGGAGGTTTGTATTTTATCGTGTGGTCAAGGGAGCGGTTCATGTAACTTTCGATTTTCGACTTGTTTTTCAAGATGATACTCTTTGCGAATCCAGATAAGCCTTTCAAGTACACGGGCAAGGGAACGGCTAGGTATGTCGGATTCGTTTGTTTTTTTTCACTGTTGGTTGATAAGTTGCTTTTTTCGGTTTCAGGCGACCACTCATTCTGGAGGACTATAAAGATGAGATTACGAAGCTGTACGAGGGCATTAATAACTTTAAGAGCAGCAATCGTTCAGAATAGGAGCTCAACTTGGCTCAGCCTGTGGCTACAGAAAAATTGCTTCTGTTTCACTGCCACATTTCAAGAACGAGCACTTTTAGACGGTATAATTAATTTCATTAGCCTTTAGATAGCTTTAGGTATAGATACAGTCTAAGTAAATAATCGCCCAATATTGTCTCCAAACCAAGACTAGTGTGAATCACCATCGATCGTCAAAGTTGTACACTTTTAAGATCGAACTCTCGAAGGACCCGCAACTGCGTTGACGTTATCCATTGACGTTGATTTACTGATGGTCATCGACCGCCGCGTTTGAAGGTGACGGTCGGAACCAACGACGTTGGTCATATCCTCCATTACCACATCCTGATCTGGCTCGATCAAGTACTCGATGTCCTCATACATGTGAGGGAACAAGACGGCAAGCATGTCGTCGATTCTAGGCACGTGAGAGGATGGAAGGTGGAAGAAGATAGTCAATACAAGCCAAAAGAACATCCAGTCAGGTCAAGGTGCTCACTTTGAGATAAAATCACCCTTTTGATTCTTCGCCGCGGTTCTCGATGCACCCTTCTTGAGAGCGCCTTCAATGGCTTGTTTCTCCGTATTGTTCGTGAAGGACGAGTTCAAAGACCCCATCGCATTCTCCTTGGTATACAACGAGTGACCTTGTCTTGCTGCCAAGTCCAGAATGTTTTTCTCCACGGTGTCTTTTTGTTTTTCTTTAGGTTGGTATCGAGAAGACAGAAGGCAATGCAAGGTCGGACTAACCTTCTGCATAGTAACAATATACTATATGAGAGATGAGGGTCAGAAAATCACCGTCGAAGACTACCAGTACAAGTAGCTCATACGCACCTTCCGTCGGACGAGTTTGACCCATTCTATCGATCCTAGCAATTGCTTCAGCGCAGTTATCTCTATTAGCCCAAGAGAATCACAGGTGAAATTATGGAGAGAAGTGAGCACGAACCTTGCACCTCAAACCCATGATGAACAACACTCTCTAACAGGAACACCCGGGAAGCGCAGGTGATGTTCAAACCGGCGTTCTCCCGTTCTCTGCGGGACAGATGGCGGACGAGACTTTGAATCTTGTTACCAAAGTCACCGAATGCGTCTATCTTTTGGATTTCTTCGAAAAGGTCAGGATCTGAAAAGGCGTTGTGAAAACAGTCCGGTCTCAATGATAGATTTCTCAAAGAAAGCTAACCTATCATGTTATAGGTGAATTGTCTTCGACTTTGGGGGACAATTTCTCCGTTAACGATCTTTGGCGGCAGTTTTTCAGGGCCGACGAGCGTAAATCGTTGTAAGGTGTTTACGTCGACGGGTACACTAATGGCGAAGATAGTGGTTTAGTATGGAAGACACCATTCGAAATGAAAGAAACTTACCGACAGACAGGGCACGTTTTACCCTCCTTCCTCTGTGTCCAAGCTTTCATGCAACCTTCACAAAACACGTGCGCACTACAGGAGACGCGATCAGAAACACTCGTGAAATCGATTTCGCGACATACCAAGCAGTGATAAACCCTCTCTCAAATTCACATCGACAGAGGATACAACATTGTTCATCTTCATCGTCTTCCGCCCCGGGCTGGGATGCCAAATTTTCGAGATATCGTTGTCTCGCACGATTTGTGTTAATCTTCCCTTCGAAGGCAGTCAAATCAGCCTCGGCGGCCTCCCGAGCATCGGAACAAGACCCTTCAAACTCGGCCTCCGCTACAGAGTCCGAGATTTCTTGTAGTTGCCGGAAGTATAGCACCCTATGGTTGAAAGCTTTACGGAACAGAGACAAGTCGGCATCGAGTTTGTCCATCATCGATTCTAAAGTGAGAAGCAGGGCGGAAACGGGAGTTGAATTCGCGTCTCTACCTCAGTTGGGCAGGAACTTACGTTGTGATTGCATTAACTTCCGGACATCTACCACGAACTGTTTCAGCAGGGGTTTCTCAGGGTCGTGGTCATTTGTTATCCTCCCGAGGGCACCAGTGAGTTGCACCAAGATCTGCAGGAAAGGCATAAAATAGTTTCTTTATTTTCGAGGAAGATACCGTAAACTCACCGTTTTCACTGCCCTTCCATCGAGGTCCATCAAAAGCTCTTTCCGTTCATCCGATAATTCCTTGAGGAGGACTTGATCCTGTGGCCTCATCTCTTCAAGCACGTCTACTGGCAAGTCCAAAACTTCGGACGCAAGCGCGTTCTGAGCAGCTTTGGTGTTTCGAAGCTTTTTCTCCCTAATTGGAACGTCCCACACAATGAGCATACGATATAACAAAAAGTGTTTGATAACGTACCTCACGTCGTGCGCGGCTAGCAATGTTCTCTCGTTCATCAACGCTTCACGTCGGTCAGCAAGAAGAGCTGAGTAAGCCTGCAGGTAGGTTTCGGCTTCTCCTTGATTGTTCAGATTACGCTCATACTCTTGTCCATCTGCATCGTTGTCGCCACCGCCGTTCAGTCTCTGAGTCAGAAGGTTGTATATCACGGTCCGCCATTTCCAAAGAAGCGTGGATTGTTCGTTCAGAACGTTTTCGATAATTTCGTGAAGCTCCTCGACCTATTGAAATGATAGCAGATGAGACACTGAGCATTCAGTGAAGAGCCGAGGAACTTGCCGTTTCAGCAGAACGGATACCACCTTCTTCCAAGAAGGGAACGGGAATGAGCAACTCTTGTTCCTTGACTCCATTACCTGTGGCATCCAGCGCGAGTTGATCCATGCCCTTCTGTGCCCTCGCCTCGGTTGCTACGTGGCAATAAGTTCCTCGGACAAAGGGACGATTTGAAGATACACTACTTACTTTTCAAAAGAGTTCTACGAATCTGTTCTGCAGCTTCATAAGCCGCATTCTCTTGCTCGGAATGCGTCGGACCAAGATTATGATACGCATCACCCTGAAGAAGTTTGACCCGATGCAGAACAAATCGAGCTTCACGCAATCTATGCTTGAGAGCTGTCCGTTTCGTTCTGTACTCTTTCCCAGCCTCGGTACGAGGGAGAGCCTTGTCATCTTCATCGTCGTCGTCGTCGTCGTCTTCAACTTCGAACTCATCATCGTCATCAGAGAGTGGCGACGCTTCCCTTCCCTTGCCCTTACCCCTTTCTGGTCGGTGAGATTGCGCTTGGGCACGAAGCTCTCGTTGAGTGGCAGCCTCTTTTTTGAGTATCTCTCCTTTGGCGCGATGTTGGGTGAGAGCAAGTTCAACGTCTTCGATTAGCTTTATGCTCTCCTTTTCGGCAGTCTGGAGGGTCTCGACCACAGCCTGATAGCGATTCCTTGCCGCTGTGTCGCGCAACTGAAGTTGAGCTATTCTGATTCGGGTTTGGATCTAGTTTAGGTGGGTAAGCCAGGTCATCTCATTCTAGGGTAGCATGCGGTCGAACCTTTGACTTGAAGTCCTCCATCAGGGTGCGCCAATTTTGCTCTTTCATCATCTGAAATGAATGACCACGTCAATCTCACAGAATGTAGAAGGGCTGGTAAACCAACCTCGAGAACATCAGCCATCGACTTGAGAGTACCACTTTTATATAGTTTGTCATTTTGTTTGATGAGTTGGCCGACCTAAGAGAGAATACATGCAAAGATATTCAACGAAATAAGAGAAGGGCAAGCTCACCTGGGGATGGGTACAAATCGCACGAAGACGCCGAATGGCCTGCCTCAACAAAGCTCCATCAATCTCCCAACCTTGTGAGGCAGCTACACCTCTTGCATCGAGACCGAGCTCAATCAGACTGGTTTCAAGGGCTTGATCATACACCTGAATTGAGCGTGATTAGACGTGGTAGAGGTGCAGGATTTCAGGATGTAAGGACTGACGTGACGTTCAACACGACCCATCTCTATGCTGACCAGGTAACGAGTTTGCTGAGGAATGGTTAATTCCTGAGATACCTCCTTCTTAACAGTTCTGTCGCACGGAAAAGATCAGGACTAGGAGATGGCCCAGAGAGATAAAACATACCGAACAGAATAGTGACCAAAAAAATCCGCAAACTCTCTCGCGTAACCCGGACAGAGAAGTCGATTCCATAAACGTTGCGGGCCAATGTGATCGCTCACTCGCAGGAACCTCAAAACATGGATGAGATCAGCAACTTGTGTACGAGCCGGTGTTCCCGACACAGCAAATGAAGTTCTACGCGGAATCAGAGAGACCATATCCCTTTGAGGAAAACGGAGTGAGTCAGGTTAACCAGAAAAAATCTCAAACGTACTCTATTTTCCCCCCTCCTGCCATCTGCACCTCGTCCATGATCACCCTGTACCACTCGCACATGACAAGGGGGCTCCGCTGACGTTCAATATTAGCATAGGTCACGCCATCGCGACGCGGCCGTTTAGGAGGGACTCGTGCTACGTTGAGATCAGATTGTAACACGTTGTATGTGGTAATCACCACATCGAAAGAATGAGCGTAGGTGTACCAATCCATGACCTCGTCGTTGGCCACATCCACATTCTGTTCTGGGGGGCCGGGGTCTTTGTTCTCTTCGTCACGGACTCTTCCCTTCCCTTTGCCTTTTATCTTAGCGACAGCTTCCGCCTTTGTAGCAGGTCGAGCGGCTTTCTTCTCTGTCTTCCTCTTCACCTGTGCCATCCTCTCCCTTTCCTGCTGAATTTGCGTCGAGGTTACAGGGACGTTGACCTTGCTCCAACCGCAGTACATGTGGACTTTGAGGTGGGGAGCATGAACTTTTAATTCGTCAATCCATTGTGACTGCAAAGCTTGAGGTGTAACAATCAGCGTCGACTGAAAAGAAACAGGTCAGTTGACACATCTTCTTATCACATCGAGGTATACAAACGGACCTTTATTGCCTTGACATCGACCTTTGCCTCGGGATCCCACCGAGTCACGCTTGGTTGTCTCTCACTTGGCGCTGGATTTAACGAGACGAGCGCGATCGTTTCCACAGTCTTTCCTAGCCCTGGTTCCTCAGCTAGTATTCCCCCATACACAGGAGTCACCTCAGGTTTCTCTACCGACAACACGCCTGTCAGACGATTGAAATACCAGATATGCTCTCCCTCTTCAACACGATGCCAGAAGTCAAACTCCTTGGGAGTCTCCCGAGTGCGGACCGTACCATCGGCTGAAACACCCATTCCTTCACGTTCCAAGAGCCATCCAACGGTCCGACGCTGAAAGGGTAAGAGTGTGGGAAGTAAGCCCTTTGGCTGCATAGCCGCTTCCGCGTCCTTCGACGGCAGCCCCGGTGCAGGACCCATGGCGGAGTAATAGAACGCCACATTGTTGGACCCTTTGAATGAAGCGGGAGGTGGAAGTGGAGGATAAAGAAAATGTAAAAACCGGCGTTGAGCGTCCCCTACCAGGGTGCGTTTCATTTTGAGTGAAGCAGATGATGGTTCAAAAGCGATGGGAACCAAGAAGGAAACTTTGAGGTCAATTTGGAGACTGAAGGGCACTTCGGATGTTTCCTGCTGCGGTAGCACCACCAACTTGGCGAAACTAGAGATAGTGATTCGCCCCTCTTGCTGAAGCATGACGATAGCATATAAAAGGTCCTCAAGTTCAGGAGTACAGAGATCGTGTTGGTCTGCGTCTACATTATCGGGGTTGTAGGCGGGAAGTGAAGACAGCAATGAACTTGATTGTTCCTCTTCCATGTCGCCGCGGTTTTCCGTCAGAACGAGTATCCGATTCCCAAGCTCTGTAAAGTAAACATCCCCTAGTTCAACAAAGTGAGGCTCTGACACTTTCCCAAATTGTTGGTCCAACTCCCTCGCAAACCATTCCTCTTCCACCAACCAGTCCTTCGGACAGCCCGCTTCCACATCACCACTGGAAAATTGGATTTCAAAAACATGGCGGAAAACAGGAACAGAATGGATGGGTTTCTCCGAATCGCTAACTGGACTTGTCGGTTTTGAAGGCAAGTGCTGCGGGTAATTCATGATTGGAATGGGATAGGGGTTTTCGTCGCTACCATGGCCATCGTTGGAGGTAGATGTGTTGGATGTCGTCTTCAGGCGTTTCTTGCCCAAATTTGAGTCTAAGGACGTCGGTCTGGCACGTTTCTTGCCCGTGACAATTGTCGTCGATTCGGCGTTGGACGCGTCGTCGTGCTGTCGGCGAATCAGGTACGCAGCTTTGCGCAGATTCAGAGCCAGGCAAAAATTTCCATAAGAAAAGCGCCCCCGCACAGGGGAACGGTGAAGAGATTCAATGTGAGAGGACGTCGTGTCCCTCATGGGCAGGACGTTCGTATTTGAAGCAGATGATGGTAGTCGAGGACCAGGCGCGTCGTGACGCGGTGTCACAGGTAACATCACGTTTGTTTTCTTTCATAAAAACACGGTTCCGAGAGACCGAATCATCCAGAATCATCTCGGATTGACCCTGCCTTCTTTTTTCTTTATTTTTGCCCCGTCTTTTGCCCATCTTTGCTTGGAGAGCAATTATAACGCAAGAGTGTATGTTTCAATTACATGACAACTCTAATCAATCATCTACATCTGCCCCTTCTACATCCATGTCCAATTTTCGCTTCTTCCCAGGAAGATCCTGCCCCGAACCAAGACCAACGCCAGTCTTTTTCCTGAGCAGTTCGATGTCCTGCTCAGCTTCTTCGGCCCACTCCAGTACCAAATGCCTCCCGAGTAAATGAGTGTGTCTCAATGTAGCATAGGCATTCTCGGCCTCATGTCTTGAAACGAATTCCAAGAATGCGAAACCACGCGTTCGAGAATCGAATTTTTTGGGTAAGCGGACGGACTTGAGATGACCGTGAGAGCTGAGGGAAAAGCGACGTTTTAAAATCCTCGTTCCAAACTTAAGTAACAAAACTTACCCAAATAGATCCCTGATATCCTTCTTCGTCGCTTCGAAAGGAACGTTCTTCACGATCATCTTTGTTGTTCTGCTCTTCGAACCGGTCCCACTGGCGGCACCTGTCTCACTCTCCTCCTGTCCTCTACCCGCAAACTTGATGTGCAACGCATGCCCATCCAAAACGAAATCTTGCATACTCTTCATAGCCTTCTTCGCACCCTCCAAGTCCTTGAACCCAACAAATCCATACCCCATGCTCAGTTTCCCATCGGGCTTTTTAGGATCAGGTTTCATCTGAACACGAGCAAACGCAAAGGAGGGTAAATTCCGAAACACCTGCATCAAGCGCTCTGTCGTCGTAGAGAACGCAAGGTTCTTGATAAATAATGTCGTGCCCGCCGCCAGAGAAGGCTCTTCCGTGTCCCCATTTCCACTTTCTTGCTCTGGAATCTTGATTGCATGTGCATATGCCACAGCTTGGGATTCTGCCTTATCCACAGGTGCAGTGTCAGAAAAGATACCCAAAGGCGCTTTCTCTAGGTATATCACCGAGTTGCCTAATCGCCTATACGCAACTGCTCGAAAGGCCTTGGAAGCTTCATCGGGCCGATCGAAATCAACTACCGCAATAGTTCCTGCTGGAGGGATCAGAATACGGTTCACAGTACCGTGAGGTTCGAATAACTCCCGGATCTGAGTTTCGGTTGTTCCGTACGGTATGTTTTTCACAAGGATAGTTGTATCTGAACGGGCGCGTGAAGAAAATGACGATAGAACAACGCCGTTAGTTTCCAGGTACGCTTTGGTTTCGTTTATGATATGGGTTTCGGCAAGAGCAAGCTTTACAGCGGGGTTGGTAGAAGCTTCGGTTGAATCTGGATCCGGATTAAGAAGGGATGCTTTTGAAATCGCCATTCGATCTGCGATAGACGAGGCTACAGCATCGCTCTGGAGAGCCACGCTATCAATAACCATCCGGAGCTAATGGTAGAGATCACTCACGTTCATGTAAAGCATGCTCCAATTGAAGTCTTTCCCTGCCATAGACTTCCGCTTCGCAGCTTTCTCATCTTTCACACTGCGCTTTTTTCCTTCCGTTTCTATCAGAGGGTTGCCCTTGCGATTCACTGCACCAAGGATGTGCACCAACCTCCCTTGGAAAGACTTCTTATCCAGTGCTTCATATGCTTCCACTGCATCCTCAGGCCGAGCGAACGTAACATAGGCAAGTCCTTTGGCCTGTCCAGTAGAGGGGTCGACTGGAATATGAACCTGTGGAGGAGAATTGCACGTTAGCTCGAGGTTCGGTAAATGGAGGAGAAAAAAAAGAATCAGATAATATTTCTACTATCGGAAACTCCCTATAGGATCAGCATGCCAAAAGCTCTGATGTCCCTATACTGGTTTTGCATCCTCGCAATGACAAAAAAACACCATATTCACCTGTGAAACGAGAAAAAAATTCAGCATATTAGCTCGGCCAAGATGACGAAGAAGGTAGAAGGTGTCAGAATCTATTTCTACTATCGGAATTTCCCTGAGGATCAACATGCCCGAGGGTCTGATGTCCCTATGCAAATTTTACATCTTAGATTAAGATCAGAAGTGACATTCACCTGAATGAGGAAGTTTTGTCAGCGATGTTATATAGAGGCGAAGCAAAAGGAGGGGAAAGTTCAGAAAATATTTCTACTATCGGTTTCCCAGAAGGATCAACATACTCGTACGAGTCTGATGTCCCTATTTATATTGTCATCTCGAACGAGAAGACGATAGGATAATATATGCTGGCAAAACTCACCTGTGATATAGTACCGAAAGGATTGAATATCTCTTCTAGGTCCGACTTGGTGCACGAAAAAGCCAAATTCCGTACGAAAAGACGTCCGGTTTGTAATATTGTTTCTTTTGTTGGGTCTTCGGGTTTTTCTGGCTGAGGCGTGGGTGACTTGGCCTGGTAGAGAAATTGAATCACTATTGCCAGGTACACGAGGAAGCTCACCTTCGGATTATCACCACAAACCTCACCATCCGATTGTTCATAAACCTTTTCGACATCATCAACGTGCTTTGACATTCGCCTTCTCATCCAATCCATATCAGAAAGACCTTCCTCGTTCATTTCAGCATTCACCGGCTCATCGTCAATCTCCTTCGCGCTCGTGGATGCCTCCGGCTGATTCTCGTTGGCCCATGCAGGTCCCTTCTTGGTTTGCATCACCTCCATAAACTCATCCATTTGATGCTGTTTCTTCGGTTTCTGAGGCTCCTTCCCCTTCTCAACACGAACCTTCTTGAAATCAATAGTGCTGCTTCCGGCAGGAGCCTCAGCGTCGTCCGTACGTAGCCGTTTATTAGGCCGAGGTTTGGGAGCATCCTTAGCACCCTATAACTCCACGAATGTGTCAGTCTAGCTGCTTGACTCAAAACACAAGGAAAGAAAACAGAACTCACCTCAACAACATCGACACGGATCCGCGTAGACCCAATAAAAGTCTTGTCAAACCACTCTCGAGTAGCTTGAGCTTCCTGTTCCGTCTTATAACCAACAAACCCGAATCTACGAGATGTCCCATCTCGCTTGTGCGGGACTTTAACGTCGGTGAGGGTACCTGCTGGACCGCCCTTTTGAGTGAAATGTTTTTGTAGCTGTTCTGGAGTTACATAGGATGGTAGATTCTTGACAATGAGGCGCGACATGACCTCGAAGGAAGAACTTGAGGAAGGAGTTGAGTAGGGAAACGATTGAAAAAGACTCAGAAAGCTTGAGAATTTTTTTTTCTATCATCATTTCTAAATATGGCAACAGCTTTTAACGCCCATATAGCGCCCGCAATGAGGTCTCCCCACCGCGACGCACGGTGACCCCAGCACTCTCAATCCTTCTCATCCTTAAGCTGCTGTTCGCGAATCTCCCCAGCTGCAGCCTTGAGACTATGTCTTTGGAAACAGGAGAACGAAATCCGAGGGGAATTCCAAAAGCACCTTTCATCGTAAGCTTCACTCATTCTCAATAACTTTCACGGCCTGAAGTTATCGGCCTTCACAGGTAGATGTTGATGCCCATCTTGGAGGGCCAGATGGTGACGCTGAAGGCCCATTGAAAGCAATTCAGGAGTCGATAGGGTGCGCTCGCAAATTCTTCTCGATGGAGTCACGATAACGAGTTCTATCGAACAGTAAATATCGCTACATGGACGCCAACCTCACACAACGACGACAAGGACTTGAAGAGAAGATACCCGATATCAAAAAGACACTGAGTATGGTAGAATATTTGAGGGACAGGAGGGTACGTATCGATTGGTGCTAATCGTGTCCATCATCGAAAAAGTAAACTTTGGGCAGGAAGGAAAGCAAGCTGGCGACGATGCCGAAGACGATCTCGAAGACGACCTCGAAGATGAAGATACCTCCACTCCAAAAAGACTAAGAACCTCATTTGAATTGAACGATACACTATTCGCAGAAGCAGAGTTGGAAGAAACAGACACTGTTTACCTCTGGCTAGGTGTACGTCCGTTATATTCGTGTTTCTCCGGCCTACATACTGAAAGGACTCAAGGCAAATGTGATGTTATCGTACAAAATCCCAGTTGCAATCGAATTGCTAAAATCCAAACTACAAGCTGCCGAGACTAGTTTGGCAAATACAGTGGAAGACCTGGAATTCTTACGGGAACAGCTCACCGTGATGGAGGTCAACATGGCACGGGTGTACAATGCCGACGTAAAGCGAAGGAGGGAGAAGAGACTGAAAGCAGAAGGGGCTGATAAGGCCGGTGGTTGATTGGTTGGATGTCTGTGTGCGTTCCAAAATGTGAAAAGAAATGTACAGTATCGGGTGCACTTCTCCTCGCGATCACCGAATGCGAAACTGCGACAGATAATTGTAATCATCCATCGCCTCCTCCACGTAACCCTTTAGCTTCAATGCTATATCTTCGCCATACTCAACCGTCCACCTTCGCACTTCATCTTCCAACGCAGGTGGCTCCACTTTTCCCTGTCCGAAAGAAGTCATTAGCCTCGACATGAATCTAACATGAATTCACCCAAACCTTGTCTTTAATAACTCCCGTGGATTCGTAGATGGTCTTCAAGTAGATTTGCTCATTATGTTCCACATCCATGGGTGTATGCGACGCCTTTGGCGCCCACTCATATTGAATCCGTGATTCATCGACACCTATCAAAGCACACAACTTCCTCATTTGGTTCTGGGTGTCATTGACCAACTCATCTCCGTCAATGACGATCGCTTCCCGTCCCGACTCCTTGAAAAGATCAAAAAGGATCCTCGGCCACCTCAACGTAGACGCCAGTCGAATCCCCGGATCGTTAGGACCAGCGCCTAGACTATTTATCATGGCTTTCGCAATCGAAGAAACTACGCTAGTCGGGTGGCGAATCGTGAATAATGGGGTTATATTCACCAAAAACGGATCTGGAAGAAAAGTTGGATTCGAAGCTGTGCCCATACGCGTGTTTACGTTGGGTGTCGACTCTAACGTCTCATCCAAAATTGCAGGATGAACGTCGTTTACCAAGCTGGGGAATTGAGAGTGAATCACGGAAGTGGACAAGATGTAGTGGACATGATTTTTTAACAAGGGAATCCGGCCCTTACAGAAAACGACTCAGTCTACGCTCGCCTACCAAACGCCGGGTACAGTATACATAACTTGCTCACCTCTGCCTGGATTTCCTTGATCTTCCTCTGCATCTCCTCATAACTGTGTTGATAAGTATCATCTATCGCTACCCTCTTGGTCGCGAAGATACAAGTATTCGGCATACGCCTTTCCGGTCCTGCTGCATGAGCTGATCTGAATGAGTACATGATTGCTTCAATATCGGGATGGGTTGTTAGAATATGGGCAAGCAAATTAGATCGTGTACGAGAGTGAGAAAACAGAAATATAGGTCGTTGGCGATCGTATTGCTCCATAGAAGTCGGAGTAGGCGGAGGGTGTTCACAACACGATTGGCCTTCCTTCCGCCTGTCTAAGTACGAACATCCGCGAGGCAACCTCGAGGTAAACCTAGGTAAAGCGTGATCCAGGTCATTGAAGACACATTGAATACGTTGTATTCAGTTTGAAAGCTTCCTCGAATGCTCTGGGTTTTAAATGATTGCGAGCAAGCCAAAGCGGACGGCGGACTCGCCCTCAGAGACGAAACTGCGAAAGGTATTCGTAGTCCTCCATCGCCTTCTCAGCCATCATTTTCAGCTTCTTTGCACTATCCTCCCCCCACTCCTCCCGCCACTTCCTCACTTCGTCATCCAATATAGGTATTTTGAATTGTTCCTGGTTCACAAAATAAGTTTTCGACAGAAGAAGCGACTCGGTGTAGGGGGTAACACGTACCTCATCTCTTATTACGCTCGTGGACTTGTATAACGTCTGCCGAAAGATATCGTTCCTCGTCTCCTCGCTCAACTCGGTGCACAACACCTTCGGCTTCCATTCATATTGAATCTGAGTCGGATCTACACCAATCAAAGCACACAACTTTATCATCTGGACTTCAATATCTCTCTGACTAGTTCGTCTCCATCGATAATGATAGGACGGAGCCCAACATTCTTGTAGTAGTCATATAGAATCCGTGTCCATTTCAAGGAACATGATGATATAACTTCTGGATCATTCACTGTAGTACCAAGGGATCGGAAAAAGATCTTCACTGCAGAGTTCATCGCTCGTATAGGATGTCGAATTGTGAACACAGGTGTGACGCTCGCCAAAAAGGATTCCGGAAGGACCGTTGGATTAGGGATGGTGTACATTGGCAAACCTAAGAGCTCCGTGCCCCTGTTTCCATCGATGACTACGGGATGCGTTTCGTTGAATATATCCGGAAATTCATCATTGACCAAAAATGTGGAGAGAATCTTTCGCGAGAGGAATGTGCCCCTACAGTAACAGAGTATTTGAGGCGGAATCCGGAACAACTCGGAAAGTACACACCTTCTGACGGTCATCCTGAAACTTTTGTTTCATATTATCGTAGCAATATTGGAAGGTATCCTCAGAGGATATCTCCTTGGTCACCCAAATTGACCCATCTTTGGCACGCCTCTCAGGACCGCCATAATGAGCCCCTCTGAAAGGATATAAAATGCCGTTTCCGATGAGGGGGTGGGTTTCAAGAAGGTGAACGAGCAAATTGGATCGTGTTCGTGGGTGGGAGAAGACGAAAACGGGTTTCTGCGGCCGCCGACAGGATTTCGATTTGTTCGTGGAGAGATCGTCGACGACGTTCAGTAGTGCGACTGAAGAGGGGGGTTAAAACGTTAACCGGGGACGCTGCTTGTCAACCCTGTCGAGACTAGAAACAGACATCAATGAGATCTATAAACGCTTGCTGGACCTCAGAAATGACATCTCGGGGCCTGAAACTCTGAAGAACGACAGCTTGGAGGTGCACATTTCGCAGGTGAACATATGCTGGGTGGTCATCTCTGACTCAACGGTGACTGTGTTGTCGGTCAGCTTTTTACGTCATCAGTAATTGGGTAAAAAAAAAACTATTAACTTTTCGGACATTTTCTAGCAATGGCGAAGAAATCCCTAAAAAAGTCATTAAAAGTACCGAAATTTATTTACCCTACTGACGGTAATTTTCACCACCATCACCGATGCAATGTCTTCTCTATGTAAGATATCATTGGCAATACCTTCCTTACTTTCTACCACGACGCAACTCTTCAACTTGCTCGAGCCAACATTTCAACTCACCTCCCCACCCACCAATTCGCCTCAACTTCTGCTGCTCCGGATCGACCGATGGAACACCAATACCCATAACCTGCATTTCCTCTCTCCACACCTTCCGTTTCCGTGAATGTGCAGATAAGCAATACAAAAGAATACTATTTTTCGAGAAAAACGTTTCTATCCACGATTCTTTACAAGCAGGGCTGCATGTCTCTTGGAGTCTGAATAGGCGAAGGAATGTGCGTAGAACTATGCGAGGGAAATAGAGTATCAATGGAGGGTCGAGCCCTGAGGATGGAAGTGTAAATCGACTTGGAATCCGCAACTTGAACTTGAAATTCATTGAATAACGGAACACTTACATATAATATCCGTTGCATTTTCAGAAACAATTCTACCCCCGTGGAGCCGATATTCGCCGTCAATAACCCATCCCCCTTCAGAATTCTCTCTCATAATCTTCTCGATCTTCCCCTGAAATTCATCCGGCGGGGTCATCTTCCATCCTGGTTCCCAGAAGTAGCGGTCCAGGGAAAAGTGGGGGAGATTCAAGATGGAAGAAATTTTTGCGCTGACGGTCGTCTATTTCGTTGTGGCCAAGGTTTTATATCATTCAACAAAAAATCTCCCGAGAAAACATGGACGCGCTTGCAATGCTCACCTTTCCAGAACCTGAATGACGCGTTTTCGGTGATCAGCAATCATGCAACGGGAACGCGTAGAAACCCACCAGAATTCCCTACTACATGGACTCTGTAGGTCCCTTTTCCGTCGCCGACAAGTGGAGGGAAATTCATGATACTGGTTTCGTGTCAAGGGGGCTCATGCAGCCTCAATGTAACTGCGGGAAAAAGAAAGAGTCTGAGTCATGGAATAGATTCTCGGCTCCGTTGAAGTTACCCATCTACTTACATCCGATACTTACTTACCTCGCGGATGTCGCGGATTGAACCAGGTTGATTTTGATGGTTGTCCGCCCACCATCGACACCAATATTGATTGCGGCGCCCATATCCACAAGGATTGCAAGGTCTTCGGTATAATCTACCAAGCTAGCTCTCTCTGCATCATTATTATGACCCTCTCGCCTTGCGCCCAATGCTCAAGAGTCAGGCCGAGTTAGGATCGGCCTCCAATCGATAATGACCATCCGGCGCGATATTTTGGACATGCAATCCCGAGTATTAACCGACAATCTTCAAGTCCGCCCTCAAGCTTCAAGAAGTGCTCAAACAGACCGTTAGCGACCACGAAATCTAAATTTGAAAATAGCTAGGTAGGTATACGAGATGATTCATGGGCTCGCGAGTGTAGGGAGAGGCTTTCAGGTGAGAATCAACTTTCGCACTAGTTCCATGGAACATGCAATTTTAGAATTGACGGAAATATCGACCCTTTGAAGCATCTCGACGGGGAGGAGGAATGTGGCCACTTTTCTCTCCTGAACATCGGTTTCGTTTTTTCGAAAAGAAAAAAAAGTTCGGAAACGTTATCGATCACTCAAAAATCCGTGTGTTTGAGAAAACTCGAGGGATGTATACCAAAACTCGAAACTCAAAGGACACAAGGTATATCAACTTCCACAACTCCCAACTCCTCTCCAACCGCTCCAGGTCTACTCCTAATCAAGATGATCCAAGTTGCCAACCAAAGGAAAAACAAATAAACGGGGAAGGGGGGGTATACGCCGAGATGGAAAAGTCGAAGCGGGCACTGGGCTTAGAGGGCAGCGATGTTGGTGCATCCCAAAGCAACGACTCCGTTCTGCCCAAAGGTTCAAACTGTAAGACGCCGGAGGCTCCGTAACATATGATCTTCAAAGTGTAACTCACAAATCCGTTATTCTCACAGCAAGCAGTCTGGCCCTTGCAGCTGTTTACGCCGACGCCGACGACACTGATGGGGTTGCAAGTAAGACCGCTGTAGGGGGGGAGAGAATTCAGTAATACGGTGAGAACGCCGCCCGATGCATATGTCGTTAAGGATCTCCGACTTACACTTGAGCGGTAACGTCCTGGACGTTGATACCGAGAAGAGCGAAGAGGCCGCTGAGGGAGTCATCGTCGGCCTAAAAAAAATTCGACGAGAATTGAGTGGGAAAGGGGACCAGTCAAAATTGATGGCAGGAAAGGATTGACAGAGAAGAGGTCTCACATTTTGGAGGCTGTTACAGCACTGAACTTCGGTGCTGCACACATCGGTCTGTCCCCAAGCAGCAACGAGGGTAGCGAAGGTGAAAGCAACAGCGACGGTCTTGGTGAGCATTTTTTGATGCTGGGAGGTTTATTAGGTGAGTTAGAACTCGAAGGATAGAAAGAGGCGGATGGGTTGATGAATCTACCCAGTTTTGGTAGTATGGCTTTTATACACCGGTCAGGGAAGCATTCGGACTCGGACGGAATAACCAATGGAGTCCGAATCGTCGTCGCGGTGTGTACGAAAAAACTCCAAGTTCATTCGGTTGAACATGTTCACGAAGGGTGAACAACGGAAGACACCAAGAATGATGTTTGCCACCTTATCCTTCGCAAAACACAGAAACCTTAAAGGTAGCTAACTCCTAAGCCACACTGGCAAGATGATTGAAGAAACCCTTTGTTCTCAAATATGGCTGAACAAGAGTATGCGGTAGCGTCAAGTAATTCACCGCACTCGTTCGAACGTTACAAGAGCCCGTTTAGACTTTAACAACTCTAAGTTGATTGACCCGAGCTCCTAAAATTCCGGTTATACGAAACGCGTATGTCGCGTTGTTTAGCCTGGACCCGAGATCAAAAAGCTCTTGGGAGGATAATAACCGAACCTGGCTTCTAACTCAAGGGTTGCTGCGTGCTTTGAGGTTTGAAGCTTGAAACTTGCAAGTAGATCTAGAAGTCTCCGCAAGAGGCGGACCGTCGGCCCGTAGACCGTTCGCTAACTTAGCGTCCAAGTCGTGGAAAACCCAGAGTAAAGGTCGCTTACCGACTCGCCACAAACGGCAAACAGTGAACCTTGAAGACAAATCCTTTCGTTTGATAGTTTAGAGTTTCTCATATAGCAAAATCCCCTATTATCTCAAGCGAAAAAAAGACGACACGAGTAAGTTCGGATAGGTAAAGTGAGTAGTACGCAGGGTGGGCATGGGTGACCCGATTTACCAGACAATGGGCGTCAGATCTAGAGACAGCCACAATTTTTTCTTGATTCCAAGAGTCATCCTGGATGGGCATAAAAGCCGCATCAACAATCGTTGGGTCGTTCCATCATCGTTCTAACTCACCTAAACCTTCCACATAAAAAATGCTCGCTAAGACCGTCGCTGTTGCTTTCACCTTCGCCAACCTCGTCGCTGCATGGGGACAAACTGACGTGTGCAGCACCGATGTTCAGTGCTGTAACAGCCTTCAGAACGTGAGTTCTCCTTTTCAAGAGCCGTGAACTGCCATACTAAAACCTATTTCTCCAGGCCGACGACTCCTCTCTCACTGAAACTTTCGCTCTCCTCGGTATCAATGTCCAAGACGTTACTGGCCAAGTGTAAGACGTAGACTCTTAAAGCTATGTGGAAGCGTCTCATGCGTGTATTCCTCCTTCAGCGGTGTTACCTGTACCCCCATCAGCGTCATTGGCGCTGGGATCAACACCTGCAAGGGCCAGACGGCTTGCTGCGAGAATAATGGCTTCGTAAGTATTTCTTGAACAGTGTCTTTCAGCCTTCCGACCACTCAATACGATTCTTATACTTAGAACGGAGTCGTTGCTCTCGGATGTACCAACGTTGCTGCCGTCTAAAGTTTCAGATTCCGAACGTCCAACCAGGATATGCATATACCCCTCAGTCTTAGTCTCTTTAGAGTGCGCGTCGTGGACCGTTCTTAGATACTGAGTACATCACAAAAAAAGCGATTCGAGGAGTCGAGATTTCGCTTTAGATCTGGAAAAGGACTTGTTCGGAATTCATATTTCTTTGCTTATAGTAGTATATAAAAAACACAAAATCCATAATGCCTTGAAGCTTTACGCGACAACAACCGGCCAACCAGAGGAGAAATCCAGAAAATTGATGCCCAAGAAAGCTTTACTATCATCATTAGCGCTGTTACGAACGTAGTGATAAACGATCACGTATCGCCCGCTGATTGGGTCTTTGAAAATGCTCTGGCCGCCTGAAAAACGAAGGGAAAGATCAACATCGTGGTTTAGTGCCAGTACTAGGCGCAACGCAACAAAGGAAACATAGAAGGATAGAGATCGAGTGATTTACCAGGAGCATAGACGTCGTCATGAGACGCCAAAATCACCGTGCCGGTTGGAGGGTCCCTCTGTTCAGTCAGCGCATGTCCAAGTTGCCCAACGAATGGCCCCATTCCGCTAGTTCCACGGCCTACGCGGACTTTGTATTCCCCCCCAGCCGGTGGACGGCCCTAGACGTTCAAAGCTCGGGTCAATTAGCCGAAAGGAGTGCCCCGCACAAGGCGGGAAGAAACACCCACATTGCCGAAAAGAGTAACACCGTCGGAGAAGAAATGGAACCAGAAAGATGAATTGTCAGGTTTAAATGTAGTACCGCCTTCTACCCCGCGATTTTTTCCACCTGCGAGGTGCGTTCCAGGAGTTGGCTATCGAGATTTATGATAAACGTAATTTTGTAGTGAGCGAATGAGAACTTCAGACGTACAGAAGCTGGATTATTGACATCAGGCCCGATACTGATTTGAAAAATCCCTTGCACATGAGAACCAAAGGAGAGTTTGAGACCGTTGTCATTAATCAGGTCGGGATCAACTAAATGGTTCCACGGGAGGGAAGAAAGTGAGCCCCAACAATGATAAGACACTTAAAAACTTACTGGCAATAAATGAATCCCCTCCTTTGGACCGGACGACTTCACCGAGATCTGTCCAAGTGCCAGGCTCCATCGACGGGCTGGTAGCAACACCGATGGCAGCGTCTTGACTGTTGACCTGAGAGACTGAGTAATATAACACGTATTTTCCCAAGTTGAAACTGATCGAAGGGGCCCAGATTTCGCATCTCCCCGGAAGATCAATCTTCGAACAGTCGGGCAATACAAAACCGACATTGGTCCAGGGTCTGAGGGTCGAGTGGTTGGGAAACGTGCACAAGTTTCTCGAAGGAAATCGATAAGAATCTCACCCTGTCAAGGATGGACTGGTGAAAATCTTGATGCCTCCACCGGTGGAAAAAACGAAGTACTTGCGAGAATCGGGATTGTACCTGTGATTTTCCAGTAAAAAGCTCGATAATGCCGAAGTTCTGAAATGCAAGTCAAAGGGCATACCATATTGTAGGATCTCGCACTATGATGTTCTCTGGATTCGGACCCCTGTCAGAACTAAAGGAAACATCGAATCATCGGTCACGCACCGCTACCAGGAAGTGGATTGGGAACAGCGAAGACGGAAGCAATTACGGAGAACAGCGATGCTAGAAGAAATAGGAAGTGCATGGTGACCGACAGGAAACGTCCGAAATCCGAGCCCATTTTATACCAATCAAGAACAGTATTAGACCAAATCTGGCGTTTTCAAGCCAGGTTGCGCCGCATCTTACACATGGTAGTTTTTTTACTTAGCTCGTAAACCATACGATATTTATTGTTGACCATTGCCTCTGCTGGCCCATGTGCAACATGAGATTGAAGGAGTATCTGGATCATTTCTACCAACACGGCCTTGTCAAAGCAATTGAAGTCAGCACCACCATGACTGAAGTAAGCGGGAGGATCGTTACTTCAACTTGGTGGAATGAAAGCTTGACGAGTGGAACATTCCCCCAAGCCGACGGTGCTCTGTCGAACTAATAGAGCAAGTCCGCCTCACCCGATAGCAGTGTCAATATATTCAAGTGGGCGGAGTGGAATGCGGTTCTATTAACGTTCATAAGTCACCTGAGAAGGCAGGGAAGAGTTCGCATACGGTTGCAATAGATCCCCTCACGAGTTCATGTTCTTCGTCAATCAAACACGGAAGATTAGTGAACGCAGCAAGTCTTCAATGCCCATAAAATCAGGAAGAGAGAGGTGATAAGTACAACGTACGTACTCCATATCGCAGTGAAATAAAAGCAGAACTAAGAACCGTAAACTCGTTTTCTTTTCCACCGCATTGAGCTTCTTCCGTCCGGTGTCCAAATCGTTCAGATCGTCTGAGTCTTCCATGATTGCGGCCCGTCTGCTTAGCATTTTTGTCGGACTTGCTACAGAGATCCTCGAATGCAGTTCAGAAAGCGCAGAGCCTCAAGACTGACGGAGTCGGTTCTGTGGGAGTGCCCCAGAATATACGGTGTCTTTAACTCCGGAGAATCTTGACACGAGACATTCGATAAGGATGGCAGTCGCAGCTTGGCGATCCCTAAGGTACTTTGTTTTCTCGAACTGATACGATGGCGAATTTCGTGGTTTCCTGGTATCGCATCGAGTACAAGTGAGCTGCACTCGTGTTTAGTATGTTGTCCGAGTAATATAACTGTGCGAAGAAAAATTAGGAAAAACAAACGCTTAACAGATCCTGGACGCACCCGAGAAACTTGCCCCACACTGCTGTGTGGCAGTCCACGAACGTTGAACTGAAGAGTGTGACATTACAAATTTACTTACTATTGCCAACACTTTCACTCTTCCGAATCTGCTTGCTTGGGAGCAGCGACGCCCGATATCTTGTCATCGCCATTTGATCCTTTTGCCTTTTGCCGCTGCTTTCACCGCTCAATAAGGAGTGTGGATACGCGGCCGCGTCTCCAATGTATCTTGTGAACATTAGAAATTTGGAAATTATACCGCTGTAGGTGCGACAAATTCTGGTATTGAGAGAGTGTCGTGGTCGTGAGGAACGCGTCAACCACATGGCGCCTACTTTGACTCTTGAGCTCGGACCTTTCCCACGAGTCCATGCTCTGTCCTCTGTTCCTCCCACCCTGTCAAGTTCTGGTTGATATGCAGGCCACATCTCAATATTTCCGGAGACCAGAATTCACCGAAAAAAAGGATGGGAGCTACATTATCAGGCCATGCCCCGGGACGAATTATTCTCGGTAATTCAGATTTTATGGTACGAGGTTTCGCATTCGCATCTATCTACTTATTTATTATTGTACCGTGCCTTCAGTTCTTGCCTCTCTGACAAGACTCTTACACGATTCAAATGACAAATCCGGAGGTCGATCTCCTAAATCTCTTCCCGCTTAACACATATAAGGGTATTTTGACACAACTTTCTACCCCTCACACTTCACCATGGACTCCCTCTACTACACCACCCCTTTGGGAATTTTTGCTGCGTACTGTGGATATAGGTACCTCTATGCTTGTCATGTCAGATCCAAGGTGGGAGACATCTCAAGCTCTGTAGTTTTGGGATTAATATTGGACGCAGCTTCATCACATCCCAACCCTAGGCTCCGACGGTATATTCTCGTCTTATGCCACGGCGTGGAGATTCTTCAAGGATGGACGTGCCGTCATCGAAGAAGGCTGCGAAAAGTATGGTAGCGCATTCAAAATCCCCACTTTGGACGGATGGCAGGTTGTTGTCAATGGTCCCAAGATGTTAGAGGACATGAGGAAGGCGCCAGAGACTGAGCTCAGTGCCACCAAAGCTTTTAACGATCTCGTCAAATCCGATTATACGATTGCTCCAGAAAATATGATGAACCCCTACCAAATCGATGTTGTTCGCACCCCTCTCACTCGTAACATCGGGGCTCGATTTGAAGACGTCAGAGACGAAATCGTAGTGGCATTTGACGATAATTTCCCCCACGAACATGGTTCGTTACTTTACCTCGTCTTCTTCCGAATTGGTGTTAATCGATCATAGATTGGGTCGAGATGTCAGTAATTAAACCCATCCAGAATGTGGTTGTGAGAGCCTCCAACCGGTTAATCGTTGACTTACCTCTTTGTAAGTCTAATCCAGATGAAGCTATTCGACTTGGCTTAACCATTTTGCTGGTAGGCCACAACGAAGACTACTGCGAGCTCAACGTACAGTTCACCATTGATGTCATCACAGACGCCATTAAAATAAGTCTATTTCCGAGGTTCATGCATCCGTCAGTAACCTTTGCCATCTGCTCATGACGCCTGTTCTGATATGCCTGTCCCGCTTTTAGCATCGTAGGACCCTTGATTTCGAAAGGAAGAGCAAATATCAAGAGAGCTACGAAGCACCTCGCACCTATTCTCCAAGAGAGGATCAAACAGCTGGCTGAACACGGTCCAGAGTGGGAAGATAAACCCAATGACTATATTACCTGGGTAATCGAAGCGAACCGAGAACTTGGTGCTGATTGGCAACGAGGTTCTATAAAGGACCTCGTTCTCCGCGTCCTCAGCGTGAATCTTGCGGCGATCCATACGACTTCTACTACTTTTACACATACTTTATATCAGCTAGCTGCACATCCTGAGGTCGTTCCCAAGCTCAGGGAGGAGGTCGAGGAGGTGACTGCCAGGGAGGGCTGGACCAAAGCCGCAATGGTGCAACTAAAGTTTATGGATAGCTTTTTGAAAGAGACGCAGAGACTCACTGGAGTTAGCGCTGGTGAGTTATCTTACATTTCGATCATGGTTACACTACTGACCCCTATTGTTACTCAAACCAGTTACCATGACGAGGGTAGCAGCAAAGGATTTCACTTTCTCTGATGGGACGTTCTTACCAGCTGGAACTAAAGTCGCGTTTGCCGCGCAGGCCGTTCACGAGTCAGAGGTAAGATGCAAGGAAAGCGATCATAGCCTGAAAACTGACTCGTTCTCTTCCACGCCTTCCCCTACCCAGTCTTGCTATCCCAATCCAGCCACCTTCAGACCCGCCAGGTTCTCTGACATGAGGGAGAAAGAAGGCGAAGGTGTTCGACATCAAATGATAACTCCAACATCGGAATGGCTACTCTTTGGACACGGAAAACATGCTTGGTAGGTTTTCGTTTCTCATGTAACTTTTGTGCCTTCTGAGTTGCCTTTCTCGACAGTCCCGGTCGCTTCTTTGCGGTGAACGAGCTCAAATCGCTTCTTGCACACCTCGTAATGACATACGATATTAAATTTCCCGACCATTCTCCCGGAGCTCCAGAGCCCATGAGCTATGCAGGGAATCCGGTGCCAAACCCGAATGCAAAGGTGTTGTTCAGGAGGAGGAAACTTTGATGCGATGCGGAAGTGGAGGTGGAGAATATATTCGTTTGTGAAGGATATCCTGCCAGATGTGGACCACCGACTCAGCTATTTTGAGTGGTATATGCGGTGAAACACGCGGATATTACATCCTGGGTATGTTCGCGGCTTCATAAATACTTATTTACATACAGATTCAAATCGGAACATTGGATTCATAGATCTCTTTTCTGCACAACTTACTCATGTCCCTCCCGTACGCAATCGCTTCAGTTGACGACAACAGGCCATCCAGAAGAGAAATCCAAAAAGTTGATGCCCAGATATGATTGACCACCGACTTCGTTGTTGCGAACGTAATGATAGACCATCACGTATCTCCCACTGACGGGGTCTTTGAAGACACTCTGACCACCTTCAAATAACATACGAATGAGGGCGGAAAACACCTAGCCAGAACCCGTGGGAAAGCCTACCAGGTGCATAGACGTTATCATGAGACCCCAAAACTAACGAGCCAGTTGGGGGATTTCTCGTTTCGGTCAGATCGTGTCCGGATTGATCAAAGAAAGGGCCCATTCCGCCGTCTCCACGTCCAACGAGAACTTTGTATTCTTGTCCTGCGGGCGGGCGGCTACTGGACTACAAAACCACCGTGTTTTTTAAGAAAGAGAAACAACTTACAAGTCAGTCTATTGAAAAGCCGGGAATTTAACAATAGGACAACTACTCACACCGGTGAGAGGCGTGACACCATCAGAGAACATGTGGAACCAGAAAGGTGAATTGTCAGGTTTGAACGTGATCCCGCCCTCTGATGGGCGACCGTTTCCGCCTGCGAGATGTGTTCCAGGAGTTGCCTGGTTCGGAAAGGGTTTCATGTCAGTTCAGAAGGAAAGGAGGGAGGGAGGGAGGCGCTCTGACTCCTGAGCGTCAAATTCGACGAACCGAAGCAGGGTTATTGACATCAGGCCAGATGCCGATCTGATAGATTCCGTTCCAATAAGAGCCGAATGAAAGCTTGAGACCGTTGTAGTCAATCAGGTCGGGATCGACTATATGATTATGAATTTTTGCGAGAGGAAACAAAAAAAAGAGTTCAAGTTTTCTTTTACCCTTCCGATACGGGAACAGACACTCACTAGCGTTGAAAACGTCTCCCGACTTGGACGAGACGACAGCAGCGAGATCTGTCCATGTACCGGGCTCCATTGAAGGACTAGTAGCAACGCCGATCACAGAATCTTGACTTCCGATGGTAGAGGCTGCATAATACAGCACATATTTCCCCAGGGTGAAGCTGATAGAGGGTGCCCATAATTCACAGTTCCCCGGGTGGTTGATCTTGGAGCAGCCGGTGGGCATTACAGTACCGACTTGGGTCCATGGGCTGTATATGAGATATGAGAAGCTGTTCAGGTGGCTCTGAAGTAAGGATAGTAAATGTCCTCACCCAGTCAAAGATGGACTCGTGAAGATTCTGATGCCCCCGCCAGTGGAGAACACAAAGTATTTGCTAGAGGAAGGGTTGTACCTGTGATTTCGATGAATAAACAACCACTGACTTGAATAGGGAGCAGAAAACGCACCATATAGTAGGATCTCGCACCACAATGTTGTCTGAAGCCTTGTCAGAATCGAAGTAAGTTGGGAAAGGACCATGGCGACGCACCGCTACCGGGAAGTGGATTGGGAACGGCCAAGATGGAGGTGACCACTGAGAGTAACGACGTCAGAAGAAAGAGGAACTGCATGACGATTCAACACGAATCTCCCGAGATACAAACCTGTTTTTAAACTTCTAAAGATAGCTTCAATCCAAATCCGGTCTATTCAAGTCAGTTACGATACATACAGGATTCGTGATGGCCCACAGCCAAGGTCTAAGCTAGCCCATGCGCTACTCGAAGCTCGAGCGAATATCTGGACGCACGCATCCATTCATATGACTCTGTCAACCCATGTGTAACTCCAGGAAAGTATGTCAAGCATGGTTCGCGCCTGATTAAGACAAACCCAGGAAGGATACCTTGCCCGTTCTTTCGGCCAACAAACCTGGCATCGTCACGACGGATATGGACGGGAGGACCTTTGCTTGATGAAACCCAATAAATGAACCGCCCCAGTCAAAGGAGGCGCTCTGTCGGGTTTGAAAAGGCAAGTCCGTAAACGCTGGCATCAGGGATATCACGGACGAAGGATGAATCCATATGACAGTTCTTTTTAAGTGATTGAGTCACCTGAGAAGGCAAAGGAAAGGCTTGTGCACCGTTTTATCACGCAATAACACCATATTCCCTGATTCACATCCAGAAATTCAATCGGCATTAGCCAAGAGCTCACTGCCAGAAAATGACCTGATGTATTGGTGAAGCAAGATGAGGTCAAGTCCAACGCATGTGTACTCCCTGGCAACGTCGCAATCATACCGCACAGATGTAAGTCCCCTTGGATGCGAGCTGTTTCTTGGCTGTATTGAGTTTGTTTTCAAGCCATTATTCCGATTTCTTCCGGTAGTCCATCCGATGTTGCTACCCACATCAAACCTATGTGCCCTGCATTTCTTCTCGAACCGATCCATAGAGTCTTGGATCAGATTCAGACTGTATAAAACGTGAGCGACAGGGTAGAGAAAGTCGGTTCTGCGGAATACCACAGACCTTTCCCACTTTGATGACAACTTGGTAGACCGGTACTAGCCGTGCGTCTTTTTGGCGGTGGCTTTTTGGGGATCTTTAGTGTTCATCGTCCAATTCCTTGCTTCACATTTGAGAGCGAGTATCGATGTTGCTAGGAGAATAAATCGCTTCAATAAGTAATGAGGTGAAAGTCGTTAAAAGCAAGTGGACGTTGGAGAGAAGAAGAGAGAACCGGACCGCAATTGCCGGGTCTCCACCACGACTTTCATGCAACTTTCAAATTTCATGTCCGCCTCACTGCCTTGACTCCAACTACGAAGATCGTGGTTGTGCAGGCAAACAGCGAGGCCAACTTCCACCGCAGAGCCAGTCGGAAAGCATATTTTTTCACTCGGTTTTGCGAAAATACGCCAATTCTTGTCGGCCTGGCCATTGCTCAGAGACGACTGCAATAGCGATTTCCCAACCATCGTCCAAACTGTCCGACAACGCTGTTTTTTTGTGATTTCCAAAGTCATTCCGGTACCCGTAAATAGAGCGGCTTTATTATGCTTTGATATCAAACTCGCCTTCCTATTGTACAGCTTTTACCGTAACCGCCAAGTTCCCGGATACCGAGAATGTCAGCTTCCTCTCTGAGGACTGGCATTTCATGTGCCATGTCGTGCGGATTTGTGAGCTTTCCTTCTGTTTGACGAGAAAACTTGACTGAAAGACCTCGGGCAGCTACTGCACTCCCTTTTTCACCAACTGAAGAAAACACGTTTACGCTTTCTCATAGCCCTCACTCTGGTCATCCCTCTGGCTCCTGCCCAGTTACTCTATTCTGTTCGTCTCACCGCGCTCTGGGCTGCATTCATCAGCTATTCCACATGCTACACAACATTATTCTCATCAATCTTCCTTTATCGACTGTCCCCTTTACATCCATTATACAAGTACCCCGGACCTGTCCTCGCTAAATGTACAAAATTTTGGGGAATGTATCAAACCCATGGCGGAAAAGCTCACATCAAATCACTCGAATTGCATCGCCGGTATGGGCCTGTTGTAAGGATCGGTGGGTCTTTCTATTTCTCTGATCGCTCCAACAAGGTTGACCAGCCGGCGGCACAGGTCCAAACGAGCTATCGTTTTGCGATGTAGATGCAATTCAGTCGATCATGGGCAACGACGGGATGGGGAAAGGTCCTAGTGAGTTTCAAAAAATGTCAGTGGCATGAGTACCTATTGAAAAATTCTTGTCTCTTATCTAGTGTGGGAGGCACGACAATTCGCGAGGAAAAAGGAGCATAGCTTGCTCGTCGGGATACAGAACGTTGCAGAGCATCTTCAACGACGGAAACTGTGGAATAAAGCCTTCAGTAGCACCCGTGTCAAGGCGTATGAACATCTTTTGCGAAAGCGGCTTCTACAACTAGCAGATATTCTTGATACGAAAGCTGCTGGAAAAGAAGGTATCGACTTGGCTGGATGGCTTTCGTTTTTCTCGTGAGTACTGAGTTGAGGTCGCCACGCTGAAGTAGCGGCTGACTTTCAACTCCAGATATGATTTTATGGGTGATATGGCGTATGGCACAAGCCCTTGCTGATATCAATTGTTACTTACTCGAAGCGGTCACTTTGGACAGATTCAGAGCTGGGTTTGAACTGATGCGTGATGGTGATAAGGATGGGATTTGGAAGATTATGGAAGCTGGTATCGCGTGGGTGTCCTCACTTTCGACATGGACTCTTGTGTACTCATACCCGACACTAGCCTTCCAAGTTACGTTCAACACATTCCTTGGATCACCCCTTTGCTGAGGAAACTCTCCAAAATGGAACCAACTGGTTCACGGTTCCGAAAATTTGTTGCCCAAATAGCGAGATCTCGAATAGAGCGTGGAACAGGTGCCTCTTTGACCGGAGAAGATCTGAGTACGCATTTGGTTAGTGACTCTGTGCTTCTAAGTGGGATAAAAACACCCCTTCTCATGTGCGAGGTCAGTTGGACGAGAATAGTCCCGAACCAAAACCTCTCCCATTCGATATATACGTGGCAGAGGCATTATTGGCAATTGTAGCTGGGTCTGACACTGCTGCAACTTGTATGAGCTGCGCATTCTTCTATATTCTGAACGAGAAATCTCTTTTTGATCGGTAAGTTGAACAATTGGTTTACTTACCCGTGCTAACCCACGGTCATAAACCCCCTCTCAGACTGCGCGAGGAAATAGACACATTCTTTCCTCTCCCCCAAGGTATTGCTCCCTACGAGGATACCGCAAAATTGGCCGATATGCCTTTCCTGAACGCCGTTATGTATGCAAAAATCGTTCCTTTTCGTCTCTCCGTTGCTGAGCTCTTCTCCAGAAATGAATCGTTACGAGTGCAGCCTCCCGTTCCAACCGGCCTTCAACGAGCTCCAGAACCCAAAAGCGGTGGCAAGATGGTCGGTTCAATGTTCGTATCGACTTTTTTTTTTTTTCAATGTTGGTCTCTTTGCAGTTGATTAACGTTCAATCGGCTCTAGTTTCATATCTGAAGACACCACAGTCTATATACCCCCTTATGCAATCCACCGAGATTCCAGATACTTCAGTCCTAATCCCGACGTGTTCTGGCCGGACCGCTGGCTGAGTACGACCAAGGACGTTACATTGAACCAAGCGGCGTTCATTCCGTATTCGACTGGACCTATGAACTGTGTTGGGAAAGCACTTGCGCAGGTTGAGCTACGGGCGGTGATTGCGACGCTGGTTCAGCGATTTGATATGGATTTGGAGGAAGGTTGGGATCGGACTCGGTGGGAGAACGAATTGGAGGATTGGTTTGTGATTAAGAAGGGTGTGCTTCCGGTGAGGCTACGTTTGAGAGATGGAAGATAGATGGATACTTCATGGGATGGGTACCTCTACATAAGTAGTTCGTCTGCTGACTTTGTCGGTTGATTACTCCTTGTCGTTTGTCGTATTTACTGCATACGATAACAGGAACAAAAGTTACCGTGGAAGCTGCAATCCTGAGGAACGAGATTACGTTTATGGCAGGCTTCTTCTCACGCTCGATTTTTGTCAAAAAGAGGTTTTGCTCCGTCATTCATTCCGCCATCAACGCCACTATTATGAGTGTCCTACGTCTGTTCAGAGCACAGTGTTTTAGAAATAGGGAAAGGCGGGAGGGATTGGGAGGATGCCTCTGGTACGCATCGGACGCTCTCTCATCACATTAAAACGGATCTCTATTAGTTCTGATTCCAAACAGATATGCGAAAACCTCTTTTGAGGGATCGCAAACATCACTCCATATGCCCCAACGGCCAAGACGTTCTCGTCAACGCTAGAGAAGCTCCGTAGCGCATTACTTTGCCCCTCAACTCACGTCAAAAAGATCTCTGGGTCAGAATAAATTTGCATTTTGCATCACCTCCATGAATGACTTTCCGTCATCGAAAAATCAAGTTCGACTTTTCATAAGCCAACACTGAGTGGTTTAACTGCACCCCATCGTACCGGCCTGACCCTGTGGAGACAAGCAGATCCGCGCGAGCAGACGCGGGGCAATTATGTCGGAACTTCCCGTTTCTAGAAAGATCCGAGACTACTTACAAGCTCTGTCTCTTGTGTTCGACCACATCCGTTCAAGATACGAACACTTACAAACTTGGTATATTCAATTCGATACTACAATTGTCCAAAAATCGATACAGGAGAAGAGTCGGTCTCCTCCGGTGTTTTACAGTACATCTGCTGCCACTTTTGGTCCGAAGTCAACCTTCAATCAACCACAACCGGCCATCCAGACGAGAAATCCAAATAATTCAGACCCAAAAAAGCTATGCTATCATCATGAGCGCTGTTACGAACGTAATGATAGACTATCACATATCTCCCGCTGACAGGGTCTTTGAAGACACTCTGTCCACCTGAGAAACAAAGCAGATATAGGCATCATCCCGGCTGAATAGACACAAAAGTGGGTGGTATCTTACCAGGAGCATAAACATCATCATGAGATCCCAAAACCAACGTCCCAGCTCCAGGATCAGTTAGAGCATTTCCGGCCTTCCCTTCAAATGGTCCCGACCCGCTCGTTCCCCTACCAACGAAAACCTTGTATTCTTGTCCAGAAGGTGGGCGGCCCTTGAGGTTCAAATCTCAGTAAAAGGAATGCCGGAAGCAAAGTGGACCCCTACGTGAACGAAAGAAGTGTTACCCTCAGAGAAGAACTCGAACCAGTTCGGTGAATTGTCAGGTTTAAATGTGACAGCGCCTTCTACTGGACGACCGTTTCCGCCTGCGAGGTGTATTCCGGGGAGATCCTGGATGAGATTCAAGTCAGTTACATTGGTCTGAGTTGGAGGAGATGGGGGGGAAGGATCCGGAGGAGCTCAGACGCACCGAAGCCGGGTTATTGACCTCAGGCCCGATCTGGATTTGATAAATGCCTTGATTATAAGAACCAAAGGAGAGCTTGAGACCGCCATCGTCAATCAGGTCGGGATCAACTGCAAACCGTATAGCAAATTTCAGTCTTGGCCTCCGAAAAAAAAAAAAAGAAAGCGATAAAACACCCACTAGCATTGAATACAGTGTCATTGTTGGATCTAATAACCTCACCAAGGTCTGTCCAAGTCCCATTCTCCATCGAAGGACTAGTAGCAACACCAATGACTGATTCTTTACTGCCCGATGTAGAAATTGAATAATATAGCACGTATTTCCCCTGGGTGTAACTGATAGATGGAGCCCATAGATCTCCTGGGTGATCGACTTTGGAGCCGTTGGGCAATACGTTGCCGGTGCGAGTCCAAGATCTGGGTAGAGGGAGTAGTCAAAGTCAGAGCGCTCGGAGGAGCTTAGTTGAAGCATTTAGTTTCACCCAGTCAACGACGGACTTGTAAAAATCCTGATCCCTTCCCCGGTAGAGAAAACGAAGTACTGTTTTGAATCGGGGTTATACCTTCAGTTCCGCAATGATGAGTATGACTTTTCTGCACGAAAACTCGGAAACCCTACCATATTGAAGGATCGCGGACCACGGTATCCCCTGGCACAAGGTTGCTAGTGAAGCAAACGGCCGCGACGGACCATTGACTTACCGCCAGAAATTGGATTGGGAACCGCAACGACAAAAGAGAATACAGAGAGTAGGGACGTTAGAAGAAAGAGGGATTTCATGTCAGATCTTTAGAGGTTCTGAACAATCGTCCGAGTTTGAGCACATTTTTATAACACTTTCATTGGAACTCTCCGTGACATTGTGGACTTCGATTGGGGTGGCTCCACACTTGCCGAGGACAAAACTCGAGTGCTGTAAAGCTGAAACGTTGTGGAAGTATTTTGGGCTTCTCGCACACCGTACATGAAGTGATTTCAGAGCGCGCATGCTCTAAATATACTCATTTCAGAAAAAAAAAAGGCCCTGTCGAGCAATCGTTACGAATGAGCTGACATCACGACCTGCGAGAAGAAGCGAACTTGGAGCAAAATGGAACATGTCAGTCACTCCAATAGTGCTCTCCTGAAGCTTGAAGAAGCAAATCCGCGTACCCCGAATTCAGTCACCCCATGGGCGGTAATGAGGAGGGTCATCTGAGAAAAACGAGGCGAATCGCTTTCCTGTCGGTAAGTAGCGTCAAAATCACTGGCAGTTCCACTTGTCTCGGGATGAGCAGCAATATGGATGGTATTCAGTGAAGCGACAGCGAGCGCAGCAAATGCGAAGTTCCAAGTATTAGGCAAGAAAGAAGATAACCGTACAAAAACGCTGTACACTCATCATCGCAACCCTATCAAACAGATATAAGAACCTCCGGTGCGATCCTCTTCTCAACCGTATTAAGCTTATTTACCCACTGCTCCAACCGTTTCGATAATCCTCCAATCTGTTCTCTAGAGAGAACACGGGGTTGTACCCAGGTAATCTGTGCTTTTTGTTCGACTTGGTCCATCGATCCTCGGATTAGTTTTAGACTGTAGGGTTTAGTGTTGTGAGCGATAATGTACTCGAGAATAAAGAATGATTTTATGCACCTCAGAGCCTTCATAACAAGATGCTCAACCTCATCAACCGGTAACCTCGTCTCTTCAGCAATGGTCTGGAATGACATTGTCCGGTTCCCTGCTTCACGTTTGAAAACGGATTCTATCAACGCCATCAGGCAGATCTTTTGTCGTAAGAATGGGTAGTTGTCTTGTAGTATGGTCTAAATGCATTGTCTAGGTCATATCGACGAATCTTGCATAAATCCGGAGACGAACCTCTTGAGGGAATAACGGTGCCAAAGCTTCAAACTTGCCTATGCTACCTTCATTAAAGGTGAACAACAGCTTCTTGATCCACTCGTATGGCGTGTTATCCAGGGCGTCCAGTATTGGGTGCATTAGCTGTAGAAGACGATCCATTCATCAGAAGGTTACGAAGGAATTTTGGATGCTTGGCGTTGCGTACCAGTTCACCAAAGTTGTATATCGAATCTCCAAGGAAAGCAGATATTCCCAAATCATGTGCGCGTGCTAACCGTTCCTCTGCTGTCATATCTGTCATTGGATCTAGACAAGCGAGATAGAGGAGGGAGTTTCGGTAATACGGTGCGTATTCGGCTTTGGCCTGGAAAAGAGCATAATCAGTACTTCGCAAACCCCGAAAAGGAAAGCAAGCATACCTTGTAGTAGTCAGCAGCAACTCCATAATACGCAGCATTAACTCCCGTGTCTACACTCTCAAGATTATCCAAAATTTTCCAAGCAGAATCCATATCTGTCTTCGTCCCGTCCAAATCACCATATATCAGCTTGACATGTGCAATAGTTGCGAGGAGAAGCACGTAAGACTCCTGTGACTTTTCCTTGTCGAGTCGTGATAGTAACGAGGTTAAGAAAATCAACTGAGTTTGTGGATCTGTCAAGAATAGTTCGATCAGCTTTGAACCAGCTCCTGCGAGGGATGTCGCACGTACTATCGATTTCTTTCGAAGCTTTAACACCCAAATCAACCAACCGCAGCTGGTTCAGCTTTGTCTCGAAGTCCGTTACAAATCTTTCGAATACGTGAACTTTGTATGGCTTTGAAGCAGGGTGATCGAAGAATTCAAAAAGCTTGAGAGTTAGCTGATGCCATAGCCTGCACAAGAGCCGTAGGATTAGGACGAAACAGTGATATTATCGGAGCACTGACTTCTTCGAGTGTAGAGTCCGGAAGCTCTCGAAGTATGGATGTAATTCCGGTGGTGTGCCCGAGAGTCCTTCCTTGATGAAATCATCGAGGACAAGTTTTGGTGTTGGTTTCGCTTGCGTAGCCGACATTCTAAGTGTCTATGGAGACGACGAGGAACGAGGAAAAAGTGGGGAGGAGGTCCGATAATAAATGTCTGGAGGTCGAGGACCGCGATGCTGAGGGCGACGCGTCGCTCTGAGTTTGGCACTGTTTGCCAACAGCTTCGCACCCCTTTGCTCTGCCGACGTCGGGCATCGCCTTTCCCTGACCGTCATGCTCACATATAAGACACGCCTCGACCTCCCTTCTTTCACTTAGACCATTTACTCTCCTTATTCCCAATGCAAACCATCGAACCGATAGCAGCTCAGGCGCAGAGTACACTACGGAGACGGATGCATGTGTTGGAGAATGCTCACAAGACTTTGTCTGCAGAGGGCTCATCTCGCAGAGAAGAAAATAGGACAGAGGAAACTATTCTATCTCATACGGATTACGAATCTGGATCTGGCTCAGATGAGTCTACCGACGGCCAAGCTCCTCAGCTTGTCGATAGTCCGAAACAAGAACTCGAGGGTGAGATCATACCACCGCAACAACCAGTCTCGGAAGAATGGGAAAGTTCAGGAACGAGGCGGCCCTCCGTTCCTTCTCATTCACTCCCCCACGATCGCTCTTGGTACCAATTCGATCTTACAGTCGTAGCTGCCTTGGTCTCTCCCATTGGAAATTGGCTCACCGGTGGTGACCATGTCAAAAATGTGTTACTTGTCTCATTTCTCCTTTTCTACTTGCATCAAATAATTGAAGGTGTGTTGTTCTTCGTATCTCCTAACTATCAAGGATCTTGCCATTAATACCGTACCCTTTCCGCAGTACCATGGTCGTTGTACCACAAGGCTCGTCCCAGAGAGAGACCACCCCACATTCATTCGACTCGTACAACTGCAGAAGAACGTTACCGAATTCTGGCTTCTTCTGAGCTCCGGAGATTGGAGCTGTTCTTCCTGACAGTAGCCATCTTCTCACCACTCGTCGGAGCCTACATCGTCCGATTCGTGTCGTCGGCTGTGTTAGGTGACGACACCTTCTCCTGGTTCAGCATCTCTTTATTCGTGTTCGCCACAGGCGTTCGACCTTGGACTCACGTCATTCGACGCGTTGCCGGACGCATCACGGACTTGCACGATATCATACACTACCCTGCACATCATCCGACCAGTAACAGTGATTTCCGAACTGAATTGGACGAACTCCGCAAACAATACCACCAGTTAACTTCATCCATCGAGCAGCTTTATCAGAAGAACGCGACCCATACGCAGGAGATGTATGATTATGTTGATGATGCGTTGGACGTAGTCGAGAAGACGATGAGGAGACAAGAAAAGAAGTATGAGAAACAAGAAGGCAAATACAAGGATCTGGAGGTCGCGTTAGATGGTCTGAAGAAAAGGTCTAGACCGAAACCCCCGGCGCTGGTCGTGAACCATAAAGCTGCGCCCTCTTTCATGGAACACATCACCCTACTGTTCCCCTATTTACCACTCTGGCTCTTTTTTTATCCCGATTCGAAGAAGAGTATTAGCGATGGTCGAACTTCTCCCTCGTCCACAGTTACTCGGTATTCCGTTCGATCACCTTCTTCCCCTGATGGGTTGGAGACTATCGTGGAGGAAAGCGGGGCACCGCCTGAAACGGTGCTTCTGAACCTTCCCGCCAAGCTGTTCCTACGATTTGCGTATCTTGTTACGTTCCCCCTTCGGTTAATCTCCAGAATGATTCTGGGACATTCGTGAAATTACCTGTTTCGTGCAATTGTGATTTTTCTGTTACTTGTTGGATTCCTTGGATTTCTCACTCGCTTTCTGTAAAGTTTATGTACAGTGATGGTGTCATACCCTCCTTTTACCTCTGTATGTATTGTTCAAATCATATCACACGTTATTACTTGCTTGCAATATATGCCAAAATGACGGCTATAAATTGTGTGAGAATTTTGGCTGTTCGGTAAGGCTGCAGCTGTTCACAACGTGCCCAATTACCTTCACCACCACCACCTCTTTTTTTTTTCCTCAAATTTTGTGGGCCTGCCCTCCACCACGTTTCTATCTCACATTTTGCAGTTGGAAACCTACTGCGGTTTCACAGCCCGCGGGCTGTGACCGGTGAACGAAAAGGAGGCCTTTACATCCGAAATCATACGTACCTTTCCACACGCACACGCACACCGACGCAAAGATAATCTTTGTAAACCAGCACATTTATCTCAAATTCACAAACGGGAATTAAACTTCATCTCATAACATCCCTCCTCCTTCAACCCCTTTACTGTCGACCGGTTCATCCGCTATGGCGTCGGCAGCGATTATTAGTTCTACTTCACCCGAAGGATGTACCCCCTCGACGTCGACACAGCTGAAAGGCAAATCCAAATTACAACCACCGTCATCATCGACATTCTCTTTCAAAGCACCTCTACTATCCGCCTCGTCGTCTGCCACGTCTACCACGACGAGCAGCACAACTTCAGGGGCTACGACGCCAGTAAAGCTTAGGCGTGTTTCAATGGCTTTAGTTTCCTCACCCAAAGTAGTACCAGAAAGCACATGGAGTTTTCGTGATGACACAGGAATTGAAATGCATGCGGCATCACCAGAGACTTGCTTGATGCCAGAGAAGAAGGGAAAGTTGAGGAAGATTGCGGTGGATGCGGATGACGATGTTCTTACTGAAAAGAAGCAAAGGAAACGGTGGTCTCCTGAAGAGACTCAGATGCTTGTCGATGGGTGTAATAAGGTATGTTCCTTCTCTTAAAAGGCTGGGGTTCGCCGAGGTTTGATGTTTCACTTTAGCACGGTGTGGGGAATTGGAAGACGATTCTTGGAGATCCTGAATTCATGTTTGACAATAGGTCACCTGTGGATTTGAAAGACAGGTGCGTCGGCTGATGGTCTCATAGTTATTCCTTCGTTTCTTGCTGATTTGCAAATTCCCGTTCAAGGTTCCGTACATACTTCCCAGATGCTTACAAACAACACTACCCGAACGCCCGTACCCATTTATCAAGCAAAATACGCTCAACTCTTCCAGACGGGACTTCACTATTCGAGAAGACGCGTAGCAAGAAGCGGAGACCGTTCACTGAGGAGGAAGATCGCGCATTGAAAGCCGGTTACGAGAAACACGGCACCGTATGGGCTACCATCGTCAAGGACCCTATATTCCAAGAACAGAACAGGCGCTCTACTGATTTGCGAGACAGGTTTAGAAATGCTTATCCAGACCTTTATCAAGCAGCGGGTTATAAACCGAGAACCGCAGCGAAGAAAAAGATGATCTCTCCGCCTGGAGAACCATCGAGCTCTACACAAGCCAAGATGCTTATTCGCGCCGCCACAGATGATCAGCTGTCCATGTCCACTTCATCCACACGTCGAAGGAAGCGGAGGAATACTAGCCAGGGCTTTTTCCGCGGTGGGACGAAGAGTGTTCCGCAGAGTGCATCACCATCAGAGGATGAAGACAGCGACCATGAATTCATGAAACCTACCCGTGCGACGCGATCGAACAGCAGCCCTCTCAATTCGCTTGCGAGTACAAGTAAAATGGTATCTACTCCTGAATCCTCATCCTCTCCTGTGAAAGGTCTTTTGGACGATGACATGGGTCTCATAACCATGGACACAGATCCCCTTGCAGATGCTTTACCACTCGCAGATTTTCCCGATACCTCACACTCTGAGATTGATGCTCAATCTCAAACGTGGTCTTCAGGCCTGGATACGCCTGTTCATTCACACCACACATGGACTGGTTCCCCGACTTCTTCACATCTCTCATCGGACTATTTGTTGTCATCGCAATCTTCACCGTTCCAAGGACGTAACGAAGGTATTGTTGGTGGAATGGGGATGATTGGAAAGTCCGCTTGGGGAACTCAAGATTGGTTCTCTGCGAATCCAAGGTTGGATAGTAGTGGGAGCACTACCAGTTCGTCGCTCCTAGATGGAGGATTTTCGCCTGCGTCCCCTTTCTCGTTCAATCATCTCAATCACGGGATATTTGACCGGTACGATCTTATGCCCGCTGCCAATCCACATGATTTCTCTTCGGAAGTTGGAGTGGGAGAGTCTAGGTCCACATTCTCGGATGAAATGTTTCCTCCTAGCAGTGGGTTCCGAGGCTTCACACACCATTCGGATTACGCTGGCGATCTTATCTTCGGTGCGAGGACTCATCAACCTCAAGCGTCATCGTACTATGGCTCTGGATTTGGGAATTTGGGAGGTGAAGGACAAACGATGGGATTAGGGCTATCTGGCATGGACCCATCTACAGGTATCAATCCGATGCAGCTTCATACGCCTGCCTTGCCTGGGATTGATGAAATTGAGCTGACTGGAATCACATTGGATGATAACGGACCTTCGGTTGATACAACGCAGGGCGTTGACGATTCCGGTATTGATATGAATGTTTTACATGTTCGTTCGCCCACAAAGGACGATACTCTTCGCAAGTCTCAAATTCCCCACCACTTCCATCTTCCTCCTCCAAGACCTCAATCTGTCATGTCGGAAACACGACTCATTTTCGAGGATATCGTTGATATGTCTGGTGAAGCCCACACGACACCACCTGGAACTCCACTTTCACCGTCAAGACAGAACCGTAAACGGTCGCTTAATTGTAACAGTCACTTTTCAAGGTCCATTTCCGTCCCACCAGGGGAGAGGAATCAGATCTCTAGTCCTCCCATGCGACCTATTCAAATGCATTCGACTTCTCAATCGGATGTCATGACTGACGGTGCAAGGGGAATGTTCCGAAGCGAAGCACAAGTCCCTTTATCGTCAGATGACAGTCGAATGTCGATATCTTCTCCTCATTCTCATCGGTCGCCATCCCCACCAATGCTTTCTTCACCAGGTCCATTGCAAAACCCTCCGTCGTTCTCTTCACTCTTTTTAGCATCTGTTTCACACTTAACAGGTCATCATTCGCAACAAGTCAACGGGGAACATCGTGACTCTGGTGACAACAATAATCTTCCGTTTTTAGATCTACATTATGGAGGAACGAGTATGTCACCTCCACCTGCGATGGATGAGTCTCAGAATTATCGACAAGCTTTGGATTTGGCTCAGTCTATAGCTTCAGCTTCTTCTGTACCGAAGCATGGGTTTTTTACTGGTCCTTTGGCTGGCCAAGGACCACCACCACCGGAGCAGGCTAGGGCTACGGTGACGGATCCTAGGCAAACAAGAGCGTTCCGAGGACGGTCTGTAGATCCTAATCCAGATTTCTCCAATGTCATGTCGACTCCGACGATGCCACTTTCCGGGCGGATGATTCATCATTCGTCGTCGTTTAGTCACGGTCAAGCACATGGTCATCATCGAGGGCAGAGTGCGGTGTGCCCTCAGGATTTGATGCTGAGAAGTGATAATAACAAGAGGAAGAGGGCCAGTTGGGATGGAGCTCATTTGCTTAATTCTGCTTGTTAAGTCATGAAGATGGTGCTGATGGTTCGGTTATTGATTACCTACTGGTTGATTATCGGTATGGTTAGTGTCCTTTTGCTCAAGTTGTCGGTCCCTTCTCTTTCGACACTCTGTACATTCCTTCTCCCTGTCTCATATCACTTCGTACGTACGCCCATTTCTCTGTAATCTCAGAGTCAATTTCATTACCGCTCCTCTTAGCCTCCCACGCTACATACTCATTTCAATCCCTTCGTTCGCTTTCTTTCCTCCTCCCTTGCATCGATTCCGCTGTTCCCTGTGTTTCCCCTTGCATCCTCTCTCGTTCGCTCTATCACGTTTTGATCTTCCGATCCTTGCTACCGCTTTTCCTTTTCTTTCCCTCGTTCATTTTCGTTATTGTTCATATCATGATCATTTTGCTGTCTTTGTCTTTTCGCCTGGAGTCTGTTGAGTCGTCTTACTATGGGAGTTTTGCGGTCGTATCGACGGATGAAGATCTGTTCGTAAGTAGTGATAAGATTGATATGTAAGAAGATGACTTGAGGTTTCGCCTGATGATGCGATGATTTCGGGAAGTTGATTTCTCCGCTTCTCTCCTGCAAAACTCCCTGGGGTAATCTATGTGCTTAGAAGCACATATGTACTATTTGGTGAGCGCTGTCTCCTGTGTCCATTTACTTGCGAAGACCCAGGGTCACCATGTTTCTTTTCCCCTTGAATAGCCTGGAGCCAGAACTGGTACCCTGTACCGCAATATAGTTTTTAAAGGATCTAAAAGACGTATGCATCCCATAAGTATATTCCCGACTTAGAACACCCCCTCCACTCGCTCAGCCCCCAGATATGGCTATCAGCAGCTCTGACACCGACGCCGTCACTTCCCAACTCTACTTTCTCATCCCACCACCAGATGGTTCTCCCGCATATCAAATAGTCGATTACGAATCGAACAAAGGCGAGCCAGGAAACGTCACAGGAGAACCTCACGATATCGTCGTTGAAAATATTCGTGGGAAGGAGCATCTCTACACTCTGGACAATGCAGGATTCCAGTTCTTCAACCGCCCCAGTAAACATTCTGATCTCAACAAGGAACTCGAAGAGTATAAACTTGAAAGTGCGGAAATTGTGAAGGAAATTACCGGTGCGAAGCATGTTGTTCTCTACGAGTGTGGTGCGTTGTCCTGTTTTTTGAGTCTCAGTCGCGTAAATGTGAAATATAAAAAACAGTTCGACGCCTCCGTCCCAGTCCAGGGAACCATGACGCTAAAAAAAGAAGACCAGCTGTTCAAGTTCACGTCGATGTGAATGAATCTTTCTCCATCGAAGCTCTCCATCAGTACGCTCCTCCTTCCGAAAACAAAGAGTCCCTCCAGAATCGTCGTTTCCAAATTATCAACCTATGGAGACCTCTCTCTCATCCAGCTTATGACTGGCCACTCGCTCTCTGCGACTACAGCAGCGTTGATCTCAATTCTGATCTGTTCACTATCACGCGTAAACATGCGGAGACGGCTGTTAAATATAATCCTAAACACCAGTGGAAGTATCTTCGTGGAATGAAGCCAGATGAGATTTTGTTGTTGAAAAAGTCTGTTTCTCTCTCTCTCTGTTTCATGCGGGATGGTAACTGACTTTTCTTCTTCCTCCTTGCGCTCCTGTTTGTTACCCAGCTATGATTCTGACAAGAGCGTCGCCAACTTCGCTCCCCACGGTGCTTTCGATGATCCAACGGCACCAGAGGACACTCCTCCCCGAGAATCAGTCGAGTTGAGGTTTTTGGTCATTTACGACTAACTACTTAGTCTCTACCCTATCTACTAGTATACAATAACTTGCGAAAAGGAATGAATTTGCTGGTACCTGTTGTATGCACAAGTACTCGAGCTCGTCAGACTCGCTAGAACCACACGACAGAGTTTCTCAGATAAACTTTTGAACCGTAAAACAATGTCCACGGTTTGTATACCCTTTCTTTTCAGCCGTTAGCGGTAATGCTGGGTGGAACTTTCAAAGACAACGGTGAGCTAAAGTTCGGCGAGGTGGGCGCTGGGGGAGTTGGTCGCCAGGTGTTAGGGATTCTCTTGAGATATTGCACACCTGCCACTGCAATCCTTCCCTTTGCTCTTCTTGCACCTTCTAATCAGTAATGCTTTGTTTTTTCGCGGTTTTTTTCGCGCCTATATCATGGTCATTACGGTCAAGTCTGCCGACTTGTGGGAATGTCCTGTGTCCGGCCGGTTGTAAGTGCGCGGCTGACGTATTAGTAAGCTTCGTTCGTGTAAGTCCGAAGCGACATCGATATCAACTTGAAGCTCAAGCCTCGTCCCCTTCTTCCCTCTTGACACTAGTACGGGCAAAAAAAGCTCTAGATGCGATCAACCATTTAACACGCTTCACGAAGACCGAGACGTCAAAAAATCAACAAGATCCATGACCACAAATCCCCAAATGGTGTCCTCCAATCCTTCTCTACTCAGTGTTGTAACTCCGTCAAGGTTCGAGAGGTGCTGAACTTGCAGACCAACTAGACCTGAAAAAGTCATGTCATTGTACGGTGCACACTGCATGCGCACAAAGTATGCGATTACTTTCGACTTACCAAACTGGGCCTTCCAAACGAACTACCTTTCTGGGTAGTGGGACGGCAAAGGGCAGCCTTCACTGGGTATTACTAAAATACCACCCGGCCTTTTCAGTTTTCCGAATATGCAACTCGCCTTGTCTAAAGCCGTTGGCACGACATTATGCGGTACCTGATCCCAAATACAATGTCTAAGCGTCAGGAGGTGACAGGTTCTCCGAGCGGACTTCACCGCTATCGGTCACCTTGTTTTCGAAAATGGGTCTTCACTTGTGCTGATAGGGATCCGAGTACTCAGAGGGAAGAGTTTATGGTCACATTTCGCTGTGATTTCATATCACCGGGTCCTTGTTCTTCGTTCTTCAAATATATGACTCCCTCCGTAACGGACCTCGTCTCTCGAATCCGCATCCCAAGTGCATGACTTTACATCACTAGCTCAACCACTTCCTCTTTTTTTTTCGTTCTTTCTTCGCCAACGTCTTCGTTATGATAATCGCACTCCCTGTTATATCTTTTCTGTGTTTTGCGTTTCTCTGTTTGTGCTTGGTTGGCTCTCATGTCCGAAGCGATATCCCCCAACTGAGCCTCGTGCTATGGCTTATCATTGGCAATGTCATCCACGGACTGAACAGTCTGATATGGTCTGACAACACTGATATACATATACCAGTCTGGTGTGACATTGGTCCGTGAGCATTCTCGTTGTTTATGTTCGAAGAGTGCTGATTCTCGGCTGTATTTAGTAACGAAGGTTCTAATTGCAGCGGGATTAGCCCTCCCAGCATGCTGTTTCTGTATGGCTACGCACCTTGAACGTTTGGCTTCAAATCGCCCTTTCGTCACTACTAAGCCTGCCCTTCGCGTTCTTATGTTCTTCGACCTTACAATATGTTGGATCGTTCCGGTAATCTTTAGTTTACTTCGTAAGATCACCGGCTTTTTTATCCTTATTCACCGACGCTGATTTCGAAAAATGATCAGATCTCATCGTACAACACCATCGCTTCGACATAATCAGGGATTTCGGCTGTTTTGCTGCAATCCATAGTTCCATCCCATCTGTTCTCGTAGTTTGGCTGCCTCCGTTTCTGTTTTGTCTAACTTCCTTCATCTTCGCTGGTACGCTTTCCTCATCCACTCTATCACTGCTGTAGTTTTCAGCCTGACTAACTGCCCGTCCAGGTCTCTCCCTCCATCACTCATTCCGCCTATCCGCCTCTCGCTTCGAAGAACACATTCTCAATCGCCTCAACGTGTCTGCGTCACTCTATTTGCGTCAAGTAATCACAGTCCTCATCCTCACCATCCTAACTACAGCATTCTCCATTTTCATCCTCTTCACCCGTTCAGACTTCCAGTCATTTGCAAATTGGGACGCTCTACATGCCAACTTTAAGAAGATATTCGTGCTTGGACCTTCTCCGGATCTTAGCGTAGCTCGGATGGCGTGGTGGCTCGTCCCGGCGACTTCCATCGTGTATATCGTTCTGTGGGTGGTTGTTGGGGAGGATGTGAGATGTGGGATTAGGGCAATAAGGTCCGGCAAGATCACTCTTCCGTCGTTTCCGCGGCCGCCAGCATTCAAGCTGCCCAAACCTCATTCTCTTCTTCCTATTCAGTATGTTTTGCCCCTTCGAGGTTTGTTATCCTAATAACGGTACATCCCTCGTCTAGCCTTTCAAAGCGGAACAATTCACCGAACCCGAACCCACGCCCGGTGTACAGACCCCAACTTGTAGCGCCTGTTCTAGTTTCGGGTTGGGATGAAATGTTGGATATGGATGCTCGAAAATCTTCGCCTACGGTCTCCGCATCCTCGTCTGCTTCGAACTCTCCCACACACGCACCCACCAAACCCCCTCGCCCAACCCTCACTGTTGCCTCTGCAGTACTTCCGGAACAGTCGTCACTGCCTTCTGACGAAGACAAAAAGTTCGCCATCTCGACATTGGGATATCTCAATTCACCCACCGCTCAAATCTTGGGCTTACATACCCCAATATCTCCACCTCCCGCGTATAAAACTTACTTGTCTGAGAAAAGTCAAGTAGTTCTCCCCCCGGATCCGTTTGCCAAATCTCCCGCAATCATAAAGTCGGTACCTGACGATGTAGCGTCGACTGTTTCGTCAATATACGATATTCCTTGGCCTGCTCCTCCTTCTAATATTCCCGATTCTGGAAGCGGCCGATTGGTAGTTCCAGCTCCCGCTGTCGCACCTATGCGGCGTGCTCATTCGCCCGCTCTATCCGACGCCAGTTTCGCTGGATCTGTCAATCGTCCTATGACGCCCCCGAATGAACGACATCCACCGTTTTGTGGGCCTAGTATTTCTCCTATATCTCGTTCGGAACGGTTATATGGGGAGCTGGGGGTAGGGTCCTCAAAGGACAGCAAACCTTGTGCGGAGGTTATATATATGACGGTGGTCACTCATGAAACGAGAGAGCCTAGAGCTTTGTAGTCTGACACCGGCTTTTTTACGAGTGGTCCTTTGGTTTTTTTTCATTTACGAAGTGAATGATCTTTTCAACTTTAGACGCGTTTAATTCTACTTGTTTCTCGCATAGTACTAGTTCATGTCCCTTTTATACCATTACATCCATTCCTCTCTTTTTTTTGATGTAGCATTAGTTTGTCATTGATATATGTAGCAAATTCACTCTGACTCCTGTTTTATTTTCTTTCGACGGTGATTCCCTGCGATGCCATCCTGATCGCAGGAATCGTCCCATCATTGCTTTGTCGTCGACTCTTTGGCCGCCATGGCTTGGACCGGAGTGACTTGGAATGACGCGTCCTGATTGGCTGTAGAATGACAATAAGCAAAGGCGCGATCAAAAACGTGACCTGAACAAGACAATAGGCAGGAGCGCTTCATAACCTGTGCACTACATGAGGTCTCCACGCTTCTCCTCTTCCTTCCCTTCCAGTACCTCTGCCCTTCCCCGTCGTCTTCAACTCGCTTTCATCGCCTGCAAATCGGACTAGAAGCTATGGTGTGGAACTCTGCTGGGTAGCAAGACCGTTCTAGGCCTGTCAGATTCAAAGCTTCCCATACTAACGCATGGCTCGATGGACAAGGCCTCTGGAGTTCCAAAGCTCAAATGTCAAGGAGAGGGTAGTAACATTGTATTTTGCAAGAACGGTGAGTAAGGTTGCTCCTGGATACCATTGTCGGTGTGGTCACTAACTGACTTAAAACAAGATAACTCGCCTACCCGACGGACTATGGTCATTATATTCTCGGAAGTCGACATTGTATTCTGAGTTCCGTCACGCATGATTTGTATAGTTTTTTCTCACCAAGGCCAGGACCGAGTCTACTTTACTCCCGCCGCCCAGACTGGTGCCGGTAGCTACCTAAGGTGCGTATTCAATCTTATCTCGTCTTTCTCTACGCCGTCCGTACTGATCCTTTCGCTAGTAAATATAGATCTTATTGTTCCATAATCGAGACTTCATTCACGATTCGACTGAATTTTTCACATCAAAGTTGCAATGAAGCCCACGAGCCCCCACGTTTCTATTTATCTTCCTATCTCAATGTTCGCGACCATACCCCAGGCTATCATAGGGCACCACATTACCCTACAACGTGGTCCAAGAATGTAGACATCGTACCTCACCCTCCCCCGGAATCTTTTCCATCTTCATTTTCCGAGCCAGGGTGATTGTGACATGTGGTCATTCCATTTTTGTCACATTACAAGCTTACGTCCGAATATGGTAATTCCTCTTTGGGAATTTTCAAGGTAACTCCCGAATTAGGACGCACGTTAGAACAATTCGCCTCTAGCCGAAGACAAGGGAACGCCCTAAATTGCATACAAGGTTGAAAGATTGGGGCATTTGCTCTTAAAGCTGAGATGTGACTCGGTTATTGATCTCTGTCGTTTGCCCACCTCCACAGAACCTTCGTTTACCGCTCTTCACTGAGTGACTCGTTCGTATTCAAGGTTCTTTCCCGCCCTCTAAATCATTAGCAATGTCCTATCCAAATGAGATCTACTCGGCTTTCTCTTTTCTCGGTCTTGTATTGGTAACGATTCCTCTTCCCTGGCATTTGGAAGGTACGTACAAACTCTAAATCTTTATGTGATGCCCTCTTTTAACGACGCCCGTCAAAATTCAGCATGGAACACTGGCACTTGCTGCTTCATGATTTGGGCTGCCGTCGCGAACCTCAATTACTTTGTTAACTCTATCGTCTGGCACGGGGAAGTTAGTAATTTTTCGCCGGTGTGGTGTGATATTTGTGAGTTCTCAAAAACAATCGTTCAATGTCCAGAGGCTCATTGTCTATATTTTAGCCGCGAAAATCATCATTGGAATCAACGTCGCGCTACCTGCCTGTTCCTTGTGTATCAACCGTCGACTCTACCATATCGCTACCGCCAATGCCGTCACTGTCACCCGTGCTGAGAAACGACGCGCCATTCTTGCAGACTTGGCCATCTGTGTTGGTATTCCCGTTCTGAACATGATACTTCGTGAGTTTAAGTATCTGGTTTGGCTCTGATTGAAGTAACTAACATTCGTATTTTTTTTTGTCTAGATTACATCCCCCAAGGTCACCGTTTTGATATCTACGAAGACGTTGGCTGCTGGCCATCTGTTTACAACACCTGGGTCGCCTACGTCTTGATATACACATGGCCCCTTATTATTGCTCTTGTGTCGAGTGTCTACTGCGGTCAGTCATTGTTACCATCTAACTTGGCGCGTCTTACTAAATTTCCTTGTTTATCCTCTACAGTCCTCACCTTGATTTCTTTCAACAAGCGTCGTCAACAATTCAAAGAACTCCTCTCCAAGAACACCAACTTGAATGCCAACCGCTACCTCCGTCTCATGTGTCTTGCTAGTGTCGACGTCGTCATCACCCTTCCGTTCAGTATCTGGAACATCGTCATGGCTGTAAGGGCTGGAATCTTCCCTTGGATTTCCTGGGAGGATACCCATGCCCATTTCAGTAGGGTCACGCTGTGGCCTGCCTTGTTCTGGAAGCAAAACCATCAGACGGTTCTCAACATTGAGTTCTCGCGATGGGCAGTTGTTATGTGCTCCGTCTTGTTCTTTATCTTCTTCGGCTTTGCCGATGAGGCAAGGAAGAATTACCGTGCCGCCATCTCTTCCGTCCAGAAACACGTCGGTATGACGTCCTTCGGCTCTTTGAGCTCTTCCAGAACTTTGACTGGCACCGGTACTGGGTATGTTGTTCATTCCTCGTTGCAGTTTTTTTCGAACACGCGACTGACAAAGCTCTGCTTTATCCAGGAAATCGATGACCTCTTCTGCCAACTCTGCAACGCTTCCCGTCTTCGTGAAGAAGGAAACTCACAGAAGACGGGACTCCCTCGAGTCTTTCACCGACGTCGGCTCCATCTCTTCGGCAGGAAGGGATCACAAGGAGAAGTCATTCGATCCCAACACCTCGTTTGGAGCTTTGTCGCTTGCTGACGTAGGAGGTACTCTGTCCGATGTTCCGCCATCTCCTGCATCGACGTTCGGCACTGCTTCTTACATCGAGTCGCAGTACGATAAAGACGAACAGCCAGATATCGAGATTTCTTCATTGAGATACTCGGTTGCGTTACCTGAAACCGCGCATGTTAAGAAGGAGACTTCTGATATGGTGTAGATTCTTTCTGTTCTGCGTAACCCCTTGACACTTTTTTCTTTTCAAGTATACCCTTCCCCGCGCTCCCCTACCCCCACATTCGTATAGTAAAAACCCACGTTGTTCTCTCGTTTATTCTTTCAAATCGTCAACACTTTTGTTGTTTTTTTAAAAATGACTCTTTTTTTTTCAATTTTGACATCTACCTACTGTATCCGTAGTCTTTTTCATCAGAGTACATTACATGTTACACGGCAATCGTTCATTCTGAACCATACACTTATTAGTATGTATTTTTTAGATAAACAGTGTGTTTTATCCTTCCGTACGAAAAAGTTGCAATGCAAAGCAGTTTGCGAATATGAATGTCATTTACGAACGATGAAAAAATCAGTTTTTGAGTAAATTTCTCAGACGGGCGTATGGTGATAAGGAACGAAATACAAATACACCCCTTGAGGCTTGAGCAAGTTGAAGTGACCGGTGCTGAGTACTGAGTCCCTCTGTGTTCTGCGAGAATTGTAGGGCCATGAGCGAAGAGAGCATGAATCTGAAGCGGCTGCAATTAGACTGAACATCATGAATTTCCCAGACCAAAGATATTCAGTGAAAAGACTTGGGGTTGTTGAAGGTTTCTTACTGATTTCATCGAGGTTTTGTGTTTCCTGCGAGCGGTGATGTTATTGATGTTGGTACGTACGTTGCTCGATGGTGATGATTCCCGTAGCTCATGCCGTGTGATACCATGGCTCCTCCCTCCCTTTCATACGCTTTTGACTGCGGGCGGCCGCCGCACTGCATAGATACTAGTATCGCAAGCATCGGCGCGGTGACACCGCTCGTGAAGGTTCCACCGTTCCTCGATTGGATTGAAAAGCCAGAAAGCACACGTGTACCGTTGCTAATTTTGAAAGGTTATTTTTGAGAAAGGGCCTTTGGGAGATGGATGATTTGAGGCAGAACGGGCTCTCCGTTGTTGATCATTGCTTGATTGTGAGTTCCCCCGCAGGTGCCACTCTATTTTGGTTCGATCTATTGAGGGTATTTGAACTTTCGAAACTGAGTCAACCTGGAGGCCAAAAGAAAAAAAACTTAGTACGCACGACCCCGACGCGCTCCGAGTCCTTGCTTAGCGCTTAGGGTGAGCTCTAGTCTGATAGTTTGTCTTGTTTACTCGAACGCCACTGCGACGATGGCTCGGTTCTATCTCCATCTTTATCTAGAACACTGGCATCTTGATCTCAGTACGAATATTCTCGGTCTGCGATGATACCTCAAGCTCGACTTAGTTTTGGCACGAACGGGATAACCAAAGTAAGGGGCTGGCAGGACGATTATATTTAAAAGCTGGAAACTTGTTAGCTTCAATCACCAACCAAACGACCGATCCCAACAGTATTCTTTACTGTGGCTTCTGCTTGAGGTCTTTCTTTTGTATTCAGCACCCGCGCTGGCAGCTCCGCTATGGCTCGCTACCCTGTGGCGGTATATTCGTTTTTCTCTTTCCTTTCTTTTGTTCTATTCATAATTCCGAGTATCTGCGCGTGGAATCTGGAAGGTACGAATGAATTTCATCCTTTACCTGCCTGGATCACCTTCTTATGTCACCTGGATCCTCTAGCATGGAACGTTGCGCTTTTCTGTGCTTCGATCTGGGGCTCCATTGGAAGCCTGAACTACTTCGTCAATTCAATCATTTGGAACGGAAGGCTGGGTAATTTTGCACCGGTGTGGTGCGATATTTGTGAGTTCTGATTGTGTTGGTTCGCGTTCTTCAAAGTTGAAATAGACGTGGGTTTAGCTTCAAGGCTTCTTGATGGAATCAACGTCGCATTTCATTGCTGTTCTTTGTCTATCAACATTCGACTTTATCATACCGCTAAGGGGAATGTTCCTTTGACTCCGACTGAAAGACGGCGTACAGCCGTGGTACACTTGGCTATCTGTGTTGGTATCCCTTTGGTGTTCATGGGGATTAGTGAGTACACAGGATTCTCAGGAAATTTCAGCCGCTCTGAAATTCTATCCTTTCAGATTATATCCCTCAAGACAGCCGTTTCCTCATTTACGAAGATTTTGGATGTTTCACGAATACAGCTCTTACCTGGGTCGGGTTCTTGCTTAGCATGTGCCCCCTTGTCATCGTGGTTGTGTCTAGCGTCTACTGTAGTAAGCTGCTTCAATCGCCCCCCTCGTTCCGTATCATTGACCAGCCTCTCCTTACAGTTCCTAACTTAAGGGCTTTCAATAAGTACCGGAAGCAATTCGAGGAACATCTTTCTCAAATCAACAATTTACATCCCAGTTTTTATCTCCGTCTCATGTGTCTGACCAGCACAGACATTGTCGTGACCATTCCCCTCACCATCTGGACCATCGCTGATGACGGAGGACCTTCGTCCTGGGAAGTGGGGCATCACAACGACGAAATCGATCTGATTGCTGCCTCGTCCTGGGAGCCTGACGAATTTATAACACGTTCACTCGAATTTGACAGATGGTCCATCGTAATGATCGCGTTTCTATTCTTCGGGTTCTTTGGGTTCACCACAGAAGCAAGGAAGGCGTATCACGCTACATTTTCCTACGCCCTCCGTAAATGCGGATGCACAACATCGAACAAGACAGTTGAAGAGCCCGAGCTAGATCTCGAATTTGCGCAACCTCGTTCACAAAATACAGTCCCCGAGACTGATACGACTGATACTCGTATATCCATTTGACTGTCGTCGATTTGTCGTCTCATTACTACATGGCACTTAAATAGCTTTCTGAGCTCTCCAGATTGTTATTGCTGTTCGAATTTTACATGGTGGGCGGTCAATCTTAGTATGCCGATTTCATGCAGAGTTGATGTCGGTGGACTCTGGCTTCCCGATCGAATAGCATTGATATTTAAATCCTTCTTGGACACCGTAGTGACCACGAATTCTTGCTTTGATGCGCGAGACAAATGTTAAGGCAGTGACCCCAAGGTCGGAAGCTTAGTCGGAATCAAATTCTCACGGATTGTTCCTTTCGCAACGAAAAATTTATGTCGCGCACGGACCAACTCACTCTGTCAGTGTGATGCAAACATGTCGTCCGGTTTGCTCCCTCTGGAGAGGTCTCCGCTCAATCCACCGTCAAAGGCTTTTCCATAGGAACTATGCGTCCGCGGCTGTCGACTTGGCTTCACCGGATAGGATACGAAATATCGCCATCATTGCCCATGGTGCGTCTCAAAATCCGAACTGTGGTTTTTTCAATACCATAACCGTTTTTTTCTTTGCTTTCAGTCGACCATGGCAAAACAACGTTGGTGGATCAACTGCTACGACAATCCGGTACAATTAAACGCTTGAGTGCCCTAGAACAGTTACAGCTTACACCAACGTCTCAGTCTGCCTCCGGAACTACCGCGGATAGCGTCGTCGATGGAGGGTTCATCACTCGCGTTATGGACTCGAACGATCTCGAAAGGGAACGTGGTATTACCATCTTATCGAAATGCACTAGCATCATGTACAAAGGGAACCTCATTAACATCGTCGACACACCGGGACACGCCGATTTTGGTGGTGAAGTTGAACGTATCATGAGTATGGTGGACGGCGTTGCGCTCGTCGTAGATGCTACAGAGGGTCCTATGACGCAGACTAGATTTGTGTTGTCCAAGGCTTTAAGCCGAGGTCTCCGGTGAGTGGTTGTTTTCAACTGTCTTTTTTTTTTTTTGTTTCGCGCTCTGAAGTGTTTGTTTAATACCCGTGGTTTACAGGCCGCTAGTGGTCATGAACAAAGCGGATAGACCTACATCCCGACCGACGCAAGTTGAGAACGATTTATTCGACCTCTTCGCAACTCTCGGTGCAACGGACGAACAAATGGAATACCCCCTTCTCTACGCGTCTGCCAAACAAGGCTGGGCTCAACTTGATCCACCTGTCATCTCGTCTTCCGAGGAGCCTATCGCCGCACCGGAATCGATCGCACCAACGGATTCGGAAGAGGAAATCAGCACACGGATGACGCCTCTTTTCGACACCATATTGTCTCATGTTCCACCACCGAGTCATCTTTCCCGAACAGATCCCTTCTCGATGCTTACCGTTCAGATAGAAGCGGATCCATACGTTGGCATGCTCTATCTTGGCCGAATTCAGTCAGGTCTGCTCAAGGTTGGAGACAATTTGTTGGCACTGGATGCCGAGGGCAACAAATGTGGTGATGGAAAGGTCAAAAAGATTTTCAGCCGTGTCGGGATGGAGAGAGTTGAGAGAGACGTTGCTGGTGCTGGAGAGATCGTCAGTATCGCTGGAATCAAGATGAACAAGGGTGGAGGAGTCAATGTTAGCTTAGTAGCCGTCGACGGATGGGGTGTAGAGGGACCTAAGCCGCTTGAAGTACGTCTTGACTCGTTTATTTCAGTCTTACACCGATAAGTGACGCTGCTCTTAGACTACCCCGATAGACCCGCCCACTATCTCCATGTTCGTCTACCCCAACGATTCCCCGTTTGCAGGCAAGGAGGGCAATAAACTTACTTCACAGCTCATCCGTGATCGAATCTACAAGGAAGCTGAAACCAATGTGGCGTTGAAAGTCCTTCCCGGTCCAACTTCGGAATCTATTGAGCTACGTGGCCGTGGCGTACTTCATCTAGGCGTGCTTTTCGAGACTCTCAGGCGAGAAGGGTTCGAACTGACGATCGGACCGCCTAAAGCAGTGATGAAGCCGAACCCTGACGCTCAAGGGAGGAAAGGACTACATGCGATGCTCGAGCCTATTGAAGCCTGCACCATATATGTCAAAGAGGAGTACGCTGGAAAAGTAATTGAGAAGTTGACGATGAGAAAGGGGGAGATGACCTTGTATGAGAATGGAGATCCGGAAGAGGGATGGGTCAAGATCGAGATGGATATTCCTGCGAGAGGTCTTATTGGTTACTTGGCAGGAGAATTCAAAAATGATGTCCATGGGGAAGGGTGGGTGTATACAGTACTCGCCTCCTGCTCTCGTGCTTCTGGTTGTTAACGTACCTTTTCAGAACTATTAACCATTACTTCAAGGATTACCAGCCGTACAGGGGCGCTATTGATACCGGAAGGAACGGCTCTCTTATCTGCATGGCTTTGGGCGAATCATCTGCCTATGCTATGGCCCCTCTTCAAGCTCGTGGTGTCATGTTTATACAACCCCAAACTAACGGTAAGCCTTGTTTTTCGTCGAACGTTACATAGTCACCTTACCGATTATCGATACTTCCTCAGTCTACCCGGGCATGGTCATCGGCGAGTGCTCAAAATCCCAAGATCTCTACGTGAACCCATGTCTCAAAAAGCAACTCACAAACATCCGCGCAGCTGGCGCTGACGAAAAGATTGTGATTGCCTCCCCAAAAATCATGAATCTAGAAGAAAGCATGGCGTACATGGCTGACGACGAACTAGTGGAAATCACACCACAGAGCATTCGGTTGAGGAAATTAATATTGGATCCGGATAGAAGAAGGAGGATGGCTTCCTCTTCCAATAAGGCGTAGTTGGATCGGGATGGTGTTTTCTAGAAAGGAGAGATGCGTACTTGACCCTTTACCCTACTCATACTTACCTTACGCTATACCAACGTCTTGCTAATTACCCTAGAGTACTTACAGAATATAGAACTTGCTAGAGCACGCGGACCGCTTGCCCCTACATGTAGTTACTGCAGCTGCTTACTGGACACAATCAAGCTTCAGCGAGCGATTTACCTCCTCGATAACCGTGAAGCGAGTGTTTGAGCAGTGCTAGTGATGAACTCCCTACCAGGCGAGAGCTGAGTTCGCCAGAGCCATTCAGGAAAGTCTCAAAATATATTTCCTCTTTTCTTATCGGGCCGAAAGTTGAATGCGATCAGGTGATGTGGAAGTCGCGTCCGAGCCCAAGTTTTCTCCTATTTTTCTTCCTTCCACTTCCACCCTCAATCCTTCCCAGAATGTCACCAATCCTATCTTAACCATCTTCAAAAAATTGGTTTCTATTATCTGAGGATATCAAAGCAAGGAGTATGAATTCAACATGTCGATCTTTATGGCCAAATCCAACTTCAATTTGTCGTCAGGGATCAAGGTTCCTCAAAAAAGTCTCGCCAGGTGGATTGGTTTATTGTAAAGATCGACATGATTGACAGTTTAGTAATTGAATGGTGAGTAATTCCTCCTTAACTTTCCTGACTAGCCCTTTCTTTGCTCAGGTCCACTCTTCTCCTTAATGAAATTTGATAGTTGTTTACTGTGAGCCATACCTTGTATCATTTAATTTATGACTTGTTACTGTCTTCCCTCGAGTCCGAACCTCTATTTTCTAACACTCTGTTTCCAACACTCTCGGTTTCCGTGTATGGGTGAATATGTTCATCCACACAAGATGGCTCGAATACACGGAAAGTTACGACTATCAAGGACATCAAGGAAAAACGGATGATGTCACATTTTACAGCCTCACCGACCGGCTTAAATCTTAGGTTGAGCTCGGGGCTGACCCGTCTAGAAGACCGCAACAAAGTCAATTGCTAAATGAGAGGTCCGATACCTGAGTCATTTCAAACTTCTAGAGGGCTCTCGCTCTGAGCTGAATATTGCATAATTCCGAGAGCAGGGGAGATACCAAGGTGATGCGCGGGGACCCGAGAAAGGGACTCAGGCCCCGCTAACGGATCGCGCCTGCATCGCGCCCTACGGAGCAATATAAAGATAAAGGCGCGTTGGCAGTAATAGTAACATAAATTCCCCATTGACCTGGAACATAACCGTGATGGTCTTCAACCCTTCCAACACCGTCGCTGCCCAAATAACCTACGTCGTCCCACCCCCAGACGGTGTCCAACCGTATCAGTTACTCGATTTCGAGTCAGGGGTAAACAAAGAAAACATCGTAAAGCTCGTACATGATGTCGTTGTCGAAAATATTCGCGGCAAGGAACACCTATACACTCTCGACAGTGCAGGCTTCCAATACCTCCACCGCCCCACAAAACACACCGACTTTGACGACGACAAGGAGCTCGAAGGGTATTATCGTGAAAGCGCAGAGATTGTGAAGGAAGTTACTGGTGCAAGCCGTGTTATTCTATACGATCCTCGTGCGTTTTCTCTCCCCTTCGAGCTACTAGGGGTGTTACTAAACGTCTAAACAGTCCAACGCCGCCGTCGAACTGGAGAGGAAGATGAATCGTCAATCAAGAAAAGGAGACCAGCCGGCCAGGTACATGTTGACGTGTCCGCCGCTGCCGCCGTTGGCCATGTCTATCGTTATGCCCCTTCAGAAGCTCCAGATCTCCTCCGAAGCCGTCGTTTCCAAATCATCAACTTATGGAGGCCAATTAACAACACAGCGCATGACTGGCCGCTCGCGTTCTGCACCTGGAGTAGCGTCGACCCTGTGAATGATACTTTCCCCGTCCCGCGTCTTCGCCCAGAGTCTGACCTCAGTGAGGCGACCGTCAAATACAACGAGGCATTGGGCATCAGATACAATCCCACTCATCAGTGGAAGTACGTCCCTGCGATGACACCTAATGATCTCGTCTTGATCAAAAAGTCGGTTTCTTTCGGCACTTGGCATCCACTCAGAGACTGATTGTAACTGGTTTCGCAGCTATGACACTGACGAGAGTGTTTCTCGATTCACTCCCCACACTGCTTTCGAAGACCCAACGACTCCAAAGGGATCGCCTCCTCGGGAATCAATCGAGCTGAGGTTCTTAGTCTTCTACTACGACTAGCCCTTCCCGCAATCTGCACAAGGAAATCCGCGCGCCCCCAAAGAACTAAAAGGTTAATTCCGTAAAGGATGGGTTAGTTGTTTACAAACTTATCTTTTAGGGCTCCGTATCTCCAAAGAATTACGCGACCATGTAACATAGACCCAACCATAATAACCATGCCTCCCGGAAACCTCGGGTTCGGTGTTAAACTTACATAGTGCAAGTTGAGGGGGGGGCTGTTTTTTTTTTATAAAATGGAGAGAAAGGGTGAATGTTGACGATCCGTGATAGACGAATGAATCGAAATGGGTCATTTGATGGGGGAGGAAGCACATAAGTCGAGTTGGAGTTGAGTTTGTAGCTCAGTTGGATAGGTCTCGGCTTGGGTTGAATTGACCCTGAAGGGTCCCGTTCTTCGTTTTTACAAAAGAATTCTCCATCTTGTTTCTTCGACCAGGTTTGAAGTATTGAGTGCCACGAAACGCTAAAGGCAAATGGAGATGATGGTCGTTACGGTGAAACGAGCAAGTGCGGAATAACGTGATGAGTTCCGGAGGACAAAAAAAAACAAATATCGTGCCGAGAAGCTCGGGGGGGGGGAGGGGGGGTGTTAGCCCCCGGAGCACCCCCGATCTCCAAGTTAAGTCGGGTGACCATCCCGGCTTTACCGGCCGTAGGCAGAGCCCCTTGCGGGTACTAAAAACATCCGGTGGAAAACGTGCCTCAATATACGGAGATAATTGCCATACCATATAGCTCCGGAGAGGTTATTATTAATTTAACTCGCTACGCCCATCGATGGGATTTAACTTTTTGTCCCTCAATGCGCTTGCAGCCCAGCTCCGGTTGTACCTTCCCCATTAGACAAAAAAAATCGGAAAACCCCCTTCCAGAGTCCAGACGGTGTTGTTGAAGTTGAATTCCCACCATCTGATGTTGACCAAATTTTCCACGGGGAAAGAACAAAGCAGTTACAGTTATCTCCGAGTCGAGGTTGTCGCCCCTAATCAAATAGGCATCACAGAGAAATTCGCCATCTAGGATAAGAACCCGTAGTACTCGGAATTACCTGGAATTACTCCGTATACCCTAAACCATTAGACTCTAGCGAGGTGAGAACTAATCGTATCTGATAGCGGTTGGAGCCTCGCAGGTGTACGGAAGATGGCATTCTAGTCCGCTGGTTCATGGGCACGAAGGAGGATGGCGACGGGGGGCCTAATTTCCCCATTGAGACCCACACCTATGCACCACAGGGTCCTTAGCCTTTAAATCAGCCCTGTCTGTCACGATTGCCATCGTCAGATATAGGGAACTGTGTCAGGGTCTAAATGTGTGCAAATGAAGCGGTGAATCCGCGTCCACTTTAACTTCAGTTCAAAATAAGCATGTTCAAATGACAACGTAGTAGATCCTCACTCACATGCCGATCAACCGCCAGCGCTCTTTTTCTCTGAAGATCCTTGATTTTCGTTTTGGAGGTTGTTCAATTATTCACTTCCCTGTCACTCAATAACTTGGATACATACACCATATGCAGGCTAAGGGTCGACTGCGCCGCCGCCCTTTTCATCAATTTGGAATCAGGACATCTTAAATGCGATACTACTATACTGTGGCTACGGAGCCCGTGAAGAATATATCGAATATTCAATATTGAATAGAAAAAGTGTGTATCCCCATGGTGCTTGTACACTTATTCACTGCGCAGGTGAGATCAAAACGGATCATGACCAATAGAGCTGAACGACAGCGCCAATGGGACGGCGAAAACCATATTGATAGGTGGTCGTTTTGACTTGCAGCTGGCGTTGAGGTTTGCCGGAGTTTGCCAGAGTTTGCCGGCCAAAGGGCTCTGACCCACGTGAGTGACACGGCCACATGAAATGAGTACCACTCCGGCCGAAAGTAGCGATCGATGATGATCGACATCGACGTTCAGCGCCAGCGCGAGTCGACGCGTCCTTACGGGCGTTAAAATATCCACGATAGGTCGGAGAGTTGACGTTAAAGAGAATAAATGCGGGGTTTTCGGTATCAGTCGAATCAAAATAACGATGTTGTTGTGACTTTTCCGGGCTTTTTAAAAATTCTTGTTCTTTGAGTCACGGAAAAGCGAAAAAGTTCACAACCGTACAGTAGATTTCAGCGCTCGAGCCTCGAGCCCCGCCAAAAGAGTCCGAAGCTGCCGAGAAGTATGATGCCATTTTGTGCTGATGGGGGCAACTCCCTTGCTTCGTGCGATTTAAATTGCCCCGGCACTAGTAGGAGGGTCCAGTGAAACTCGAAGCTCGAAGGGTGGAATGTGGAACTTGCCTTGACCTCAAGGGAGAAAATATCTATAAGGAATCCCGCTAGATCCATCAGGGTTGCAAAGAAGAACATCAGACCTGCGAACATTGAGGTGATACCATAGAATCTTCATGTTGTGTTTTATATCTGTGTATAAGGAGAGGGGGTATCGGCGATGGGCTGGGCTAACTTACCACAATTATCGTAGCGAATCCCACGCGTTGGAGTACATCGACGCGTGATTCTGAATGGCGTTATGGTCAATCATCCACCAGTAAGGGTATACCTCTGAGCTAGACTCATCGCTAGCGAATCATAAGCGTATGTCGGAGAAATCAAAGAGGGACGCGGAGGAATAAAGGTCGAAATCAAAGATGTCATTGAGTGCAATTGGAAATACATTTGACTTTACTACATCATTTTCTACAAAGTCATCAGGAGTTGGATCAACCAAGGCGAAAAGTTTTGTGCATAAACTTCGACGCCAGGCCGAAAGTCATCAAGCGAATCAACCTCCTAGATTGCGTGTATGATCGTGTATGTCTTAACCGTCCAGAGAGGCCATGTCTGCGTTGGCACGTTCAGCTTCCAAGATGATGATCTCCTTGTGGTTCTCGCTGCGGGGAATGAGACGGTACTTCAAATTGGCTGGATAGCTGACCAGGCCAGTCGTGAAATCGTCCGCATCGGGAATGAAGGGTTTGCCATCGACGATAGCGGGAAGTACATCATAAGCCCAAAGCATCCTGAATTGAGGAAATCAGTTTCGGGACCCCCAAAAAGGCAGATGAGATACACTTACCGAGCAATCACAATGTAGAGCGACTGAAGTGCGACATGCATCCCAGGACAAATCCTACGACCAAAT
>MU127825.1:224520-235700 GCA_014904975.1 Marasmius fiardii PR-910
CAGGTAATCGTGCAGCAATACAGCCGATTCGTTGAGCTGCATCGGCTTGACGTTGGGCGCGACCTGAGGACCGAACATCGAGCCTTGGAGCTAGGGAGAAAAGATAAGTCAGGTCCCGATCAACTACAGCTTCAACTGAGAACGTACGGTTCGCCAATTACGCCATTTAGCTCCGTAGGTCATTGAAAAACCGCGCAGTCTTGAGAACAGGAACTCCCTAACTCTCATGAGCAAAACCACGTGTTTCCAGACAGAGGGAGAATACATACCCCATGATGAGGTGAGGCCGATTCGAATAGATTTCACTGGACTTCTCAAGGATGTCCACAGCCGCTTCCATGGTTCCAAGCACTAGACGGCACAAGTAAGGCAAAAGTTACAGGCGACCAATCCGAAAGTGAAACATGCCGATGTTACGCTGCTTTCCAATGAAGAAAGTTGCCACAGAGCCTGTAAAATTCGCGTCAAAAACAGACGGCCCAACTGGGAGATCAAAGAGGTCATACCGTATTGATCATTCCATGCCTTGAACGTGTTCCAACGATGGCCCTCCAAGAGACCCGTATGGTCACGACCTGGAGGACCGGGCGGTAAGTTTCCTGGTCCCTTGGGACGACGTTGTGTGAAGACAGCAGCGAGGATGGCTAAAGCCAAAGGAATGATGAAAACTTGCAAGGTTGACATAGTTATCGATGCAGACGATCGTGTTGAGCTTCATCGATGCTTGGGACCCTTTATATCGCAGAAAAAAAACTTGGTCCCTGTGATCATGTTCTCCCAAATTACTTTCTCCAAGTTTTGCAATTCCCACGACAAATCGACCCTGTAATTATAATCACCTTCTAATCGCCGGCTGCGAATTTCTATATTCGTAAAACTCTTCGAGGCTACCTGCCAGTTTAATGGCCCTTGTTCCAAGTCACTTCTCCAGCATGTTGTTATCTATCAGGGATAAAACAAGCGAGTTAACCGAAGTACGAGGGGGTCCCGACACGCGAACAACGGCTGATCGGCTGATCGCTGCCGTTTCATTTATCCACAATAATTATAAACGATAAGATAAGACCAAAAAGGAAGTCCATATCCATAAGTGGAGCTCTGATCCGGGACCCAGATACGGATACAGACATGCCGAAAAATCCTCCACTTCTCGCTCCCTTCTAAACCTTGATTTTGATCCGGACCTGATTAGATATGTCCCATATCGGGCCCAGAGCTGGGTCAAAAATTTGGCCAGATTTTAATCCGGATGGGGTCAGGGATCTCCAGAAAATTAACCAGTTTTGGTCCGGATCCAAATTGATTTTTACCAGTGGGTCCTGCGTCCACTGTGGCGCGTGTTTAGGTCGTGGTATTTGATCTCTACGCCGACTCCGTGATTAACTTACTAGGACCCGAGGATTATACGAGCAAAAAACGTAATTAAATATTGGTAGGCTCATCGCATCTCAATCGCACAAGCCCATCCAAAAAAACGCACAGATAATTGATTACTCACCAATGACATTTCTCCTGACATGGTTATGAAAAGAAAGCCCTACATCCGACGTCCGCGCCGACCGGTTGATGATTTGTGGAACCGAGTTTCGAGAACAAAAGCCCCGACTTGTACATGAAAATTCTGTCCAAATACCAATCTGAAAGAAGGGTATGGGAGATCTCATGACGTTTCACCAACTCTTTGCGTAACAACTTCCTGAAAGAACGCAATCATTCGGAAGGCTTTGTTCATTCTGACCCAATAGAACCCGGGACTCACCTTCCTGATACTTCATAAGGCCCTGTGGTGCGTACCTTCCACAGCTGCCGAACGAAACTCGGATTCCGATCGAACATTACATTAGCTTCCGTTAAGGTTAAGAAATCGAGTTTTTCTGGGTGTTGCTAGTAGGAGATTTCAAGCGATTATCTCCTTGTTCACGCTTTTCACATACCCTTCTCGAGTTTCCCCCGAGTTCGGATCCGTACGAAGGTTATACGAGTTGAGCGATGGAGTAAGATACAGCAGTGTTCCAAGGGGTGAACTCGTGAGGACAGGTGAGAGATGATCGGAAAAGGCAAGAAACTCGAACGAATCGGAAAAAGGGACCGTTGTGAGAATTGAATTGGCAGTTGTCGTTCTCCCACTTGTATAAGCGCTTCGAGTAAGGTACAGGCCAATGTCGTTCAAGCAATCCCATTGCCAACCTTGCAAAGCACCTGGTTGCTCTTCGCATATCAGGAAAATCTCTGGTACTCGCGAATCTTTTGTTTCGCCCTCAGATAAGCTCTATAATCCACTAATGTCAATTCTTCTAAACGGTCGATTCACGTATTTTATTACCTCGAAGCGATCGCCACATCATTCTATGACGTTAAGCTACAACACATCGAAGCAAAATCGTCGCACTGGCCGAAGTCCACGGTTACGCGTACAGTCCCAGTCAAAGGTGGAGCAATGGGTCCGAGATTTCACACAACCAATGAGCACGAAATTCTACAACGGAAGCTTGAAACTTGCAGCTTGAAGTCTCGCCCTGTCTCGCCTTTACTGAAAGCGTAAACTTCGGATATGAACGTAACCTTGGGGTTTTTCTGATTTCATATTATCCAACGCACGGCGTTTCTTGGCCAGGGTTAGGGCTTTGAACCGAACAGCTGGTATTATTCATGGAAAAGGCGAATTGGTAGTCATTTGAGAAACCCGAAGATGAGTCTGGCAGACAATAGTATTATTAGTCTTTGAAATGTTTCCATCAGACTTGGAAGAAGGGTAGACATTTCCGGATGGCAATCTCCATTTGAGACTAGAGGGAGGTAGAACCAACTTTCAAGCTCGCATTTCACATCCATCGCAAGATCCCACGTTTGCGACGAGATGGCTCACGATGGCCCTTCTCCAATATTAACTCCTTTAGAGTGCTTCCGAGGGGATCGATTATCATCTACATCCTGGACATCGGAAGTACATCGAACGACGCCTCGTGATAGCGCACTCACCATGTGTCCGAACCATAATCAATCTTATTCGATGCTTATTGCAGTGCAGTTTATTCAGTCGACATCATTTCATTGAGGTTTGAGCCACCTGTCGATTGTTTTTGAAGAATCAGGTTTTTTGGGGGCTTCGAGCCTGGTGGTGAAGGTAGATAGTGAGAGTTTGATTGGCAGTAGGGATTTACTTAGTAACAGATTCTCGTTGATATGCTGACGTGGCCAGCCAGTGATATATAATCAGACTCAGCTGATTTCCGACCCAGAGCCGAACGCTGAGCATCTCAACAACGTCCATTGAACCATGGCAAGTACTTACACCCATCATTTCGACACACCTACCTACAAAGCATCGGTCGCTCTGAATACTGGGTGAGTGGTTCCAATTTCTTATGCATCCGCTTTCCAACCAATCGCGCGACTCATCCAATCAGACTTTTCATCAATGGCCAGTGGGTTGATCCGATTGATAATGGAGAGATGATAGAGTGCGTCCTTCACTCTTCTTTCTGACCCTTTGAGTCCAACCGATTAATTGATTAATTGAATGTGAATAGTGTTTTCAATCCAGGTGCCGCTCAGAATCGTTTCTGATCAAACTTCTCACTGATTAAATCTGGTAAGCTACCGGAAAGGTCATTACTTCCGTTAAGGGAGGCTCGTCAAAGGACGTAGACATTGCAGTTGCTGCTGCTGCTAAGGTGCGTTTTGAATCAGTCTCCGCTACAATCCAGTCACGCGCTTAAACATTGGAATAGGCCTACAAAACTGTATGGGGTTTGAAGACTCCCGGAGCGGAGCGCGGAAGGTTGTTGAATAGGTTGGTCGAGTTGATAGAAAAACATCATGACGAACTTGCTGCATTGGAAGCATTGAACGTCGGTCAGTCACCAGACTGTTTTGGAACTCCATTACTTCCGGCTGATTCTTCTATTTGTGTACAGGAAAGCCCTTTACGGTGACAAGAACTGGAGATCTCAAGGGCCTTATTGACACCTTCAGGTACTTTGCTGGATGGGCAGACAAAATCCACGGAAAAACAATTGAGGTGTGTTTTTTGAAGGTGCTTCCATCAATTTCTATTCTGATTTGTGAACAGACAACGGAGGACAAAATGGCCTACACCCGTCATGAACCTTACGGCGTTGTCGTGGGTTTCCATTTTTTGTTTCTTACTTGGCCAAAATGACCAGGAAACTCCTTCTTTTCTGTAGGGTGCAATTACACCTTGGAACTCCCCTATTGTGAGTATCAGAGGCCAGAAGGATTGAGCCCTCAATTCAGAATTTTACAGGTCTTGACAGCATGGAAGTTGGCCCCAGCTCTGGCCACAGGGAATACAGTTGTTCTCAAGGTATGTGATATTCACCAAGTCACTTTCCTCTTCTAATAAGAATATAGCCATCAGAGATAACACCCCTCACTGCACTTTACCTAGCAGATCTCATCAACCAGGCTGGGTTCCCTCCAGGTGTTGTCAATGTAGTCAATGGATATGGTGAGTCTGTTACAACAGATTCTCATTAACTAAGCCGCAGACAATCTATACAGGACACACTGTTGGAGCTGCCATCTCTGCTCATCCAGGGATATCGAAAATCTCATTTACAGGGAGTACACTTACTGGACGCAGCATATTAAAAGCTGCAGCAGAGTCAAACCTGAAGAGTGTCTCCTTGGAGTTGGGGGGAAAGAGTCCAACAATAGTTTTCAATGATGTGAACCTTGAACAAGCAATCAAATGGGCAAGCCGTGGTATCTTGTAAGCTACTTTTTACTTTTTTTTTTTTCAATAATAGAAGCTGATAAAGCTCTCCTACTTGACACAAAGTCGTAACATGGGTTTGACTTTCATTCTATTCATCATTCAACTCAGAACTAACTCTTTGAACAACAGGTCAAGTTTGTATGGCAGGTTCTAGGATCTATGTGCAAGAGGGCATCTATGACCAATTTCTGCAAGAGTTCACTAAAGCTGCAGAATCTCTAGCCAAGGCAACCGGTGCACAATTTGACGAAGGAGTGCAGCACGGGCCTCAGATCTCAAAGACTCAGTTTGATGTAAGTCTCTTGGAATTTCTCGGGGTTTGAGGGATTATACACACTTTGAGTGATAGCGTATTATGGGGTATATCAACTCTGGAAAAGAAGAGGGCGCCCTTGTTCACTTTGGTGGTGTGAGACACGGGGAAGAAGGTTACTTTATCAAACCTACAGTGTTTGTTGACGTGCGGCCGGACATGAAGATCATGCGAGAAGAAATATTCGGTCCAGTTTGTTCCCTTGTTAAGTTCAAGACGGAAGAAGGTGAGTTGATATTGTATCGTTCACTTGATTTTACTCGTAATACGGAGCAGAGGTCATTGAATGGGCGAACGATACGACGTACGGTCTTGCAGCGAATGTCTTGACAGAGAACGTTGGTCGTGCGATCAGAATGGCTAGCGCGCTCGAAGCCGGAAGTATATTCGTGAGGATTTTGACTGTATTCGCTACCAGAGACTGAACGAGTTGCATTAGGTTAACTGCGCGGAGGTCACCGAGTCAGGCATACCTTTCGGGGGATATAAACAATCTGGACTAGGTAGAGAGTGCGGAGAATATGCACTTGAAGCGTGAGTAGAATTTTCGATTCATAATCGGAGAATGTAAAGCTGAGGTCGGTCCAAGCTATACCCAGGTCAAGGCTGTTCACATTAATATTGGCCGAAAACTATGATAACCCGGTTTACCTACCGCCAACTTTGGCCATTGTATCTGGTTCTTTAAGCCTGTTCAAATCTTGTACTTGATGTTAACATTACCTGGGGACTTGATTGGCGACTCGATGTCGACTCAATTGTGGTAATGATTGAGTATATTAATCGCTGGCTCGGAGTAGTCCGAGTTGTAGTGCGTTGTGCACAATGGCAGTAAATACTGCCTAATTCGACGCTGTGAGCTTCCAGTCGACGCGCGAAAACATTGAATTACATTTGTATAGCTCACGCAACGGGTACAGCTTGCTGTTTTGGCAGACGCGGAAACTGCCGTTCTTCCTGGTAGCAATCACGACGTAGGCATCGAGGTATCTTGGTCCTAAGGGACTGAATACGTCAGTCGATTCGTAAGCTCACCCAACCCCAGTGTGAACTCGCTTCTCAACTTAATCCTCGGGCGGCCCTGTTCTATTGAACCATCAAAAACCGGGCTCCGAAATCATGAACGGAGTGAACAGAACGCAAAAAGTATCATTGCCAAGAGTATAGATAATCATCTCGTTCTCCAGACGATTACGGTCGGAACAGCCTAAGCTGCCAGGGGTCCGAGCGCAAATTGTGATGGAATGGTCCCGCCGTTGACGCCACATCTCACGGTCCTTCGCTTCAATTAAATCTGGATAATCCATCAATTCTCGATCCTTATCAATGTTAGCAGCTGAACAAATCTTTTCTATTACTGGGAGTGTGCGCTTCATTTTGGGACCACGGGGTTGTTTCTCTCCGGTTCCATAAACACCAGCGAAGTATCAGCCGACATAAGCAAGGCTTTCTCAATTCAATTCTAGAAAAATTCAAGCCGTCAAAGTTTTATGCGCATGCCACTCTCTCATGTCAAGATTATTCAAGTCTCACAGCATATGTATATCAAGCCATCCGAACCGTTAAGATTATCGATAGTTCTGCTGCGGTTGTATACTTCTGACACCCACGGTCCACTCAGCTAGAACGACGTAATTAATGAATACCCAGGTCACTGCATGTTTTCCGGGGGGGCAAAAATGGTAGGCTGATCCACCATGGGACTCTAGGTGTAACAGGGCCGTCTGAAAACCATCAATATTCGACCTTTTGATCTTTGAACGAACTTTCGGGCTCCTGCGGCCAAAAAAAGACAGCAACATTTCTACTTCGAGGCCCCATATTTCTGTGAGAAGCCTAAAAATCCTCAATATCGATTTCCTAGCGTCTGGGAGTTCAGTCTCTGTGGGTTATTAGGGTAGCCAGAGCGCCACAGTTGAACCTTTAATTCTCACGCTGGCTCGTGGCACCGTATAGATAATGTTTATGGCCTGATGACACGATGTAAGCTCTCAGAATCACTGGAGCTTCTGTTCAAACTGACATATTTCAGCCGACCAGTCGGGGATACCGGCGGGGTGTTCATTGCGACACATCTCACAGAATGCCTCCAAATTCACTTGTTTTAATGGGGGGGTTTTGTTCTTGTTATGGTATGGTCGGTATTTTTACGGATTTGACGCTGGAAGTTCTGGCCAATGTATACTGTGCTGCATGTATCGACTTTATTCATTCACAATTTACACAAGTCTAGAGCGATTCATGTCAGCCTCGTATTACTTCTGATACGACGGGATCGGTCCTTATTCTGCATTTCATTGGATAGAGGCGATTCAAAACAATCAGACGAAGGTCTGGAAAATGTCACATACAATAACCGCACCCCCTCCACCCTTCCCCTTTCGCCTCACTGGTTAAGAAGGTCTCCATTTCGTTAGGAAAAGGAACGTTCAACGCCACCGTTCAAGCGAAGCGTCGCAAGGACTACAACTGTGTCACCTGGGCAATTGAAAACGTGCGAAAGGACCCGTCCTTGTCCATTGCTTTGAATTAACCTCGAGAGTTCCAAAGATAGCCCCATGACGGGGTCTATGTTCCTTTCAAACAGTTTCGGAAATAGGTTATTCTTGATGAGCTACCCGCCATCCAATATTAATCAGCTTTGTACTTGTCCTTCGCTATCGTAACCTTCCATTAGCACACTAAATGAGATTAATACCAAGTGAATTGTCTTTCTTCCGTGCTGCCAGATGGAGATTTGGCTCTTTTGGACGAGCTGTTGGAATCGGTTTCCTTTGACTATTCTGTAAAAGTCGAATGTGGTGTATCTTTGTCTTGGCCCAGTATATCCGAAAGAGATACAAGCCCATCCTTCTATCGCTCTAAATCCGGGTACATCCGAGTCCAACTCGTAGTCCTTTCGAATTTCTTATTTTAACATTGGAGCTTTATCGCCTCCCGTCGAAAGATCGAAGAATTGGTTCTGGGAAGTGGGGGGAAGACGAGAGTCCCTTGAAAGGAGGGTACCGTGAGACATTCATACGGTGCCTAGCGAACGTCGACCGATTTAGTGGATGATGGGTGCGCACGTGATGAGGTCTCGACTGAGGCCAATTCTTTGAGAATGAGAAATCCTTCCCCTTTTCATCCCTACTTACTTCTTCCCTATCAGATGAAGCGTCAGGCTGTTGGACGGGAAAGGAATTGGCCGTATTAATATTTTCGGGGCAATGGTGGACCTGTATCTGGACGTCTACATACATGCATGCTACATCCTCTACATATGTAGAATCACAGTTCTTACCGGGGTCGACTCGCATACACGTCATGAACGATATTGTTCGTCTTACGAGCGGGTTTTACGAATCCAGCATCTTTCTTCTCCTTGGCAATTTGCGCGATTAGCGCAAGAAAATCATCGACTGCTTCCTCAGAATTCTGAATGTGAAGCACGAGTCGTGGCCCGCCGCTTAAATGTAAAGGATTCTGAAGTTTACTCGCTCTCTCCGCGATCTCGTCATAGTCCGTCCCAATACTATGCGCGTCATAAAACACCTTGCAAGATACGAAAAAAAAAAAGGATTAAGGGGTGACAGGATTAATTCGCTTGGGCTGGAAAATTTTCTCACCATACACGTTTCTACCGGACTAATGACGTCCACGCCGATTTCTTGGAGTCCCTTTTCGAGCTTTCGAGCAAGAACGTGAACGCGCGGAAGCAATCGGAAGTTATGAGTTAACGCATAGGCCGCCGACGCTGCGAGAAAACCCGTCTGACGCATACCACCACCAAAGAGTTTACGAAGTCGACGTGCCCTCGCGATAAATTCTTCGGTTCCGACAAGGCAGGAGCCAATTGGTGCACCTGTCCCCGTCAACGTTGAATAAATTGTGCAGAATCATAGAGTTTACGAGAAAAAACGGACCTAGACCCTTGCTGAAACACATGCTCACTGAATCAAACGGTCGACAGAGCTCTTCAAGGGAGGTCCCAGTTTCGGCAGCAACATGCCAGATTCTGGCACCGTCCAAGTGCATCTTCAGATTTTTAGAATGCACGAAATCAGAGATAGCGATGATCTCTTCCTGTGGGAAAATCGATCCGTCGAGAGTATTTTCAAGCGTCACGACTTCGGTAGGAGCAGCCCTGTGAAAAAGAATCTTATGAGTTAACTCGGACCTTCTAAACAACTCGAAGAAGAGTTTCACGAGAGAGCGTTGTGTCCATAAACCATGTTGCGTTTGACTTCTTCCAGTGTGATATGGTGGCCTAAATCTGATCAAATAACTCGATTCTGGAAGGGTTAGGTTCACTGACCGTTTGAAGGAATCAAGGGCGTCACGGCAGCACCAGAGTGGAACCCAGCACCTCCGGCTTCATATCTAGATCAAGTAAAAGGTCTGTAGGCAAAAATTCGGATTGCCGAGGCATGTAACTGACGTACTTGAATATATGAGCCCTGTAATCACATAGAATCGTGTACGGTGGTTGTTTGAGGTGGGAGCGCAGTGCGATTTGGTTAGCTGCAGTTCCGGATGGCATGAATAAGCCAGCCTCCTTGCCGGTTATTTTAGCGACATGTGCTTCCAATGCTCTACAGATGTTGTCAGGAATGAGAAAGATTGACTGGGGAGACTTGTTTATTGACCGGGATGCAGGGTCATGATACACGTCGTCACCCAACGAGGAGAGTGTTGCGTATTCGTACATTTCTTTTGTCGGCACTTGAAACTAGATATTCATAAAGGCGGATGAATCCTTTAGAAACTCAAAAGAACCTGTCATCGTATCCGCTATAACGTTTACAATAAGGTACCTGTAACACAAACTCGAAGAAACTCACAAATAAATGTTCTCGCTATTTCCTTCCGGGTGGCGTCATTATCGAAGGCAGGTTTCGTAGCGGAGAGGATATCGAACTCGATAAGGTCCGCGACGGCGTTTCTAGCGTTTTCCAGAGCGGTAGACATGGTACCGACTACTCTGCGCGTGTCTTTATACGTTCTTGGTTTCCCGGTCTGGTGTTTACAGTATCTTAGCTTTCTGAACAGTCAACCACAGAACTTGTCGAGAAAAACGTACCTCAAGGTGATAATCAAAACCATCACCCGCTCTACACGCTTATATAGACAACGACGAGTCCGAGGTACGAGGATTAACCCCCGGTACAGCCATGCATCACAAAAAGGGAAATCTTGAGGAAATTATTGCCATTAGACTTCCGAATCGTTCATCTTTCACTAGAACTACTTACCAGCGTCGATAGAACTACCAAACCCACGAAAGGCAAGGGACGAAACGGATTTCTGAGGATGCTTTGAGGCGAGGAAGGTGAGGTAGACTCGAAACCAGCCCACCGCGCGGCGCTGCCGGTACAAGGCCGAAGGCACAGGTCGAATATTACGTGACTGTTTGCGTCCACGCGTCATCATCGATTGCATCGAGGGTACTCAGTTGTATACACACGGGCTAAATTGAAAGCACACTACTCTCAATCCAGCGACAACGCTCAAGCCTCATGTGCCTTGGCAGATGCATCGACGCATGATTCCAATCTTCACTGTTCATTATGAATATCTCAATCCAACCGCCATACGTATACCTCTGTAATCAGATTAGGCTCGAAAGAATCATGGAGAAAGAAGGGGTAGAGAGATTGAGGAGATAAGCAGGCAGAAAAGGGTCAATTCATCTACTTGCACGTTAAAACAAATATCTCTACAACATTTCAAGGGAGGGTATTTATTTTGGTCATGAAAAGGGCGAGAGTTTTGCATAAACAACACCATTGGGCAGGTCACCGTAGCTGATCGTGTAGGGGCTTAACCATCCAGAGACGCCATATCCGCGATAGCACGTTCAGCCTCCAAGATTATAAGCTCCCTGTGGTTCTCGCTGCGGGGAATGAGTCGATACTTCAAGTTGGCTGGGTAACTGACCAAGCCGGTCGTGAAATCGTCCGCATCGGGAATGAAGGGTTTGCCATTAACGATAGCGGGAAGTACATCATAAGCCCAAAGCATCCTGGATTGAGGAAATCAATTTCGGGGGCCCCAAAAAGGCAGATGAGATACACTTACCGAGCAATCACAATGTAGAGCGACTGAAGTGCGACATGCATCCCAGGACAAATCCTACGACCAAAT
>MU127825.1:247047-293945 GCA_014904975.1 Marasmius fiardii PR-910
GATAAACGACTTGGACGGCGAAAGCTACGTATATCGCCTTCACCTCCGACTTGGTCCCAAACTTCCACCAGCTGGGCGATGTTTGTTACTTAGACATGAGCACCAGTTCTTGTATTCAAAGACATCCAAATGATTGATATATATAAAGCACAGGCAATACAACTTCTTCATCTATTTCTATCCCTTAGTCGAGCTTGTCGGGGATATCACCCGCAACTTTTTGCCAGGACTCCCTAGCGGTGAGTTCTTTCCACCACCTAGCAGTACAAAATCCTTCGTCAGAAACAAGCAACGGATTACAATCAATCACAAGTTTCGATAAACGTACCTAGTGACGTTGGGTCCTTGCGTTTCCATAATATCACTTCCAGCAACTTTCAACAAGGATCCATACGGAAGGTGAGCAAGGTCAGCCAAGGTGAGCTCCTAAATCACGGATGGTCGTTTAGACACCCAGAATGATGACAATTCAAAAAAAACAAACTCACGTCACCAGCAAGGTACTTTTGCTTTCCCAGAATCTTCTCATACGCATCCAACTTCGCCTGAATCTGCTTGATCAGACTATCGAAGACAGCCTGATCTGGTGTCAATCCGAATATGGGCTTGAACACTTTCTCAGCGACAGCCTTGGATACGAATGCGTCAAAGTTGGCGACTTCGATGGAAGCTGCTTGCTCGAACAGGGCGATCTTCTTGATATCGCCAGTAGGGATGAGTTTGGGGCCCTGGTTGGGGTATTTGAGTTCGAGGTAACGAGTGATGGCACGCGACTCGTAGAGTATGAAACCGTCGTCGTCCTAGGGTCATCGTCGTTAGTCGAGAGTCAAATGTCTGGAGCTCGACACAAAAACTTACAATGTACGGAACCTGTCCGAAAGGCTGCTTCTCGAGGTACTCGGGGGTTTTGTGCTGACCGTTCTGTAAATCGACCTTCACGAGCTCATAGGGGATCTTCTTCTCATGGAGAACGGTAGCAACACGGCGACCGCAAGTAGACATGGGAGCGGTGTAGAGTTTGAGAACCATATTGAAGTGTGATCTGGTTGAGAGAAATTGAAATAAAGAAGTGGGAGTGAAGAGAGAATGTGGTAGGTTTTCCAGCTCGGTTTGCCCTCCTTTTATACAGCAATCGAAGGGAATCGATCGCTGACTATAAGGGTTTCTTAACGACTGTTCTACCTGAGTAATGCTCCTCACAGAGCAGCAAAAAAATCCGTCATGATCACCCGGTTCATATCCCAATTAGGCTGGAGCGTTCGAGAAAAAGACCTCAGTAAAACCCCACCGTACATGCCTATTCAAATTACCCATGCTGAGAATTGTCATCTCATCCGCCTTAGCGTGCAAGTCAAACGTCTCGCCGTCCGAACAGGCGGACAAAGCTTATGAAAAACGTGATCTTGGATCTCTTGTGGATCCAAATGGACCAAAACCACAAAGGCGGAGGTAGAGGGAGGTTGAACGGAGCAATTGATTAGGAATAAAACGAAGTTCTCACGAATTTCTGAGCTCTCCTATGTTTTTCCCTGATTACTCATACTATTACTCATATGATATCGAGTACTTATTGGAATGCTTACCAAAAAATGCACCGAGCGAGTACAATCATACTTAACAATCATACTTAACAGCACCGCTACCAGGCTCCTATAGTAGCGTAATAATTTTGCGTCTTTGCTCCGGTTCGCCTCCAAGGTTGACATAGTTGCTAAGTCCGAGGTTTGCTGTCCCTCCACTTCAAGAATTTAGCATCTTGCCACAATTTTCCAGTAAACTCCTTGCGACGATATTCGGCCGGGAATGTCGATGTAAGCGTGATTCTTCGTACATGATTTGCTGTTAACGTTATTTCCGTGATACATACCTACTACAGCTATTAAACCAAGGCTGATTCTCTGATGCTTTTCTCAAGATTATCACTCAAATGTGTTTGTGTAACTTATATGTGGAAACCAGACTCCAGAGTACTGGAGATAATTTTGAGTAATCTTTCTAGATGTCCAAATCTCGAGGTATGATTGTAAGACAATCCTGTTTATTTGGACTCAAACAGAAAGGCTGGGACAAGCCAACTTGGAGGCTGCAAAGCCTAAATCGTAGGTGTAGCTTAGCCGCCTTAGTTTTGTGAACGGCAAAGCTGCCGGAAATCCGCCGGACTTGGATGATGCTGACCACTTCTCGCTATCATTGGCCGATCAATCTTAAACGTAATACAGATTACACATATCCCCCCTACTTACGTCGGGGAGCTGAAGTAAGGAGAGAAACCATTAAAAGTTTGGCTTCGAGCATCTGGTATCGGGCGGCGTCACACTGCCTCCACAACATATACAATCCCCCGTAGGAGCCTACGAGGGGAAAAAAAGTATACATCCATCTAACCATGTATACCAAGACAGAAAAAAAACTACGTCCAAACACGCAAGTTTACAATCACATCTAAGCAACGAAAGCCTTGCCCTTCTCAATGTTCTTCTTCAGCTCAGGTAAGCAGGCCGCCAAGAGCTTCTCTTCCGCCGCCGACAAAGGCCCAATAGGGTGGATCTTCTCAACACCATTGAGCTATAAGTAAGAAACAGGCAAAATCAGCAAAAAACAAAATTCCACGAAATCAAGAAACTTAAAACATACCCCAAGCTCAACATTCGACGAGAAGAAATCAATACCCTGATCAGTGAAATGCGGGCTCTTAACAAATGTCGGCGTAACGACACCCTTCTCGCCATTCAACCCTCTCAACAACGAATTTGTAAACCTAGCACCAGCATACGCCATAGATAACGTAGCACTCCCAGCTCCATCTTTAGCTTTCACAACTTCATCTCCACCAAACTGAATCCGATGAACGAGTTTATCGTAAACTTCACCGGTCACTCCCTTTCCGTAGCTAGATTGAGAAAGAAGAGGAACGATGGTAGGTCCACTGTGGCCACCGACGACGGTGACGGGGGTGTCGCTTGGTTTGGCACCACCGCTAATTTCAGAGAGGAAGCGAGCGGCACGGACGACGTCGAGGGTGGTTACACCGAAAACGCGGTTTTGGTCGAATACACCGGCTTTTTCGAGGACCCCGGCGACGATGGGAACGGTAGAGTTGACAGGGTTGGAGATGACGAGGATGTGAGCGGTAGGAGCGACACGGCCGACAGCTGATGCAAGGTCTCGAACGATGGAAGCATTGGTCTGGAGTTCATTTGGTTCATTGTTGCTTGGTTGAAGGTGGTGTAATTACACCAGGAGCTAAAGAACTCACGTTGAAGAGGTCATCACGGGTCATCTTTTTGGTGCGGGTTTACGACGACGACGACGAATGAACGTGAGCAGGTTCCGCTATACAGAAACAAGCGTTTACGAGACACTTACTCCGGGCTACGGATGAAGGAAGGAAGAAATCAGAAAAACTGGAGACTCCCAAACGAAACGTAGCGGATAACTGACCTTTCTGGGAACACCAGCGGGGATAACAACGACCTCGACACCATCCAAAGCTTGGTCGAGCTGGTCTGCGGCATACCCGTTGACCTGTTGGAAATTTTAAAAATTTTCGCCGGCTTGCCATTAGAACAATCCCTCGTGTTCGAAATTAACCACTCACCTCGCTAGCGGTATCAACATGGCTAACATCAGCAGCAACACCAGGTGCTCCTCTGATATCGTAAAGACTCAAAGAAGTAACCAATGGGTCATTCTTGAGCAACAACGACAGAGGTTGACCTATCCCTCCTCCTGCTCCGAGGACTGCAACTTTTGTTTGACGTGCGGAAGATGAGGAGAAGAGACGTGCAGAGGGTGTTGTGAGAGTTCTGGCAGCGGTACGAGCGAACATGGTGGGTACTAGCTAGTGGTGGTGGTCTAAAGGAAAGAGATTTTTGGGGAGACTCGGAACGGAAACGCGCGCGGGTATTCGGAGTCGTTCGGATGGCACTTGGCAATTGAATTTGACAGTTTTATCTCACCGTGACCGGTTGACCACAGCTCACGCTTTGGCGCCCAATGCTATCCAGCCTATTCCAGGAGGAATCAAGGTGGCTTTTCTCGCGATGAACGGTCTCTAAAGCAGGTTTAATATTATCATGGGATTGTTATTCTAGAAATACTCGAGGGAATAAGCCTTTAATTATTACACAAATGTATGAATAAACCACTACGGAGATAGAGAGAGATATCAGGCTACATCAACAAGGACAATACAAATCAGGAACAATGTAAAGAGCGTGGAGGTTTTACAACACTAGATCATGTAGCGGCAAAAGTCAAAGTCAACTGTCTCTCGGCCAAGCCGACGAAACTGGGGAATGAGAGGCTAAAGGTGACGGCGAAGGTGATGGTGTATGAGATCCAATGGCACGAGACAACTCTGCTGGATCTGCTATCCGCTGCGGGATGTAAATTGGCATGACGTTGGGAAAAGGACAAGGAACGGTTGTGGACGTCGGAATCGCAGGTGTAGCTGGAAACGACGAGAGTGTAGAAGGGGTAGACGGTCCATTATGTTCATACGCTGCCGCAGGACCTACTTCCAATAGAAGATGGGTTCGAGAAGGGTATTGCGACGACGTGTGGTGGTTATTGAAATCGTATTCCCGGTCGTCATAACCGACGCTAGTAGAAGGGGAGATGGATTTTATGATCGAGGTATCGACTTTTATCAAAGTGGGCAGAGGAGCGCCTTGACTGGGATCTTTCCTAATAATGAGAGGTCAGCAACCTAGGTACAGCTCGAAAAGGACCAGGAACCCTCACTTGAGAATGAAAGCTTTCAACTTGAAATTCTTCCTATCACCCCATTTTTTCTGCCTAAACACCTTCGTCCAAACCCACTCTGCCGCACTCGCGTAAATCTCCCTCGATTCCTCTCCAAAGGCAAAAAACAAGACGAAAATCGCCGTACTAACTGGTATGATCCACCAAATCACATAAAACGCCCGAAGCACAGCCGGAGGTATCGATGACTCCGCGTACAGATCAATCCGCAGCCAGTTCAGATGCACTTTATCCCATGTTGTCCAAGGTTTGAGAGGAGCAACCATGACATTGAACCATAACACATAAATTGAAACTCCTATCGTCCAAAACATTTGTAGTATCGACATAGTTACGAGTCGGAGGAACTGTGAGGGTGTAAGTGTTGGCTGAGTAGTGTAAGAGGCAAAGTTGACTCGTTTGGCAGTAAAATGACGGAGTGCGAGGCCACCGTAGACGAGGGAAAACAGCAACAAGAGAAGTGGTGGTATTGAGATGAGGAAGATGGATGGAATGGAAAAGTAAGTCGTAGAGCGGCAACCGTGTCCTTGGATGATGTCGAATCGGTGCCCTTGTACAATAAAATCTTCGGGCAAAATAATATTAATCAGAAATGAGGCAAAGATGTGGATAATCTCAAACTCACGAAGGCCCATATAAACGAGCGGTAACAGAACACACATCAATACCTCAAAAAGTTGCCTGCGCTTCCGATCCGCAGACGTGCATCTTGCAACACGAGTCGATGAGATCTGTTCGAGATGAATACAGATGCAAAGAAAAGCTGCTGGAAGAGCTATGTTTGCTCCAACTTGGAGTTTTGTAGCTACACCGAGATTCAGAGTCAGCACCCGCCACACGGGATAAATGAACGAACCACTTACTGATATCACACCAGACCGGAATTACAATATCGACGTTATCCGCCCATACGACGGCGTCGACGCCAAGGATCACATTGAGCATGAAAAGCCATGCGATAAGAGATAGCATTGCGACATTTCGTACGCGCCATTGAGCAGGTAAAGGTATGAGAACCGCTGCTGCAGCAAGGAAAGATATCGGAGGGAATTCAGGATGCATTAGGATGGAAAAATCTCTAGGGAGGGTTGTAGGGATATGAACAAGGTGAATGGTAGAGGGAAGATATGATTTGACAAGGCCCCATTGTAAGTGAATATAGCATTCGACTGAGGCAGAGGCGCAACGAGGTAGACAGAGAAGAACAATGTGAGGTTACGTAACTGTCGGAGTGCCACTTGCCAAATTTGGAGCACCGGGCTTTGCCGGGCAATTATCCGGCCTCTCATATTACATAAGACAAAAAACCTCTTTTGTCTCCCCTTCGTTTACGCCGTACATGCGGCTTTAACGCAGCAAGCGTCCGCGAGGAAATTGGGCCAATGACTTTCTGAATGCAATTTCCCTTGCATTTTCACACTGGCAGCCGCGTGGAGGACTGCAAGTCTATACAGTGAAACGTTGAAACCACGAACGCCGAAGCTGAGATTTGGTGCATGGCGTACATGGGCGGTGGGTTCGGAGCCTTGGCTGCAAATTCTGGCAAAACCTCAAGCTGGTGTAATTCTACTTTCAATCCTGGCCCGGCTTATTGGGGGGCCGTGTTTCTCACCCTCCTCTTTGAGTGGCTAGGCTGCTCTTGTTCCGCAACTCCAGTCGACTTGTTTGTCCCTCAAAGTCTTCTGTGTTATTCTGGACTCGTTGGCACGCGCTGCACTCGGACCTTTTCCCCTAAGCTTGGATTATGAACGCATGAAAACAGACAGTGGGGATCCGAGGCATGTGGAGGAGGTGTATACCTCCAGAATCTCGTACCGCTCCGATTTACCTTCAAGTTTACTAACAGTTGCCACGCAGGTAGTGATCTGCCGGTGTAAATTCCAGACATCAGGACCAACGCTCTCTCCCCTCGCTCCCGAGAATGACTCTGCAACGCCACCGTGTCTTTGTTAGGTGAACCCCTTACAACAGCTTTTAAGTTGAATTCGGAATTCCCAACGAACTTATCATCTCATAGTGGTATTACTTATAGTAGGCTCCGATTCAGTGCTCATAAGTTGGCTTATCTCCGCTCGAATATTCCTGATTCTTCGTCACACAAACCATAAAAACGGGCTTTGGAAGTTCCCTTCAAGACCATCCTCGAACGGAAACACCTTGTACACCTAGTTGGCGTTTCTCCATTTCTGAAGGAACCGCTGATATGGGAGACACCGCTTCATCCTTGCTTCCGTTCGGACGCGTTTCAATCTTCTCGCGCGTTCGGCTTGCAACACATCTCCAGATTGAAATAGTCACATACCCCGTCCAGGGACGCAATCTGACTACCTTACTCAAACTACTCCTCGTCGTGCTCTCTCACTTATCCATCGATAATCCAGTGCCTCGAGTATGTGTCACTATGTATCTCCTCTTTGACGATCCAGAACCTCCATAACTTTAGCATGGCGAGGGATCATCTTGATACGAAAGGGAACAGGTGAACGACCTGAAAGACCATCATATTCCTTTAAATTGATAGGTTCTCCCGGTGTTTCTTTCATATCGAACGCCCAAAGGAGTCGAGCGATGACCAGAAAAATTTCGCGCTCAGCAACCCGCATTCCCGGGCATATGCGACGCCTGTTGAACAAATGTCAGCTTTGAGTACAGCCTGGGCAAGGGGCGACTGGCGAGCAACCAGCGAAGTAACGCTCACCCCACACCGAACATCCAGTGATCCCGTTCCCATGGATTCGCAAGATTGGCAGACACGGAGGAGAGGGTCGAGTCGTTAATATACCGCTCCGGGTTGAACTTGCTAGGTTCGGGGTACCTCAAAGGGTCGTGATGCATGGTATATGTGTTCACGATGAGAACCGTGTTTTTCGGAATGAATTGCCCCCGGTACGTGAAATCAGAAGTATTCGAGTGCGGATTTCCAAGCCAGAAGGGGTTACCCAAACGTTCGACCTCCTTAATGATGGCATGAATGTAGGGCAGATCTTTCTCGTCTTCAGTTGTTGGGAGACGATCATGACCTACGACGCGATCGAGTTCCTTTTGGGCTTTCTGCTGAATCTCGGGATGGGTTGGGATCAAAGCCAAGAACCACTGAATAACCGAGGCAGTCTGTAGACCACAATTCGACTTTTAGAGGAGATTAAAACATCAAACGGATGTAAAGAAAAACTCACCGTTTCTACCCCGCCCACCGTGAATACAACGCAGAGCATAGCCATGTCGACGTGATCAAGCCGTTCCTCCTCCTTGATTTCAATTAAATGTTTAGCAAAACAGTCGGGGACCTTTTCTTTGGAATTTAAACGAGACTCGATGTCTAATAACATTCCTCCATAAGTATCGACCAGATCCTTGTGAAGCTGCTTAGCCCTGTTGATCATATAATTTCCGGGAATTTTTTGAAGGAGTGGAATGAAGTCGGTCAAGTTCGAGACCGGGCCGGTACAGTTCATGAACTCTCTGGAGAGTCTGAGAGCCTCCGCTACCAAAGGATGGTCAATGGTATCGGTACGCATCCCAAATGCGACCACCAGCATGTTGTTCAAGGAGAACCTGCCTGTGTATGGCTCTAACGAAAAATCTAGGCCCTCGAGTTCAAAGGAGGACGGAAAACGTCTACTTACGAGAATTGACGGGTGTAGCACCGAAATTTCCATGTTTCAATAGATCCATGACCAGGGTCGTAGCTTCGTAATCGAGTGTGTGTGCGTATCCATCCACAGCACGAATGGTGAGTGAGGTTGATGCAATGCGGCGATGCTGTCTCCATCGATCACCGTAGGGCTGTATAGCACGCGGAGAAAAGACGTGGCTTTTAGTTTTCGAAGAAATGAGTTTTGAGAGCAAAAGCAACGGACCATTGCAGTGACTCCTCGACCGGCAGTGATAATCTTGGTTTTCAGGTACATTTCCTTGCGGGACGAGAATATCGCTCCATTGGTGATAAAGAGATCCTAGTGATTGTACAGAGAGGCGTGATTCAAGATGCACAGGACAGAGAGTTGTACAAGTTTGCTGCTCACCTTGACAATCTGAGGGTCGGAAATGACAATGACGAGTTGGTTACCGAGTTTCAATGAGTAAAGAGGCCCGAACATCTTGGCCCACGAGTCGAGCGTGAGCTCAGGATGGCGGAGAAGGAACGGGAATGATCCTATGCCGCGGCGCTGTGGGGTTTGACACGATCCACCTTCGAGTTGGCGGAGAAACACCCACCAACAATAGGGAAACCAACGGGGCCAGGAGGGATAGAATTTCTGTTATCATCCACCGTCTTCCGGCCAGAGATATAGTTGTACGAAAATCGAAAACAAGCGAAAGTCGTCGCAAGAAGCGCAGCAAAAACAATGGTTTTGGATGAAGGTGGGGCTTCGACAAACTTGATAGCGGGGTATGGCATCCTGGGTGATTTCTTTCAAGGTTCAGGAAACCTAATTTCGACCTTTGTAGCAGCCTGAGTCTCCATAGCACTCCCTTGGGCTACATATTCTTATGGAGTAATCCAAACTTTTGCTCAGTTCTCGATGGTTGGTGTTGAAACGTTGATGGCTGCTTCAACAAATTGATGCCAGCGTTTTCGTAACCGGACTCCGGGCCAAAACCTGGGTGACGCCGGGTAACCCGGGCCGGAAGGCCTCGTCTTCTTAGTCACTAGAGTCAAGTATAGGGCTCGTTGAAGGAGGTATTCGCCACACGCAAGCTCTATGTCCATGGATAGTAAGGAGAAGATTGGCAGGGTCGCGGTGCTCAAGCCTCTTGAAATCATGACCATGATGCGTTGTGAACTTTTTCACTTCTCCGTGCCCCAAAAGGTGGGGGAAAGCCCGGAGAAGCGGAGATCACAAAAGTTACAATGTGATTTACTGATGCGTAGATTCATGGTTTCTTCAACTTGGTAACAGGGTCATCTATGATTTGCGACGTGAGTCTACCTTTCGTGAAACGGACTCGGCGTCCCTTTGGATTCGTACGGACTACAGAGCTAGACCCTCGATGGCACCATGTATCGAAGGACGGCGTGATAGTACCATGCAGTGCGATTTTTCATCTTTGAGCACGCTGCACGACGTGTAAGAACGATTCTCGCCTGGCGCAACTCGGAACTCGGTTGTCGAGGTTGATGCATTGATGCGGCCTCAACGGACCAAGCTCAAGACCTGGATTATGAACGCCGTTTGCAGCGGTAGAACAGTGGTCTGCTCCCAACAACGTCAAGATGCATATTCTTTCTTTCCAATCATTGCTTCAATTATACGCTATTAACCTATAGATACAAGGCCAATAAATAATGAGATCATGGAACGACTGGCAAGAAAAAGAGCGGCTGGTAGTAAGAGTGCGGACAATCATAGAATAAGTGTGGTGCTGGCCGGACGTCGGAGAGAAGTTAGCGGGTTGTTTGAAATGAAAATAAAATTCTTAAATAGGAGATGCGGTCGTCCTGCGGATATTGCGGGAAAGGAGTAGGGAGGATGAGAAGAATCGGAGACAAGAGGGGGTGGTGTCTGCAGTACATTTCGTTCGAAAATTGCCTGTGGTGATTGCGTAGGGGAGATAAATAATGGATAAATAGTGGTCTGTGGGACTTCAGCCCTCATCGGAATCCAACGATGAACTGCCCGGAGCCTTCCAGTAAAATTAGGACCAAAGATACTAACCGCAGCTCACCCAGATATCTGATGATGAATCCACGGAGCTCTGCTAAGATATCACACAGGACCCGCCATGTATGGTCGAGTCCACGTCCCGTTCCCACTCGACCGGTATTGATATTGAAAAATCCGCGACTGCTGAGTTTGACTCGTTCTTGTTGGCGATTCCGACGTCGCCTACTGGTGCAAAGAAACAATCGAGCCCTAGTAGGGCGAAGTCAAATAAATCGAGACTGTCCATTGAATAGGAAGCAGGTGGAGGTGTGTGCTTGATATGGGATGGATTCAACAGAGTTGAACAGTATTGGGCGTGGGCAGGAGGATTTAAGTTAAGTCCGGAGGTGAACTGGAAGACGTGCCAGACGAAATCCGACGAAGGGTGCTGAAAGTGGTGGTGGGGTGTTATTTAAGGATCGAGAGAGACCGACCGGGAGTCCAATTTATAGTTCAGAACAAGATAATAGGCCATAGTCATTGTTTGCTCAGCTGTGGAGGTTGAAATTTGAAGCATAGGCACGCCACAATTCACATGATCGGAATGGCTGAAGGTTAAATTTGTTTTTCGCCATTACGTCGGCGCAGTCGGCGCCCCTCCGAATTTTCAACTAATTCGAGCAAGCATTCCCCGAGCCGCACTCCATTGTTTGAGACGTCGAATGTCGAATGATCGTTTGAAATTTAAAAAGTCTCCATATTTGTCAAGCCTCCCTATTGTGGCGTGGTATATCTTCACGTTGAACCGCTTCGAATGAGGAATAGTGGGAGCAGGTTCCGTTCAAAGATCTAGAGTGCCCTCAGAGGCTCGACTAATTTTCTTGCAATTTTTTCTCCCAGCCCCGGGTATACTATTAAGCTGGGTTTGGAAGTTGGAGCATGGAAAAAAAAAACAGTTTTTGGACGTCGAGTTGGAATTGTCCATGATCCAAGGCGACCATCGATAGGCAACTATGCAGGCTTTGATTCTCCCAGAGTCAACCAAAGAAGGGCTTTGGATCTGACAGATGCTGAACGGACAAGCCAGCTAGTTGACGCTATGGAAAATGAAATAGTTCCGGCACACATACACGGTGTGTTTAGAGTTCTGTGGATCGATGAACTTCATTCGCAGAGGTACTGTAAAGGTTCCAGACTTCCAGGTATCCAACAAGTCAGACTCTTTTGGCCCGGTTCCATTTTCCAAAAATCCGCAGGTTGCCGGCTCGTTGATGAATAACATGTGGCAAATGGCTGTCGTCTTCATCAGGATTCTTGCAACTCCATGGAGATTTCGGTGTGAAGTTTTCTCTCTTATCGGGACCTGACATCTTCGAATTCTCCCAAGGGAGCGTGTAGAAGACCAACCTACACTTATCGATATATTGCCGAGCAGAGGAAAAACCGAGGAAATCCATTGGGGACTGGGGGACAGCCCCCTGTTTATTTTCCCCCGCTGGCCCTGCGCTCCAAGTTATCGTTCGTCTCTGATGGAACAGATAGCCCCGGTCGGAGTCTGTCGTCCAGAAAAAAATCTGAAAGTTTGAAGCATAATTGGAGTTGAACTGCGGTTATATATCCCGTAAAAGGAATTCGAAGGCCTAACCTCCCGAATGTTTTTTTCCCTTTCCGAAGAGCCTGTCATGCGTACCCTGCGGCAGCTATTTTCTGTACGATTGGATTACTAAGGTGCAGTTGTGCGGTATGACTTTCGTGAGGGTGCTAGTTTTGGATATATTACCACGAGCAGTTCACGCGTCCAAATAGCTGAAGAGAGAAGGCGTTATTTCTTCAAGTTTTATTTGTAATTTGGACTTCACAAGTTGAAGGTTTCCCCGGCTTTCCGCTAGTTTGTACACCCTTGTATACGCGTACGGCGGCAGGACGGAAGCTGTTGAGTTTATTGTTGTGCGTCATTCTGGTCACTTGAAACGTTGAGGATCTCGGAGAGTGATGCATTGTTCCTCTGCCGGTTTAAAGCAAACCTTGAAGTCAGTTTGCCACAGTTGGGACTTGAAGCTTTGAAGCATGGACTTGACGAAGAGGCGAGCTGTGATGCCTATTCAGGAGAAATGAGAAGTGGGGGGGGACAACTAAATATACAGTCTACACGCTACATGCTTAGTTGTAGTAAAGACGCTAGCTATATACACAAGAAACTCGAGCAGGGAAGGAAAGGGGAAATAGCGATACAGAGGTTCAAAAAAAAACGAAGGTGATCTAATGATGAATTTAAAGCCACCTGCATCTTGATTGAAGGAAGAATGTTTGAAAAGCTGAATCGAAGAGCTTTTCGCGCCGCCGGAAAAATAATAAGAGCATGAGTGGGACAGACGAAATTGAGTGGACTGGCCGCGGGAAAAAAATAAAGATAGTTGTCGTGACTGGACGACAAAGGTATACTGATGTGAGGAGTGCCGTTACCGGACGAGAATCGTTTAGGACAAGAAACCGGGAGAGGAAGAGGGTACATGCGGGCGAAAGAAATGGGTTTCGCATAAATACGGCGAGAGGAAGGCGGGATGGGCGAATGAAAACAGGTTTCGCGGGATAGAGGTTTGATCTTATCGACACAGGTAAGATGTTATGTGGCGAAAGGCACATATGTCTGAAGGGACTTACATGAGGGAACGCAAACGAGGAGAAAAAAACTCGAAAACTCACCCGTTGTGTAGACAAGTCCGAAATAAATTAGGAATAAAGCTACCACACACATTCCGCCCATCAGCACGCTGTCATCGACCCTCTCCCAGTCCACGGGTAGAGGTGGCGGGGCTTGGGACTCCGCGTCCGGCTCTTGAGCGTGCTGTATTGGAATGTATGGCGCTTTGTTCGAATGAAGGGAGGGTGAATAAATCACAGGTGAGGTCGAGTTGCTGAAAATAGTCCATGAGAAAGTATGGATGCACTGGCGAAGTCAGAAATTAAGATTGCCGATTTAATGGTGAAAATTTCAGACCAAAGCCAGAGGAAAGGACTGGAGCAGTGGGAATCGGGTCAGATCGTTGAAAACGACGACTGGCACAAGTTTGCTTTATACAGTCATGAACAATGCTTTCTTTTGTTCGCCACTCGGAGGTGTTGGTTACCCAGACTCGGCATGATCCAATCAGGAGTTTCTGCGGCATACATGATCCGTCGCCAGCGTAAATTCGGAAGAACTGACGGGGTTGGACATCTCCCTTCGCTTTCGAAAGTCTGCAATTTGTCCCTTTCTGCTTCGTTTCTGCGCGTGACTATATTGTCAAGTTTGATATGATAGTGATTTGAACGTTGGGCTCGTTTCGTTCTGTGAATGGGGGTGACTTCATTACACGGCATGATCCATAAGTTGTACGCCGTTTCAGAGACTTCTCCCAATGCGCGGCACTACGAAAAGACCAAAAAACAAAAGGAAGGTCTTATTTCGGTCGAACAAAAAGAGTTCTAGACCAAGGCTGACGCACTTGGAATCTCGACTCATTGTTTCGTAAACGGAGGTCTAGTTCCGGTAAATTGCGCGCTGAGAGCACGTACTTGATTCGTGGAATTGTCCTGAGGTTGAATGTTGAAAACGCTTCCAATTCGTATACAGTCTTCTCCTAGTCCAAGTGCCAATGAAGCCTAGGCTAAATTGTAGGTAGTTGTAAAAACACGGCTTGTTTGGACTCGAATGTTGTCGGGACAAAATGTAGGAAAGTGATCTCGGTTTATGATGCAGTCTAAGCCTTGAGAAGCCAAATAATTACGTAATATATCAATCCTCCGGTACCCGGAGTAAAACTCCGGCATCTCCGGTTCATTGTCCTCAACGCGCCTTCATTGTCCTCACGCGCCTTCATTGTCCTCAACACGCGCCTTCATTGTCCTCAAAGAGCCCATTGTCCCTCCCAAAGAGCCCATTGTTATGAAACAAAAGATATTTTCGGAATATTATAGAACCTGCTTTGCCTTTTACTTTCGCTCTTTGCCCTTTACTTTCGCTTTGCCTTTTACTTCCGCTTTGCCTTTCACGCCACCTCCTTCCATTGACGACCTCAATGCCTATCTCAAATGACCCCACATTCCCTTTATTTCCTATATTCTCATGTCTTGGATTTCTCGTCGTTCTCGTACCTTTTCCATGGCATGCTCAGGCTTTGAATTCGGGAACGTGTGCTTTCATGTTGTGGACAGCGTTGAACTGTCTAGTGGCGTTTGTGAACTCGCTCGTATGGGCTCGGAGTGTGGAGAATGTCGCACCCGTTTGGTGTGATATTTGTGCGTGCTAGGTTCTCTTTCTCTTGCTATTGCTAATATCTGATTGCAGCAACTCAAATTCTTCTTGGTTCTGGTATCGGAATTCCTGCTTCAATCCTTTGTATCAGCCGTCGTCTCTACAAGATTGCGAAAGTTCAAGCTGTATCCCAAACGCGAGAGGATGTACGAATGGCAGAGTTTTTCCAACTGGCTATCTTCTGACTCCCATCGGTTCTTAGAAACGTAAAGCAATTTTGATTGATCTCTGCATCGCCGTTGGTATACCCATTATTGTTGTCGCCTTGCGTACGTGAAAGTCTTTACTACTGAAAATATTGCTTCTAACTCGTACATTAGACTTCATTGTACAAGGTCATCGGTTTGACATATTTGAGGGTCTCGGTTGTGTTCCTACGACGTACAACACTCTTCCCGCCTATTTCTTGTATTTCATGTGGCCCCTTTTTCTCGGAACCATCTCGTTGGTTTATTCTTGTGCGTACCGAGAGCTTTTCTTTCAATTTCCATGATTAGCTAACCGCCCTTGCTAATAGTTCTCAACCTACGATCCTTCTATAACCGTCGACTGCAATTCAGCAACCTCGTCGCCACCACTTCAGGCATGAACACTAGCCGTTATATTCGCTTGATGTTACTATCATGTGTGGACATCATGTTCACGCTTCCACTTGGATCATATCTCCTATACGCATCCATTAACGGGGTTCCCTTGAGACCGTGGATTTCTTGGGAAGACACCCATTACGATTTTGGTCGCGTCGGTTTATTCCCAGCCATCGTCTGGCGAAGTAATCCCCAACGGCTTGTCGCTCTCGAGTTTAATCGGTGGCTAGGAGTTTTCTGTGCGATCCTGTTCTTTGCACTCTTCGGTTTTGCGAGCGAAGCCAAGAAGAATTACTCCTCCGCTTTTTGGTGGACCGCCAAAAAACTCGGGTTCCGCAAGCCCCAACCAAAAGGAACCAAGCCTTTCAGCTCCTTGCCCAAGTACGTTCCCCTTGCTTTCGCACCGGTTACTGCAATCTGATTCGTATTCAGGTGCAAACCTTTAGGCCGCTCCATGGACACCCAGGACTCACTTCCTATCTATGTTATATCCTCGAAGGATCATAAAAATTCGATCTCTGATTCCAATTCTTCTACAGAATTGGATTCTCCACGTAGCCCGCCATCCACGGCTCCGCCTGCTTACACCCCTTCCGTCCCGTCTACGCCTGTTACACCCACTGGGTCGTTCACCAGTCTAGCCGACACCGAAAACGCCTCACGATATTCCATCTCATCCACAACTTCTTCGTGTCACATTTCTATTTCATCTGCATACGCACCCACTATCAACGACTCGACCACATTGACATCACCTGTTATCTCTGAATTACCTCCCGTCATTATTGCCGCTCATGCGTCCGAGGATAACCGAGCATCGACTGTTTCCGCATCCGCAGCTCCTGTCATCTCTGAATTAGTGGCTTCTGGGCACGACCGCATGTCCGGAATCCACCTCGCGTTGCCTTCCACAGGACGTGCAACCCCCACTCCAGACGGATATCTCACGCACACACCTGAAAACAATCCGGCGTCATCTTTGCGACCTGTTACGCCAGAACGCGTATATCTCACTGCGGCTTATTACCCCAGCCCAGCGCCTCAAAATCAGCCTCCATCACCGCCGCCATTTCATCGGCCATTCCATAGGCTAAGTCTGTATCCTCTTATGAAGTCTTTCCCCTTTTTCCCGCCTAGCATCGTCGTCACTCAAACCCAGATGGTCCATACCGAAGACATCAACGAAAACGACAACATCAATGAATCTTTTCCTAAATCAAACTATACATCTACGAGCGCACATTCACTTGTTTAATACTTTCACCGCATACTTTACTCGCATTTTGCATCAAACATACTGGTAATCTTACATGCTACATTCAACGTTCTTGACAACGACTTTTCTTTATATCTCTCTCCCGAACTCTCGGTGTATTAACTTTTTCTTGACACACTCGACAAGTACAAAAGAATTACCAAAAGAGGAAAAAAAAACGAGTACCACTGTATCTATACTGACTTATACCAACTTCTTTAGCCTACTGACGCTTTACTTAGCTGGCTTTTCTTCTACTTGTTTTTTTTTTCTGGTGGCTATACCTAGTTTGTCTTGCTGTCTTGTAGATCAACGCATCGACTTTGGGGTTGGTATGTATATCGATCTCAAATGTAGTTTCTCGCTCTTATTCGCTGGGCGACAATGTCAATATATCTCTTGCATTTTAAAGCTTACTTCGACTTATGTGTTATTTTTTTGTGAGATTCTGCACGGTCCGGGAGTTACCACCTGGAAGTATGTACTCATAGAACTTTGATGCCAGGGAAAAACATTTCCGCCTTTGCACCCCGGCAAGGGCAATATGCCATGCGTGCTCCCTTTAACAACACTGGCCTCGCGCCTTGAGTAAAATCACCTTCTTTTAAGCCTCCTCAAGAGGCAGGTTGAAGGAGAACAATACGTTCATCCGGCCTTATGATTGGTCGTGGGTGACGTTACAATAAGCCGAGGTCGGTGCAGCGGCCATGTCACCCAAAAGTTCCCGCAACTCCCGAACTCATACCTCTCTCAGGTCACCCGCTACTCGTCGATCTTTCCATAACGCAGGTTCAGCAGGTCATTTTTCAACTTCGAGTTCCGTCAACCGTGGTAGAAAGATTCGGTCATCTTGTTGAGTCGGTTCACGGTTTCGAACGGTCTCTGTTCTCTCCCTCTCATTAAAATAATCACAACTCCCCCAAATTGTTCCGAGTTGCGGGCCTCGAACTCGAAGGCTTTCCTCATCGACGAACAGCTACTTGTAGGCTCTTCCTTTGTCAATGTTACTGACGGGTGCCCTGTCGGTATATGGTGAGCCAAAAAGAAACAAAAACTTGAAGGATATTCAAGAATTAGACCGCCCCTACCGCACTGGCTCAACTTGCTGCATGGGTCGGCCTCAAGTGAATCAAATCCGGGAACAAAAAACGCAGGAGGTCAAAAAAAATAGGACAATGTGTTGTTGAATCAAAACGTGCTTAGCCTGGATCATGGTTTTCCCGTTGCCGAATAGGGCAACTCACGTGCCTTGTTTGCTTCTGCCCTCAACTGCTCTGGTTGGAAGCCGGTTAGTGCCCAGGTGCTAGGAATTTCTTTTGAACTTGCTCCCAGTAAACGGGAAAGCCTTCAGCGGGCCTCAACAAGGGAACCAAACAAGACACACCAGTTGCTATTGGAAACCACGTGTCGACGGAGCCGGCCGGCCGTCGAGCCTCGGCCAGCTTTTGGTCACAATAAAAACACGTTGTGACATTGTCCATATAGCGATGAGCGCTTATTCACCTCTATGGGTATGTCAACAGATGTAAATCGAAATCACGGGACAATAGCGCAGCTCCTCCTACCACAGAACGAACAATGCTGCCAATTTTGTTTTGTTCTCGAGCTATAAATGAGGCCTCTGTCTCCCCCTTTCCATCTTCATTCGCTCTTAGAATCTTTCGAACTCCCCCGTTCTCCTCCCCCGCGCAACCTCACCCCCTTCCCACTCTCCGCAATCTTTTTTCCCGCTGCTCCTAGCAAGCTTTCAGCTCTCAACCCTTCACATCAGCTACTAGCGCTACCACACCTAAGCTCTTTACCTCCCCCACATCACACATGGATACCTTCGAACCATTCTCATTCGAGGCCGCCCTCATGGGCATTGACTCTCTTCCCGACTTCATGATCCCAGTCGAAGTTCCGACCTCGGAAGCTCAGGAACCAGAACGTACTCTTCCGGCTCCTTTACCAATCAATTATGAGTACTCGGACGGTAGCATCAACGGCGGGTACTGTGTGATAGCTTAACGCCCTCACGATTCACGATTCACGAGTCTAATGGTAAACTATTTGTAAATTATTGGTAAGCTCCTTCGAATCACTGAACTGTTTTTTTATTAACGTGCGCTCTGGTCAATACAGGCTCTAGATCATGATACCCAACTGATACCATCACCTTCTTTATTTTACCTTTTTACTTTGCGAGTGGCGATGTGGAGAAGCCAATTCCCACCTCCCGCCTCCCAGTACCCTCCTCCAAATATTCCGCGACACCCTCTGCGTTCACCCATCGCCCTCAGAGACTATCTAACTTATTTCGAATAAACTGGTGCAGAATCCGTCACACCGCAACCATCTCCATTTCCTCCCCACTCTCCATCCCTCCCTCCTCTCGGTCTTCCTCCGCCCTCGACCCTACCGCGATTTCTGCACCAGCTATACCTGGCTACCATTTCTCTATCTCCATTCGTCGTCTGGAAACGACCATTATCATCTCCACCACCGTCGATCGCTTTTACCATTACCGCCTTCGCCGTTACGCTTCCCCATCTTGCCGTTTATCTCTTCTTTTGCACCCTCGCAACTTTTCTTACTCTTCTTGAGATTCTCTTACGATACTGGGACGGTTTTTTACTTAGACTTCTCCTTTGGTCGATATTTAGCCCCCCGTATCCTTCCCCTTTCTTTCGACTTACACTTTGGAACAGTCGTACATGTATCATAGTACCATTGTAGCCTAGCCTCAACCTGTAGCGTACATTGAGTGTATTGCAAAACTTCTCATATTATTGATCTCGTACAAAGTTGGTACTTTCCAAGTTCGGGAACACAAACAATAATTCCGTTTGCAACCGGTACGAGGACAATGAAGAATTTCCCGAGTTATCCAACTTGATGTACAAACATCAAAATCTATTGAAGTTGAATTGTTTCCATGACAATCAGTGTACTGTTTGTGTTCAATGTTTGGCTTCCGACCGAGTTCCCACGATAACCCTAACCTAACAATACCGTGACCTATGCTCTGTTACACCAATCCCTCACCCTCGCTGCTCAAATTCAAAGCGCCTTGAGCCTTATAAACCTCGTCAGCCACGGTTCCGGATCTACAGATAAGCCGACAATGGTCTGCTTGAGCTTTACGAGATCGCGGGTAATAGACGGGAGCAGCGAGTGGGGGTGATTTGGGGTGATTTTTTTTTTTTGAAAAATGCGTGTTTTTTTCTTTCAAACGTTCATGGATTCATGAAGGAAGTGGGAATTGGCTTGTTGTGATTTACCAGCGGTTCCCTGCATGTGAGTTTGATGTGTGTGGAGATGGAAAAAGTTGATCCAAAGATTGATTGAGTTGTAACGACTGGGGGTTTTGAAAGCATGTGTATTGGAACGGTCTTGGAGCTCAAAAGACCACTGTAGCTAGCACCGGAGGACTAGATTGGAATTCACCAAAAGGTGAAATCGAAATCGTCCTTTTCCGTCCACGCTCTGTCTTCCTGCTTCATGAGGAAGTTGAGTATATGCGAACGGATAAGTTCTCTTGCCAACGATGATTTCGTGCTGTGCTCGTTTTCAAACGTTTTGTTCTCCAAAGTTAGGGGAACAATGAAAGAGGCCTGAAATCCGAGCTGGAGTAAGCGGTGCACGAATTGAGGCCGGAGGAGCAATCAGAGAACATACCAGATCACCGGCTGCTGTTGACGCCGGCGCCATCTCGAGTCGCCCGATGCTGTTGCCTCGTTCGTCATGGATACCTTGCGATTTACCTTGCTAAGTCTCATGCTAGTAGATTTGAGGCCCGTCTTTAGGCATTGTCAATGTAAAGTCATCCGATGGGCGTGCTGGATCAAGGAAGGATCAAGGAGCAGTCACAAGCTGTCACTCGCGTCGGCGCCGCGAGTTGCTGCTACACCTCCATCTCCTCTCCTGCAGGCTCCGTAGTCTAAACTAAACCTTCTAACTTGCTCTACATCTAACGGGCACAATAATTTGCCTAACAAGCCTCAGGGTGTGACCTCTCTCATTACAGTCAGTTCGTGAAATAACTCTCCATCAGGGCTCGACTGAACATGAATTTCCTTCGCAGACCATTATGACTCCCAATCAAATTGAAGTGGGCAAAGCCGAATTTGTGGAAGCCGCTCCCAAAGTTTGCGGAGACCTCCGTTATGCGACAGAGATAGAGGATCTTAACAAGACGCTCTGTCCCATTCTTAAACTTCCGGCCGACCTCCTCCTCCTCATAGTCAAAATTTGCGCGAACGACGATCAAGATGGGCATATCTTCTCAATGCGAACCATTCAATGGGTCGTTTCACAGACATGTCGGAGTTGGCGTGATACGGCACTAAGCAGCCCTTCACTCTGGAAAGTAGTCCGCATAGATGCAAAGCGATACAGCTACCCCACGGATTCGTTTTCTATGTTGAAAACGTGGCTTTCCAGGTCCCGTTCTGCTCCGATATCATGTTGTATCGTCTTCAGCGATTGGCGTCCAGTTGACGAAGATCAACTGATAGAGGCTGGCATCATGGATTTGATCATAGGAGATTCCCATCGATGGTTAGCAATCTCTTTGTGGTTAGCTGAAAGGCCAGATCTGTACTATCGTGTCGGCGCAATAAAAATCCCTCTCCTGCTACTACGCTTCTTCCAGATTTTTGCTGGTGCTCCGGAGGATTACCTTCGCCCTTTCAAAGCTTCCGCCTTTGCTTCGGCTCCAAACTTGACCGATGTCGACATTAACGTTGATCCGGCTTTATCTCCTATACCTCTTCCATGGCATCAATTGCGACGCTGTAGCTACTTGTACGCGAGCAGGCTCTTTGAGAACGCCATCAGTTTGCAAAACCTTCAGCATCTGACTTTATCGGCCCTCCACCCCATATATTCGACAGGTTCTCCTAAGCAGCTCTCATTAACGGGACTGCGTCGTTTGGAAGCAAACTTGCAAACCTTCCGGCTGGTAGCGGACCTCCTAGACATCATACACCTTCCGTCTTTGCGTGATCTCGGGGTCGACCCGTTATTCTTTGACGGTGTAGAAGCCCTTCCGTTGTCGATCGTCAATCTTCAGAAACGCAGCTCATGTCGGATAAAACGGATATCTTTCCCGATGGACATTATGACAACTCCTGGCTGGCAAGAGCTTGCGAGGTCCGTCGACACTATCGAAGAACTTCATGTTCGCATACATTATTACCCACTGCCGTTGGCAGAGAATCATCATACGCCAAACCTGACGTCTCTACACGACAGATCAGTTTTACCCCGTTTGAAGAATCTGTATATCGTCCTCCATCTTTCTCAACTATCTCCCATTCACGACGACGACACCTTCTTCAATGCTCTTGCTGATATAGCTACAGCGAGGCGAGCGCCGGATCAATTTGATGTTCAGCTTGAACGTTTGTCGATTGATACGGCGGTTGCGTATGATCTAATGCTCAAGGATTGGGTAAAACCCATACTTCCTGTACACGTACAAGGGATGCAACGGGTGATCGGGCTGCAATCGCAGGGATTGGTATTGTCTGAGCCTTTTGCTCTTCATCGGTGGTCTCCTGTTCATAGGCGGGCCACACATTGGGACGCCGAAATCACCGATTTAGATGCAAACCGGTATTACTTATGATCTCGGTCGCTCCAGCGTTTTCAACGAAGTTGATAGTCTGAAGAACGTCCTGTCGCACTCGTAACCCTCACAGAAAACTCGAGTCAACATCACTGAACGCTTTGTACCTCCATACTTGACGGACGGCAATCTCGGACATGACTAATATATTCAACTGAGCCGGACAGCACGCGCGAAAACTGAGCAACTTATAGCCGCTTTTGACCGGATATATAAATATCGTCCAGCTGTGGGAATACACAATCCCAAGATGACTACCCACCATCGTATTTATGTCTTCTCCCATCCGCGTTCAGCGTGTCACCTCTTCTTTCAAATCCTCCAAGGTCATCCCATATTCCAGGCCATTGGGCCGTCCCTTATGAGTTTCGCATGTATTGTCGGAACAAACAGTCAAGTGGCTCGCCCCAGGGAGCATTACCAAGCTATAGTGTCCATGGGTGACGAGGAAATATCGAAGCTCAGTTTTCAAAGTCAAATCGACGATTTGCAGAGAAAGGTCGCTGATGCCGAACGGGATGTGAGTGAAAAGCCATCTAGTTGTTATATACCTCTTTGAACTGTATGTCGTCATTCTAATTGAACGCGTTTGAAGGGTAAATGGGCTTTAACAATGGATCACCCTTGCCACATGATGTCCTCGAAGGAGATTCACGCTCATGTCCACGTTCCTGGACGCGAAACGAAACCGGTTCCTGTAGTTGTAGATCAGATGCTCGATGTTAGTGATGTATCTCCCATCGACTCAATGGTGGAACGCGGTATACATAACCCTACAATACTTCCCGACCGATTCCTTTTCTCGCTCACGCCTATTACCACCATACGCCACCCCGCTCGGGTCATTCCTTCCTTCCTGCGAGCTTACAACCTCTATGGGGACGATCACACCCATCTCGACTTTGTGGTGGTTGGCGAAAGTTTTCGTTTGGAAAGGTTAATGTTTGAAACGTTCAGTTCTCTTGAAAAGGCTCGTGCAGTCGAGGAAGGGTGAGAACCTAGGGTTCCTATCGTAGTCGACGGAGACAAGGTGGTTGCCGATCCTCAGGGGCAGATGGAGAAACTCTGTGCAAGATTGGGTATTGACGAAAGTCAGATGAAGTATAACACGACTGCTGGAAAGGCGTTTCTTGGTAGTTTTAATCGTTCCACTGGAGTCGTTACTGATTCTGTAAGTTTCTCGGATTAATGATCCCTTCGATTTGGATAACTGACATTACGATGGGTGTGGAATCAGAGAGCTGCACAACCTATTGATATGGAAGAGGAAGTGAAACTGTGGGCGAAGGAGTGGAACGAAGAGACTGCTAGAATTTTGGAACGGAAAGTGGTGGGACAAATGGAGGATTATGAGTATCTGCTCAACTTCAGTCTCTGAGAAGGAGATTTCTGACAGGGTTGACATGAGTTGGTATTACTTAACGATCCAAGAACTTGTGTTCTTGACCGAATCAGTCGCCGCAAATGTGAGGAACATTTGCGAAGCTGGAGCTGTACAACTTGTACATACCCCTTGGTTTGTGCAAGAGCGTCCTCGAACAAGTTTATCCCAACTGCCCTTCCATTCTTTCAACATTCTCCCTTCTTGAAGGCCTAATACGCCGACTACTTGTTACGCTTCCCGCCGCTAAGAGCCCTTCGTTCTCAATCATCCCTTTAGACGATGATAAGGAGCTTTTCCTCCACATCTTAGTATGAGGGTCAGCGTAAGATGAGACGTCTGTCAATGATATGACAATTATCAACGTATACGTATGTGCCAATGCTTATGCATTTCGAAAGGAAGCGAAACCTCCGGCGTTGGACGACCAAGCTAGTGCGAAAGAGGCTCAGCGGCTCAGGGTCAAAGCTTTGGTGGAGGGGGTCCATGGAAGGCTACAATCATCTGCCCTAGTTCTGCATTGAGTGATGGTAGGGATGTCAGTATATTCGTAGCCTGCAGAGGCAGAGGCAAAGTGTTAATCAACTTGAATTGTAATTTTAATATCATATGGACTTTACGATAACCCTCCATGCCGATGCCGATACAGCGTCTCTTGAATCTTCGCTGTATAGTGCTTATCGGGGTCGAAAAGCCGACATGTTATTCCTGGGTCTTGAGGAATATCCGAAGACCTGAGCAGCGCAATCCCTGGCTGCAATTCGGTTCGTTTTACTGGTCTTTGTCCCCTACTGTCCAGCTGATCTCCATCTTGTCAGATGTTCTTGCTTCAAACGAAAATCCTCGTGCTGGTCCTAGTCTGAGCCTTCATCGAACGTTGAAGATTTTACTATGCTTGGACTCACGATCTAAGCACTATCCACTTCTCAGGGCGGCCTTGAGATTTGCGGCTCAATTCAATGGATGAAGAATTTAAGCTGTTGTCCGGAGGTGATCTCGTGTAAAGGATTCCAATGAGTCAGAAACACGGAGAGTTTCTCTGTTTCCGTCGTTGACTTCAATTAACGGAGGTTAGGGAATTGGACCAAAAGCAGATAAGGCGGCGTGTAAGTGGGCAGATCACGAAGCACACCCCCATCCATCAAGGCGAATAGACGATCAAAAATCCATCTCAAAGGTAGATGCTCATCCTCATAAATCCCCTTTTCTACTCATGATCACGGCTCAAGCACGTCGTGTCTTCGTCTTCTCCCACCCTCGAACCGCCTGTCATGCCTTTTTTCGTCTGCTCGCGACGCATCCGATATTTCAAGTTGCAAAACCATTTTGTTGCGCTGCTGCGTATGTCGTTGGAACAGAACCCCAAGAGGCTCGCTCGAGGGAGGATTGGCGAGATCTTCTGGCGATCAGTGAAGAGGAGGCGGCTAAGGTCACTTGGCAAGGATGTGTGGATGCGTTGCAGAAGGCAGTTGCTGAAGTCGAATTGATTGTGAGTCGAGGTACTCTATTGACTGTTGTGATATTCTAACCCTTTTTCGAGGGCAAGTGGGCTCTCACCATGGACCACCCTCATTATTTGATCGCATCCTCAACACTTCAAGCTCATGGTATTCAGATTCGTGGACGCGAGGCGAGGACAACACCTGTTATCGAAGATCGGATGTTGGACGTTGGCGTTGCGTTTTCCCACCTTGATTGCGGTTTAATCTCAACTTCTCACCCGAACCCAACATTACTTCCCGACCGATTCTTTTTCTCCTTTACGCCAATCATAACAATCCGTCACCCCGCTAGAGTCATCCCATCCTACCTCCGAGCGTTCCAGCGCCTTGGAGACGACCACTCTCATCCAGATTTCCCTATCATTGCGGAATGTTTTAGACTGGAGCGTTTAGTATTCGATAGTTTTAAGTCTTTTGAGGAAGCTCGTGCGGTAAAGGAAGGCCGAAATCCGAGCAATCCTATCGTAATCGATAGCGATAAGCTAGTGCGGGATCCCCGGGGGCAGATGAAGAAACTATGTGTGTTACTGGGTATCGACGATACTCGGTTGAGATATACTTGGGATCCTCCCAGGTTGGAACATAAGTGTACAAAGCTGGGTCAAGCGTTCCTGGACGAGTTCAGTCGGTCGACTGGGTTTTTCTCCAACCCAGTGAGTGAAAGATTTTGAATTTTGAGATATACTTGTCTAATTTGTTTTATTACCAGAGGGTCAAAGAGGTGAACTTGGAGGATGAAGTGGAAAGTTGGGCAAAGGAATGGGATGAGGACACCGCGAAGATCTTGGAAAAGAAGGTCGTTGCGCAGATGGAAGATTACGAATATCTGCTTCAGTTCAGCTTGTGATTAGAGGGTTTCCCTCATGAATATAATCGTCAAAGTTCTTGTACTGTAAACGAGTGCCCTGAGATAACCGGAGTAGTTTGGAACGTGGATCATGTTACCGACGGAATTAGGTCAGCGAGGATCGTCAACTGTAGACCACCATCTACCTTGACTCCCAGCTACTTACCCCTTCGGACCTAGAGTTATAACTAGAAGAAATCACTAAGGTATGTCTTGACGCTCTTCTTAGCCTCTCAATGCCTTGAAATCATCTCCCGGCTCCCTTTCAGATCCCCTAGGAAAACCATCACTCAACTCGGACAGGGTCGCAATAAGGAGCTCACATATACTATGGTCAGACTTCAACATTCTCTTGATGAATATACCTCGCTGATCTAGTGATATAGATGGCGATTGACCCCCTTATCATTAAACGGAAGATAGCTGAGCTCGAACCAGCCATTCACAAGACTCGTCAACATCTCCTCTCAATGGAGATGGAGCTCAAATTGTACAGAGACATGCTGCCTTCCATTCTCAACCTCCCAACCGAAATTCTATCCCTTATATTCGAAGCTTGTGCAGAAAGCGACAAAGACGGGCATGTTATGTCACTCCGAGCTGTTCCGTGGGCTCTGTCCCACACATGTCGTAGATGGCGGAGTATCTCATTAGCCAAACCTTCACTCTGGAGGGTTGTTCGCATTGATTCCTATCGTCATTCTTATCCCACCAACCCCCACGCCATGTTAAAGACATGGCTTTCTAGGTCACAATCTGCTCCACTATCTTGCGACATCAGTGTCAAATACTCACCGCAAACATTCTACGATGAGGACGAGGACGACCTGGCGGAAATCGATGCCGAACTCATTGACTTACTCCTGGAAGAGAATCATCGGTGGCTAGACGTCTCTTTCTCTTTGGCTGACAGGATAGCCTTGTACCGTCATATTGTCACCTTCACCAAGCCTTTCCCCCTTTTGCGATACTTGCAAGTTTATGTTGATGAAGATCCTGACTTCGGAGTCTGGGCATGGGCCCCTTTCGGAACTCGCGCGTTCGCGTCTGCTCCAAGTTTGGTAGACGCTTCGGTTAATGTTGGGCAGGGCGTACCTGTCATCTCACTTCCATGGGGCCAGCTGAAACGATTCCATTGCGGTTCGTCCCACGATGAGGATTTCTTCCGGAAGCTCGCAAAACTCAAGAAGCTTGAGCACTTGATTTTCCCCCTTCATAACCCATTTTTTGGTGACCAACCTCAAATGTTGTCATTTGTCAACCTCCGCCGGTTGGATATGTTTGCCTGGTCTTGGCGACCGATAGTGGAGATACTGCCTTTCCTATGTCTTCCCGCCCTTCAAGACCTCCTCCTTTATTGTACTCACGGGGATGTCAACTTTGACATCATCCTGCGCCTAATTATCGATCTCCAGGAGAGGAGTTCTTGTCGATTGAAACGAATGACACTTCCATTGCCTCTCCTATCATCCCCTGTCATTTTCGAGTTCGCACAGCACTTCGCGAGCATCGAAGAACTTCACCTTGATGTCAATTATAGAGGGCTCGGAGACATTAGTCAGGTTCGTCAAGCTTTGGACAATCTTCGAACCAGGGCTTTTCTTCCTCGCCTGAGGGCCTTGTACTTCATCTTGTACTTTGTCTCCATCACCGTCGACGGATCCCACAGCCTATTCGACCACATCGCGGAAGCGGTTGAGGACAGACGAGACCCGAGTTTGTTCGAAAATCGACTCGAGTCCGTTTCACTTGATACCGCCCGTAAATTTACCGAGAAACAAAATCTTCCACTCCATATACCGGGCATTCAACGGATACTAGACCTTTGCTTGGAGGGACTGACGCTACTGGAGCGGGTTGATGTCGATAATCAGTGGTTGTGTCCAATTCACGAAACTGCCAGACATTGGGACGCGGGGACTGCGCAAGAGGATGCTGCTCGGTTTGGAGGGGCGACGCCGTCTTTGATAGTATATTATTAATCGATTGTTGGAGCGACCTCCCTATAGAACTAAATGTATCACTATAGTTAATGCCAATTGGAGGGTTGTTTTATATTGATGTCTATACCCATTTCCTATTCACACCACAACCTGCACGGTACTGGTACCACCCTGCCGATGGGCCCTAGCACGATCGCTTCCGAAGATAACCGGAATGACCTTCAAGGTGAGAATGTTGGATTAAGACCACGCTCTCATAGTCTCCAGATCTTCGTCTTACCTTGGAACGCTGATTTCTCAGCTATGAAGGTGTCTTGGATGTTTACGTGCGTCCGCCATGCTGAAGGATGACCTTTGATTCGCCACTTCACCGCGGGTGATGCTCTCGAAATCCGGATACATTCTTATTCAATTCAGCTTGCCACAACAATGAGTATGTCAGGGGTGACAACAAACTTCACTGCTTTGGCAATGATGCGGTGTTCGAAAAGGAAGTTCCAGTCGAAGGTGGCATCGGTACTTGTGGTCAATTTGTCTGTGCTGGGGCCTTTAGCCAAGGTCTCAAACCATCGAACAATGGCTGCCTACAATGGGGAACAATCATCGGTTCTGTCTATTGTTCCGATTTTTTGGGAACTTTCTGTGGGTATATAAGTTGCGAGTTTCCCGCGACGCAAAGTATCTCGCCCTCATCCTCAAGACATCCTCAAGACATCCTCAAGCTTTCCTCAAGAGCGCAACTCAACAGGCACAGCAAAAGTTTGTTTCTTATTCCTTTCTACCTGTCTTTTCTAACCTTTGTTTTCAACTAGTAACAGCATATTCACATCGAAAAAAACAATGGTTCTCAACGCTGTTAAATCTCTTTTTACTCGCCAACTTCGCCATTCCTTCAAATTCCGATCCTTCCTTCTTTCACCTATCAAATGCGCGTTTGGCCGGATTAAGGTCTCTAGAAAGCCTACCGCAAAGCTCGCGATCAAACCTGCTAGCGTTCAGTTTGCCACCAAAACCCCCAAGTTGTCTCGCCGAAAACGCGTTGCAAGCCCTGGCTATAGCAGCAAGCAGGCCGTGCTTGTTCCCCGGCCTAAACACAAAGCCCCCGCCACGATGCTTCCTCTTCAAGCGATTCGCAGCGCCAAAGTACTCCAGAGCCGCGATCGACCTCCACCCGTTCTCGACTTGTCTATCAATGAATTTTATCGTGCTGCTCATCGTGCCATCTCCAAAAGTCCTCGGAAGAATCGAGAAGACGAAGCGATGCTAGGAAAACTTCGGAGGGCGGCGTATAGGCATGAAATGATTGCTGGTATTAAAGTGTTCGAGAAACGCATAGACAAGAACAATGCTGAAACTAAGGCTCGCCGTGAAAAGGAGCGTAGGGCGAAGTTGATAAAGGAGTATAGGCGGAAGGTGGCGACGAAGAAGTTGAAGGATCGTTTGTTTGAGCTGGTCGAGACCGCTGAACGGGGAGAGAAACTTGATGTTCCTGAACCGTCTTCAACTGAGGTGGCTGCGTGGACTAGTTATGACGCGAATTGGAAGGCGATTCTGGATGGGAATTTGGAGAAGTTGATTTCTCTTGATGTTTTCCCGTGCCCGACTTTGAAAGCCAAAAAGATTGCATTGGAGGATTATGAAGAGTTTTTGATTTCTCCCGTTCGGACTGGGTACGAGAAGCTGAATTTCTACGAGCGGGCGGCGAAGGAGCAAGAACTTTGGGATGAAGAGCACATTGCAGAGAAGGTGCTTCCATTTGTCGAGGAAGAGAGTCGCGAACGTGTTGTTAGAGGTGCTGGGGCTATTAGGGGGTACTTGGAGAGAATTATTGCGAAGTTTAACGCTTGCGAGTGGTAATTGATTTATCATCTGCAAGCTGTGCCCACACTCGTTTTCTTGCCCCTTTCTCTCGTTTTTTTTATTGTGTCTGCCACTTGGCCCTAGCTCTCCTACATGTATTCGCAGGCGTCAGTTTCCAATCACCTTCATTGATAATTCATGAGTCTTTGGATGCAAGTCATGCAATGATCGTTCATGCATTCACAGTCGAGCCCTTGAGAGTCACGATTCCAGATAGGCTACTTCATCACGTATGAGAAGCACGTGCACGTCAAGCTTTGGCTAACCTTCGAAACGAGTCTTTTCCATCGCTCGAAGGCGTTGACCACAACATTCTCTCAGCTTCGATGAATCTGAAGATCATTGCGTACTCTGGACGTGGTGGAAAATGGACGAAATCCGAGGTTCCCCTTTCGCCGTCAGAACTTTCGTGTACCTATCAGCTCCGGCTCAGGCTGTACTGGTACTCCCCTTCGAACGTCATTCTACTTCTACCATGAAATCATGTCTTACCGAAAGACGAACAACGTTGCCGATGAAATCACAAAAGGATCGATGGATATACCGCACAGCGATTCTCAGTGCTTTCTGAATGTTCAGCGTAGCCTAGAACCATGAATTAACCACCGCCGGGGTAGAACAGCCAATGCAACCTTGCCCTCGAACGGGGGCTCTAAATCCTCAACATACCACTTCCAGGGAGTCCCAACATCTCGATTTTTTTGGCCTTTACGCGAGTAGATTTACCCCTGGATACGAAAGTAGGGCACGGTAACAGAAAATTGAAACCTTCATTGAAAAAGGTTTCATATTGCGACTGCAGCTGTGGCTCACTGACGACGCTGAGATACTAATAGACACTATTTTCCCACCGACTGTCAGGATTGTGTGGCCGAAAGTCCGAGGCGGCTGTAACGTTACAAGTATAATAACTAAACTTTTGCCACAATCGCGTATAGAAATGACGAATATTTGAGGCCTCAGAGAACAGGTTACCGGAACCAAAAAGAACGCTTTTTGGCTTTTTGAACCCTCGTAGTAACACCGAATGTACAAATTTTCAATGATCCTTCGTTTAGGTGCCACCGCATCCAGCCACCTCTTGCAATGAAAGAGTCGAAACTGAAGGATTTTCTCAGGTTATTTGCTATGAATGGGGACATGGGAGATAGCGGCTTCAAAATCGGGGTGTACCATCGAGTTACTGTTATAATTTCAAGTCCGTGTGTTATGTGATAGAGCTCACGAGTACTTGTGCAGGAGAATTGGAAAACGTCTTCACGGTTCGGAAAGGTGGTGGTTCCTCGCGCGCATGCTTTGGGCTTGACTTGGCAGAAATGAGCGTTCAAATGTCAGAGGGTAGCGAGGGGGAAAAGCAGTGATTTGCAAAGTGACGTAGTCTAGTTTGGAGAGACGAAAGGGTCGTTAAGGATAACGAAAGAGATTGACCAAGCGCAAGCGGCACTTGACTTGAGAATGGCCTGACATCTGTCAAAGGTGAGGCATGAGGGGTCGGCTGCGAGTAGTGGCTCGTAAGAAGAAGCAATTCGATAGAGACGCGTGTTACCGGTCATAGGGAAGAGGGTGAAGTTGGAGATTTCGTTGTTCCAGAGAGCGAGGGTTAACGTCGAGACAGCAGGTCTATAGGGTACGTGATAGAGAATTGAAGAGCTAGAATAATCTGCGATGATCTGACTGTGGCAGGAAAATGAGCCTCCGTCCATCAGACCAAAACCACGTACCTGTAACGAGCGCGCAGAGACCGCAAGTATTTCGCTGTAAACTCTCCCAAAAGCCTTCGATTGCTTCCAAGTCGTCGAGCAATTAATCATACATACATAATAAAACCCGATAATTGTGTCGCCAGGAGCCTGAAGTAATGTTGTGTCCGAAATGGCTTGAAGTACATTTATGAGTTTGGATAGTCCCAGGGGTCACTGGAGCCGTGAAGTCGACGTAACTATAGACTATATGTACTGAGCCACTTACAGCCGGAGGCGCCGAGAGCAGCGCTTTTGAGGAGATATTGGGGAAAGCTTGTGCTTGACATTGGGTTTTCCGAAGTTTGTTTCCCCTCCTCAAGCTTTCTGAGCGGTTTTGTCAGCGCTAGCCTTTGGTTCAGTAAATGAGCTCGATACCAGTGAGGAGAATAATACAAAACCCTCAGAGTGGGTCAGTCGCAAAGACTTGAAATATCAGGGAGGGTGGAAGTTTTACATGAGTCGCGCGCGTGAGTAAAATGACCGTGTGAGGCTGATGCCAAATATTGACCAAATAATACCTACTTTACCCGCAACCGTCGTGATCACGATCATCTACGCTTTGGATTTCCGATTCTCCTTCTTTTCGTCCAAGACCTTACTCTCTATGAACAGATTGAGGGCACAGTTTTGTCACCGATCGCGACTCGACTCCTCAACCATGAAACGCTAGAGCTCAGAAAGCCCATATTACTACAGCCGACAAAGTTGGTTACGTTTTTGCATTGTACGCTCAATCTACCTGAATTCAGATTCTTAGAGAAGATGGGAGAATAAAAGCAGGTACGTTTCTTGCAATAACTCAGTACTCATCTCTTCACAAGAATTTGCATCGTATTGACTTCGATCTTCACTCAGAATGCGTTTCTCTGTAGCTCAATATCTGTCTTTGTTCCTGCTGGCGGCGACTAGCGTCCAAGGGTTCACGTTCAACCCTTTGACTGCAAGGGTAAATATCTTTTTCCCTCTTCGTGGCGGCGATGACGAGTCTGACGCGATTTTTTTTTTTACTTTCTAGGCTCCCGTAGCTGAAATCGCTGAACGCGATGAACAACATCTCCCTCTCTTCCCTCCTATCAAGCATCACCACCAACACGACCATGGCCACCACAACTACATCCGTGCTGATGACAATCACGGTGGTAATGGCAATGGAGGTCACAGTGGAAATGGTCACGATGGAGGAAAGAACCAAGGTCACGGTGGCGGTGGTAAAGACGGCCACGACGGAGGTAAGGATCACGGACACGATGGTGGTAAAGACGATCATGATGGAGGGAAGGACCATGGTGGAGGCAAAGACCACGGCGGACATAGCGGGACTGGGCACTACCCTCGTGAGGAGCAGGCCGATCTTGGACGGGGACACGATAATGGTCACGGAGGCGATCATGGAGGATCTGGTCACGGCGGACAACATGATGGACACGGTGGAAATCATGGAGGTCATGGCGGAAACCATGGACACAATGGTCATTACCCTCGTGAGGAGCAGGCGGATCTCGGACGCGGCCATGATAATGGTCATGGAGGCAATCATGGAGGATCTGGTCATGGTGGACAGGATAATGGACACGGTGGACACGGTCCAAACCAAGGAGGTCATGGCGGAAGCAATGGTGGACACAACGGAAACCATGGAGGTCATGGCGGAAATGGCGGACACAGTGGTCATTACCCTCGTGAGGAGCAGACCGATCTTGGACGCGGCCATGGTAATGGTCATGGAGGCAACCATGGGGGATCTGGTCACGGTGGACAACATAGTGGACACGGTGGAAACCAAGGAGGTCATGGCGGAAACCATGGTGGAAATGGTGGTCACAATGGTCACGGTAGCTATGGCGGACATGGTCACGATCCTCGTGAAGAGCAGGGAGGTTACGGAGGTGGCCATCATGGTGGATATGGTGGACATGGAGGCTATGGAGGACATGGCGACTATTGAACCTCTTCGTCTAACTACGGAAATCTGCGACCTCTTTACTTCTATTCTGCGACATCTCTGCTGCTATTCCCTTCCCTTCTTACTACTACAAAAACATACATTCTCGACTGGTTTACTCGTTGACTGGTAATGATCCGAATGTAATTTTACAAAGTGTGGACAGATATGTGTTTCCCAAGGAATCATAATCCTGCTGATCAACATCCTCCACCAAACGAAAGCGAATTGAATACATACTCTCCATCGCTCATCCCATCGTAGATGAATGCAGCCGTGAGAAAGTAAGAAGTAAGTGCTTCAACTCGTCTCTTCTCCAGTGTCCGCCTATTGATATTGAGCACCCATCGAATCATCCCTAGTTGGACGTGTTCCGACATCTCATATTTCCTCCTAAGTATGATCGTACATATGCGATGTGGTCCTCAAAAGCTCCCGGATTTCTCCCCAGAAAAACTGCGGGCATACGATATTCCGACAGCAGACAAGCCATGACAATGTCGGGTTGGTAACGGTCTGCAGGAACGCAAAGGAAATAATGGCCGATGGAGATGGAATGACAGCGAGGATGGTCCCTCGTTTGTGGATCTGTTGGTTCCAAGCGGTTTCGTAGGAGTGATGGTGGAGAGGACGAGTTCAATTGTAAGTAATCACCTACTTTCCGTTCGATTCGGCCGATAATGATCCACCAACATGAATAGCCCTCCCTTCAGAGTCTGTCACCTGCCTTGCAATGCCAAGGTCGTGTAATGCAAATCTGACTGAGGTTCCTTCCTGTTCGGCAAATTTGTCCAATTTGACAGGGATTTCAAGGCCAGGATAACTTGTCGAACTCAGTATTGGGTAAACGACCGTGTCGGTGAAAAGGACTGCCGTGATGCAGTGCTCTGAAAAGTTCAAGATTGTTTCCCAACATCGATATTAACTTGACAGCCATATATCAGATAAAAATTCACTAAATCTGTATGCAAAGCTCCACACCACCTTGGGGATAGCTGGGGACAACCGACCAATCGTTCCGTTCCTAAAACACTCGACCCGAACCAGTAGTTGCACTCGCCTTTTCATCATACGCTGAGGCAAACATATGGGACACTGAGGGATTCCAACATATCGCCAAGTTTCTTCTAGGCCGCTTTTTGAGCGTAAGACAGGGCGCAGTCTTCGCCTGGTAAATGGCCAACTACCATCATTCTGGAGTCACTCAGTGAAACTCCAGAGGAACATCCCAGCTCTACAAGGTGACGCTGTAGCCTATGTCCTGGCCTCGAGACAATCACAATATTATCCGCGTGCTCTAAATGCGAAATGCGGGGTCCTTTCAAGCTTGCGTCGTCTGGATCGTTTCGGAGAGAAAACTCTGCCAAAAAGCTGATTCCATGGAATAAGTGAGGGGGTGCCTTGAATTCCTCTGACAGTTGTACTTCGACCGAAACCATATACAGGATCTTTCTGAATACCATCCTCAACTAGTCTTAGTACCTACAAAGGTCTGCCCGTCATGTCATATAGTACGCCCTTCTCTGCCACAGTCTTCTCAATCAACGCATTGAAGACGAATGCATTGTTGCAGGTACGATATCCCGAACGGATTGAACAATCCACCATTTGTCCAGGACCAGCGATCGCGCATAAATCCAGCATCTGAATACCCACACCGCCTTAGGTCTCTCTCAAGACGCGGTTTATTGGCACAGTCAAGTTGGATATGGCCAACTAAACTGTCTTCAGATCCCACCACATTAAGTAGCTGTCACCACATAATCCCGACGCCGACCACGGAATGGGATGTCTCGATGGGATGTGAAGATTCGAGAACCCGCTGAACCCTTGAACTTGACCTCGCAAATGTTATAAAAGGTGGGCAGTTGAGGTGTTTTTTCGTCAGTTCTCTCAGCATATCTCTGTTTTCAGTACCGACTTTGCTCACCAAGCACTTACCAGAAACCACCATGTTCGCCAAACTCTTTTCTCCCATCGTCCTCTTGTCCGCCGTGTGCTGCAACGCACTCGTCGTGGGAGCCACCGTACGCATGTTCTCCGTCATTTCTTACCTTCCCAATTTTTGACGGATGTTCTTCCGCAGACGTCCCCTGACCTCGATACCCGGGCCCCCGTCGTCGATGGCGCAGACGCAATCGCCTACGATGCGATCGGGAAATCCGTCGGCCATCGTAACATTTATGAGGGCCTCGTCTGCCTCAACTTCACTGGCGCAGCGAGAATAATTGATGTTATTCAAGTTTCAACTGGACATGGTCTTCGGGTCTACAGTCAGGCAAACTGTCAGGGGTTGAGCCAGGTGTACACTGAGAAGGGGAAATATCAACCAGCTACCAACCGTTTGAGCTGGAGTGTCGTTACTGTTAATTAACGCGAGATTTTCTTTTTTTTTGGCCCTCTCTTTTGAAATATGGTTTCCCGATTTTGGTACCGATTCTTGTACTTTAGTAGGTACCGAGTCTGTTTGATTGTGTGTCTGTAATGAAGTTTGCACTTGCTTATAAGTTTCTTATGCTGTTCGATTGAACATCTTCGGTTTCAAAGGTGTCCTACTCCAGCATGATGATATGCTTGGAAAGTTGCTCCCCCTCAGGATCCTTGCTGATGGTTGTCAGGAATGTCGATGATGTCTGTGATCGCACATGGGATGGTGGCCGTGTAGTATGAGCTTGTTTCAATAAGGTTTTAGCGTTTCCGAGATGAAATTTTCACCTTCGTACGCGACATTGGATATCCCGACCCAACTCATGATAGCATTTACCAAGTGACTCGCGAGTACTTCCTTCTCTCTGCCCACAAATCGTCTACTCGGGCATCGACGCGCATTAACTTGCCCGATCGAACAATTTAGAGTAGAGTACAGATATAAGCGTAAAAATCCATGAATATGCAACTACAAACAGATCGAATAACGAGAATGCGGCCTGTTACAGGAGATCCAAAGAATGAAAGCAACAGGTGAAACGCGAAAGCACGAAACCAAGGTATGCGATACTTAAAATCATGAGAGTAAGTAGCGAGTTTTTTGCGTCCCAGCTACTGGTATTTGCGCTTTACGCGTAGACGCAGATTATACCGAGAAGACCCAGAGGCCCCTACACGAGGATGCTCTAGCTGACTGACTGCATCGTCAGCTTGTCCAGCTTTCGACCGACCGCCACGTCTCACAACAGCCGGTTCGGGAATAACATGTTTCCCCTTCCCTCTTGTGCGTGTTCTAGGGGGCTCCACATCCACTCCCTCTTCCTCCGCATCCACACCTCCAGTCCGCGAAGAACGCCGAGAACGTTTACGAGAAGGTGGTTCGGAAACCTCGACCGCTTTCATCTTCCCTTTTCCTGTGCGAGTTCTGGCCGTGTTGGAGACCTCCACTACTGCAGCTTTTCTTTGTCGTTCCGAGTGACGTAGGATTGGTGCTGCCTCATCAACGTTCTCCGCTTCCGCCTCGTCCTCCGCCTCCTCCTTGGCGGTTTTCCTAGGGTCTTGGATAGCTGCGTCAACGATTCTCCTTGCAATTACGGGTAGAGGAATGATATCCATCGCTTGACTGATCTTGTCGAGATTAAGCAACGCGAAGGGGGAGTCACCATCCACAGCGTTGAGGGAGGAATGGTCGACCTCCTTCCCAAGAACTGCTATCACGGGTAAAACCCCATATGGGCCTAGCTGAGAGCAACGTTTAGGATTGTCATGTAAAGCTTCGACGATACCAGGTGGAATTCCATCGATTTGCTGCATTTCAAACATGAGTGGAACTTGCATGAAGGTATCGAAACTTGGGAACTTACTGGGTCATGGAATAGACGGTCTGGATGGATTTCGTGCGCTGTGTCCCGGATTCTTGACGTGACGTCCTCTTCATCGCTCAGGGAGTGAAGAACTCGCATGACTACCCAGAGCCGATTGTTAGACGATAGCTTGATGGCGAAGATGAGGGTGGCGCTTGTGTCTGAGACATGAATACAGAACGGTGTCCTGTGGCGGTGCGCCATCCACGAGGTTGTCTCCTTCAACGAGGTGGAGTATGTGACCAGGATCTGCTGGATGTGGTCTACATCTCGTAGAGGGGATTCTTCAATCTCGCTTCCTCTTCGTCTCCGTGTTATAATGTCAGCCTTTTGATTCGCCCGAGATGACGACAGAGGGAAGTGAAAGAAGGTAAAGATATCGGAGAGTCGAGGGCTTCGACAAAACAGAAGAGCCAGTCCGAACGATAAATACGCGGGTGGATGACGATGTAGCATCCCGGGATTCACGAGGTGGCTCATGAAGTACCGGTATTCGAGTATGGAAGCTACTCTCCAAGTCTCTTCGGGAGTCCGGGTCTCAGACACTTCATCGCTGGTGAACCAAGTCACCGCTCGAGCAATGATCAGCGGCTCATCGACGACGATTCTTGAGCATCTGGAGTCGGTAAATCGGCCCATCCCCTCGTTGACCAGCTTGATTGCCTCGACAGGGTATCCAGGATTCTTTGATGACACCAAGACATCTATCAAGGCGAGATGCACATACGACCGAAGCGGTATGTCTGTAGAGATGATAAATCGAAGGAAAGAGGAGCAAGCTTCATCGAGACTTACCTATGATTAATAGTACAAAGTCTAGTTGACGAATGCCGGTGATGTCATTAAGAAGATCCTCTTCATGATGCCCATCATGAGGGAAGTATCCGGTTGCTTGCTTGATGAGCATATCCAGATGGGTCAGGGGTTTTGCAAAGCACTGTTCGAGAAGCACCGTTATGTACGCAGACGTGAATCTATGCCTAACCGAAATTTCGATCAGCGGAATCGATTGGATTGAGAGGGTAAACGAACCTTCCCCGAGACCACATCCAAAGCCGCTGCATCATTATCTCACCGACAGAATCCCATACTTCGTTGGGTATGAACTGTCGAACATAATTTTGCTGGGTCTCGAAATCGTCGAAACCACCTGTATTCGAAGACCAAACGAAGTCATCGAATAGAGGATCACAGACGAAGTGTTTCCGTGGTATCTCTGTCCCTGCAACGACGAACACAAATGGGCGCCCTTTCAAATCTTCCATCCATGTCTTGATCAACACCTTGAGGATAGGATAGCGGCTATCATGATCATCAGCAAAACATCTAGAGAGATTCTGAACAGCGGCGTTTGCTTCGTCGATGGCAACAAAGATTCTTGTTGATTCGCCCAGGATGGCAAATATTTCCTCGAGCTTGGCTTCGATTGCGTCGCTGAGCGTATCGTCACCGACGTTCCTATCATAATATACTTCGGAGAGCTTGCAGAAGACGTCTTCCAAGTCGGAAACGAAATTGCCATCCTCTTGAACGTCGGGACACATTTGGAAAAAGAGCCAGATTCGTCTAAGTTCATCAACCGCCCGTCCCGAAGCGATGCCGTGTTCAAGAAAAATCTGAAAGATGATCAATTTTGCCAAGAGAACCCGACGAGCATATGTCCGAGCGAGTGCAGTGTTGGTGACCATAACTTGTTTGTCTCCTGAGTCTGAGGGGAATTCCACAAAATCGTGCTTATTTGAAAGTCGTCTAATAATGGTGTCTTGAATATCTGTGGAACCCAGCTCTCCAGAGTCCAGGTATGAGGTGAAATAAATTCCCCATTCATCGTGAAGGCCCTCAAACAAAAGGCGAGTTTTTCCGGAGCCCGACGTGTTCAGTAAGAATCTACTTCTTTGAGCCAATGACAAAAAAACAAACGAATTCATAGGTTACTCACGTATTTTTCCCACTAAATAGATCCTCTTTTCTCCACTTCAGTTCCTCATCCAATTTAAACGAACCCAGACGGTGTAAAATTATTGACGGAAATTCCAGCTCTCGGATATGAGGAATTCCGAGGTCTTTGATGAATGACCGTGCACCAACATATTCGAACCCTCGATTGAACTCAATCAAAGCTGGAGGATCGTAAACTGAGTGAAAACGATGGCCTTGCGTTGCTTGTACAAGCTTTTCCGACGATGAGATTTGATGAAGCAGCGTCGGGACATCTGGATCGGATGTTTCCCACAGCATATAGTGCGGCCTGGGAGAGAAAGTTATAGCATCTAAAAGTTCGGAAAGGTGTTTGACGCACCGAGAGATACCCCCTTGACGTCGGAGAGTTAATACCCAACATGCGTTACGCGTTACGCGAATGTCACAGTTTGGCGACTGAGCGCTCGTTCTAGATCTGAGTCAAATTCTCGCCCACACAATTTGAAAAGCGGAGAGGAAGGCAGCCGCAAGCTTCTGTGACACCTGTTTCACGACCGCCTCCCAGGAAATCTGCTCTAGTTGCAGCGGAGGCACTGAAGAAGCAAAATCATGGAAGGCGAAGTCGGAAGGGTGAGGCCATGGATGTGGATTGACCTGCATTGGAACTGTACCATGGCCAGATGTGCCGCGATGAATCTGTGTGTATAAGTGCTGTACTAGTATTGTTGAAGCTGGCTAGCCTACTAGAGATCGACGAATGAGTTAAAGAACACTCATTGACTGATATTCTCGAGAGTGAAACAGAAGATATCGTTAGACTTTGCCAAATCTATTTTGTTCGTCGCTTCATGATAAAACTTAGCTTTCAAACTTAGGGAACTAGTACATTTTTCACATATTATCAAAGTTTGATATTCCAGATTTTCAGTGAAAGGGGATATGAGGGATGCCTGGCTTTTCAGATCTCTCTGATTGGTACTGTAAAATACACGTTACGATATGTGCAATCACGATATTACAAAAAACAACACAGTTGGACAACTAATGAACATTGCGAGCAAGAAAGAAAGAAGAGTAATCGTGGCCAGCTGGTGCTCACGGACACCAAGAGTCGTAGATATCATACAGAGCAACCTTATAATTGATGAACCAGATCTGAACGAACGTTGAGCTGCTGAACAAAAGCCAGGAGAAACAAAGGCGTACCGTTCTACTCTCACATTGAGTGGGATAATAGACGACACCATTCCATCGCAAAGGAGTGGTGGCACCTGTTTGAATGCAGGAGTGAGTGTGCGTTGGTAACGAGGAAAGCGCAAGTTATGCTCACACATTCGGTACCAATCTTCTTGTTTGCCAATGTCCACGACTTGAGCTTCGATCCGCTATGTCAACGATATTCAGATTCCACTAACTAGGGAAAAAACGGGATCGGACAGTTTATACCTTATTATTCGTGCCAAAGCAACCCTGAAAAAGATCTAGGTTGGTAAAACCTGCCAGAGAAGATAGTGCAAAAACAGACCTTATTCTGGATGTCTTTCAAAATGGGATGGCATTCCGGTACGTCGAAATCAATCTCCCAAATCCCTCTAATCCTTCCCCACTCATCACGCTCGCAAGAGTCCGGTTTCCTTACCTTGTTCCCGCGAAACGTATACGGTACCTCTCTACACATTTTGAGTCCATCAAACTCCTTCGGCAACCCCTCCAACAACCCAGTGAACCGTTTGACTCCGTAGCGTAAGCACTGGTAATCTCGTCTTACATCTGTCCACACAGGCGTACAGCTCGGTTCTCTAACCAAAAAACGTGCTCGGACGACTCCACCATCAGGAGTCTGCACGAGCTGGCATTGCTCTGGATGAGACCGATGGTCGTTGATAATAGCAGGCGTATTCCGACACGAATATAACGGATCGAGACCAGGGGGAATGCGAGAAAGTGACATGAGTCCCGTGTACCCGCGGATTCGATAAGAATGGCATTCCGGGTCCGGCATTGGATTTCGCATCCCGGATGATGTAGGGTCCCACGTAGGAATACAACTCCCCTCATTGAAATCAATCAGCCATTTTCCTCGCGTAATCGTGTGGGTTACGTTGCGGGGAGGTGAGTCGACTTCGCGTTCAAAAGGCTGGGAATAGCAGGTGAGAGGGTGAGGTATCGTTCGTCCGTGGATGCTGACAGGAATGGATGAACAGAAGATGTAGGGGTGGTAACCTTCTGGCATGTAAGATAGGGTACCAGTGTAGGTTCGAGCACCGATTGAGGAGCACTCGGTAGAGGGTGTAAGGTTTATCCAAGAAGCTGGAACCGCGAAAAAGCGTTCACAAGAATAGTAAGTGAGCATCCCGACAAGGAATACGCCCAATATGAGGAGGAAGTTGCTCAACAATCGCTTCTTTGGGGGGGTAAATATCGTCGAGGAGGGCCTGGGCAATAATGGTGTGTGTTGTGATACGAAGGTGACGTTCGTAACCATCGGACCTCCAGGGTACCTTGTCGAGTGTTCTGTACTTCTGGTTCCATAATTTGGAGGCCTATCAACTGGGGAATACGGAGGTGGAGGACTGCCGTTGAAAAACTCTGCCATTGCTGCTACGACACGTTCTGTGAGGAAGACAAAAATTCACGCCGAATGAAAGTTGATGCTCACCCTTCTAGCTCGAAGTCTGTTTCATACCCCTCTACAGATCTTTGAGCACACTATTCCCAAGAATCTAATGGGAAGGGGAAGGAAGGAAGGGAGGGAACAGCGAACAGTGCAGCCGAGTCCTGCTCTGCTACCGGATTGATGTTACAAGAATGTCACGGAAGGTCACTAAAGGTCACTCCCGTGACTGTGGCCTTGTATTCGGAGCTTACTCGGAGTTGTCTCTTTCGACAACGCAGCGAGGACTCCGATGGCCACCCCAGAGCCAAGCAAGTTTAGGCCAATCTCTTTCTGTTCGATTTCATGCGTCTAGTCACCCTCTCCCTCAAACTGCCCGTGGCTTTCTTGTTCTTCCGAGACAAAAATTCGGCGCTCAGGATTGTTCTTTGGCCTCATACTCCCACTGTCGCGACTGGCCTTCATATTCTGAAGGACGTCGGCAATAGTTCTCGTATTTTACACTAATCAAAGCGTTTCTGAAAGCTTCCAAACGTACGCGACGCTATGTAAGTCTTCGAATTGTCAACTGTAGAGTCAGCTATTGACAATGTTATTATATTTATTGACTAGTAAACTTGGGATCTCTTTTTTTTTGTCTCGTTTATACGCCCGATGTATGTACATATGTAGCGTTTATCTACTTGAATCCAGCATGCGTTTTTCCCTCCTCCCCGTCCTTTCTTTTAGCTGCCATGTGTTGGGTTCACCTGTGGTGAATCAGTCAACGCGTGATGCGTCAGTGTGTGTATGGTATCCTCGTTCCTCTTTTCTTTTCGTCTATCTGCTTGCTTCCCTCTCGCTTCCTTCCTTCCTCCCCTTCATCTCCTGCGGCAGTAGCGGTATCGTCCCTAGCACTTCCTTCAGCCTCTGTGTATCGTTTGTGAATTCGCATGTCCATCTGATCCCTTTCCTCGTCATCACTAAGTCCCGTATCTGAATCTCCCTTCCTCCCATTCTCCTCCTTAGTCGTTCTCATGCTTTCGTGTATGCTGGGCACCGTAGTAGATAGTGACTGACTGTCTCCGGTTCTTTGTTGCATCTCGGGCATGTCGGCTCTTCTACGATGTTGAACCGGTGTAGGTACTGGTTGAGGCCGATGTGCCCCGTGATGAGTTGTGTGATGAGGCTTCTGTGTTTCTTTGGTAGGTCTCCAATGACCCTCCTGAATGCCGCTGATGTGCTTGTTGCCCCTCCTGGTATGATCCTCGCCAGCTCTGTACTCCTCCTTGATTTCGTAAACAGGTCGTCGTGTTGCTGCTGCATCTTCTTCCGGAAGGTTTTTATTTCTGATGTTCTGCTGCACAGGAGGGCTTTTGTCAGTTCGTTCGGTAGAGGGTATGAGTCTGGGTTTGTTATGTCCATCTGGGTTGCTTTCTTGGCTGCTGCGTCTGCCAACTCGTTTCCTTCTACACCCGTATGCCCTGGGATCCAATTTACTTTGATTTTGCAGTCCCTGTACTGTCTCGTGTGTCTCTCCACCTGTTCGTGCATGATGTCCAGCAAGTAGTGTGATGGTCCCGTTTTTATTGTCGTCGTGCTATGTATTGCCGCCTGATTGTTGATCCACACCGAGACCTTTTTGTCGACCCTATGTTTCCTGAGCAGTGTCATATCTAGTATCAGCCCCACCAGTTCCACCTCGTACACCTCGTGGTGTTCTTTTTCTCCAACGTATAGCCTGATTTCGTCCACCTTCCTCCTGTTCTTCGTCATTATCGCTGCTGCTCCTACTCCCCCTTCAAGTCCTGATCCGTCTGTATATATCTTCACTCTTGCTCTATCGTCTTTGTGTGCCTTCTCTGTGAATTCCGCCTTTGCGTGTATCCTTGTCTTCATCCTCGATGTCCAGTATGGTTGGAGTCTGACCACCTGTTTTTGTTCCATCTTCTTTAGATGTAGCTGGTAGTCATGCATTAGATGGTGCAGTGGTGTCCGGTGACACTTTTGGTCTCTGGATGCTATCTGTTTCATAACATTGGCCAGCGGGTGCAGTTCAGTCAGGGTCGCTATTCTTGTGGCTTCCCGCTGTCGGATTTGGTGTATTGCATGCCACATCGGTTGTAGTCCCGCTAGGATGTCGAGGGTTTCTGTCGGTGTTGTTCAGTACGCTCCCGTGATCATGACCGCTGCTTGTCGTTGAATTGAGGTCAGTTTCCTTATTACCTGCCCTCTGTGGTCCGTCGTTGTCAGTGTCCTTCTCTTGGCTGGGGTCATCACAATGTCTACGCCATACATCATATGTGGTATCGCTACCGACCTGTACAGGTCCCTTACCACCTTCCCACTGGCTCCATCCGAGGTCTTCATGATTCGTCTGAGTTGCATGACCCATGCTTGCCCCACCTTCACCATATGTGCCCCTTGCTCTTTGAATCGTAGCTCCGCGTCCATGGTTACCCCCAGGAATTTGCATGTCTTCTGTGGTTTCACAAAGTTCTTGCCAATCTTTATTGGTTGTCCCTGTCGTAGTGTGGTTTTCCTAGGTTTCTTCAGCCTTGCTTGTTCCTCAATAGTGCGTTCGTTCGCTTGTATTGGTCATTGTTTCCTGGTGAAGTCAACTAACTGGAATTTATCATATCCGAACTCACCGTTGTGCTCCTTTGCCCACTCAATTATCCCTTCCCTGTTGTTCATCGCCTCCTCTATCCGTTGGTGCATCTCAGTGAAGTCCTTGCCCCATGCCAACATTGCCACGTTGTCCATGAATAGGTACCCCTCTCCGTTCTTCCCCATTTTCGTTCTGATGACTCCTTCTAGGCTCCCATTGTATATCAGATATGCTATCACTGAGAATGCGCATCCCTGGTCTAATCCTCCTTCTATGTCGAAGCTTTCCATCTCGTGTTAGTCAAATAGGATCTTGGTTTTTCGGCCCCTCATCCTTCTCCCCATCCACTCAATCATCTCTGCCGGTATCCCTATCCTCTGCATCTCCTGCTTCAGTACCTCAACGTCTACACTCGGATATGCGCCTTTAACATCCAGGCATAGTCCTGATACCACCATTCCTTTCGTCCACACCTTCTTGATTGTTGTTACCATGTGATGAACCGAATCTGTTGTGGTGCGTCCCGGTCGTCCTCCGAATTGCATCCTTGGTAGTGATCCATGTTTCTCCAATTCCCTAACAAATATGTCAGCTATCACGCTGGTGTAGAGTCTCCCGAACCCATCTGATAAGACCACAGGCCTCCACGCTCCAGGCGCTCTATAATCCACTTTCCCCGGTTTCCTCAATACTATGGTCTCCGTCTCCTTCCAGTGTTCTGGGTATATTTTCAGCTTGAGGGTCGCTCTGTATATGGGCACCAGGTACGGTATGATGATACCCTGCATCCTTTTGAAGAACAGGTTTGCTGGGGTTTCAGTCTTCGTTGCCTTGAATGGCTTCATTCGATCTATTGCCCTGGTGATCTGGTGGTTAGTGATCCTTCTCATCTTCCACTTTTCCTCCTTTGGTTCTTCTCCCGTCCTATTCGTTTCGCTGCCATCCTTCTGTGGTGGGGGAAAGAAGCATTCCTTGAAGATCTCTGCCTTCTCCTTGTTGGTCGTTCCTTTTCGTATTGTGTTTCCGTTCCTGCTTTTAGTCATTAGTTCTGGCACCCTCGACGTTCCCCCATCGCTCGGCCCCTTGTTCACCATCCGTGCAAATCCCCATTTTGTGTCTTCCCCTAGTTCTCTGAGGTATTCTTCCCAATGTTTTACCTTTGCCTTCTGGATTTCATTTCCGTAGTGTCTCTTCTTCTGTCTATATTCCACATGTACTGGGTGTAGTGGCGCGTTTTCCCATTTCTTTGTTTTCTTCCCAAGTCTTCTTACTTCCTTTTGTAAGCGGTTAAGTTCCTTGTTGAACCATCTTTTCGAATGAGGCGATTGTCAGGTTGTGGGTACATGATTTCCGATGGTCTCCCTTGTGATGGTTTCCAAATTTTCCAGTGCTCTCCAGAATTCGTCCTCGGTCTCGATCTCTTTCGGTTGTCCCCTTGCCTCCAGTTGTTCCATCAGTTCCTCCTCCATTACGCCCCACATTTCTTCATCTATCTTCCTCCAGTTACATCGCTGCCGTTGGGTTGCCCTCTCCACCTGTATGTCGAGTGTGGTTATTATTGGGAAGTGATCTGTGAACGGGGGGGTCAGCTCTTTCACAGTATCGCATGCAATAATTCGGTTGCTCAGGTTCTCAGATATGAAAACGTTGTCTGGTTGTGTTACGTTGCCTCCATATGTTGCTTGCCATGTTGGGATTCCTTCCGGTAGCGCCATGATCAGTTTATGTCGAGCTATGACAGTTAGTAAGTTTCTCGCCACCTCCATGTTCCTGCTTGTGAAGAGTTGGTGGTTCCTCGCTTCGTCCCATAGTGGGTGGTGCCAGTTGAAGTCCCCTAGCCATACTATGCTCAGCGGCTGCTTCGGTATCCTTCTTGCTTCTGGGCTCCTGAGGTACACATCTGTCAGTTTTATTGCTGTGTCTTTCTTACCGTCCACGTAGGCATTGATGATCTGTATTGTTCCCGTTGGGCTGACGATCTGGATTGCCGTGATGTCTGGGCTTGGTACGTCTATGGTTGTCCATCCATTCGATGCCAGCTTGTTGTTGACTAAGATCACCGATCTCGTTTGTTGGAGTTCGTCTCGGTGTCTTGATGGGTATATTACTGAGTATCAGCTGCTCGCTGTTGTTAGGCTGAAGGCGTTAATGTGCAGTTCTTGTATGGCTAAGATGTCGAAGTTGTTCCCTGCTTCCTGAAGTAGGTGCTGCTGTCCATGATGTGAGCAGTTGAGGTTTTGCTGCCAGATTGTAATACTGTCATTGTTACGTTGCTCGTTGTCGTTCATTGTGGCCCTAGTCACTTCATTCATGGTTGTTACGGGTTGGTTGGTCGTTTCTCTGGCTCGGTGGTTGTTGCTGGTTTCGCTCTCTTCCTCTCCATCCATCATCTCTCTCCATCTCACCTCTTCTGCTGGCTCCCCTGCTGTTGGCTGATTGCTCTTGGGCTGTGAATGGTATTGTCGTTTGTATGTATCTGTCCCTTTCTCTAAAGCAGCAGCGCTCTTGTAGAAGGTATGATACTAGTCATTACTTACCAGGTAGCTGATGAGTTGAAGAGAGAAATGAGTAGAGAAGAGTAGCTGGACGCTTGTTACACCAGATGAATATCTGTAAGTGTTATTGTTCAGAGTATTCTACTACAGTATTTATACTAGTTAA
>MU127825.1:297304-336711 GCA_014904975.1 Marasmius fiardii PR-910
TGTCCCATTCGGTTATGCCAAGTACTAGAGTCTATCTTAGAAGAGGATGATAACATGGCTTTTTCAGGGTCAACAATAGTTGTCTTTAGCCAATGTATAATGTCGCCTTTGTGCATGGAATGCAGCGACAGTAAAAGGTGATCATCTTTCTTAGATCGAACTGAAGTTACATCTTCATCTAATCGGGAATAATACCCCTGCTTATTGATAAGTCCAAGGGAGAATAGTCTATCGGAGCAGTGTGGTTGATGGTACACCGGGTATAATGAAAGTCGTTGAGACTTTCCTTCATCATTAATATGGTCAATTATTACGGTACCGACGCCTATTAAGAACGTGCGTGATTGATTGTTGGCGGTCGTGACAGGTATAGGCTTCTCAAGTTCACGATACTCAGTGAAGTCCTCACGATGTTTAGTCGTGTGGATAGATGCCCCTGAATCGCCGATCCAATACTTATATGGAGAATTAATCACATGTTCACATTTCATATTTTTAATCGCATTTTCACACTTATTATTGCAAAATGAAGTCATGTTTAATATATTATGACTACGGACAGATACAGGATGTACACAAGATTGTCTATGTAGGCGACGTTTGAGAAAGCGCGCCTTCAATCCATGTGTAATCTGTCGCAATTTGTTAGTGAACGATTTAGAAAATGTAGGTTTTTTGTCGTACCAGAAAATAAGCTCTTCCTCGGTGCCTTCATTAAGAACCACATCACTACCGACAGCATCATAGAAGCCATCGCCATCAATGATCATCGGCACAGCAGACTGCGAAAAGCTAGACTGCGTTGACGATCCCTGGATAAACTCCGGGGTGTTTGTGCAAACGATTTCTTGAAACCGTGGCAAATTCATGGTGGCGACTTTTACTTCGGTTGGCTTCTCCTTCTCCGTGGTGGACTCGTTGGCCTTTTTTCCGCTTCCACGTTTACCGTTGCGCGGTTTTTTCTTCTTGTCTCCCCCTTCAGCCGAACCCGACTTAGGCTGTTGTGAAGCGCCAGAGTCTTTGGGTTTGGATGACGAATCATCCTTGGCCTTTTTCTGGTTAGACCAGTTAGGGTTTTTGTTGTGGCGTTTAACGCCGGAGATTCTAGAAGAAAGTGTGGATGCCGGGGGGTTCCGGCGCTTATACTCGTCGATAATGATAGAGACGATGTTGTCGAGATTCATATCTCGGAGAGTATAGTTGGCGAGTATGTTGGCCGCCATGCCGTCCCAAGCCCTTGGTAGTGCAGCGATAATAATCATGCACTTGACTGAATTTGGTAAACTCAGTCCCATGGTGTCTAGTCGTGAGAACATAGACAACAGGCTTGTGAGGGAGGATGTGGGATCAACATTGTCAGCCATTTCAAAGTGGATTGCATCTTTGAAATCGGTAAAAATAGCCGCTGTACCAGGAGTTCCGTAGTGAGCCTTCAAAGTTTCGTAAACTTCTTTGGCTGTTTCGAGGTTGATAATCAAATAGTGCATGTTGGGGGGCGTTCTGAGAATCATTACTCCGTGTGCTTGGTCGTTCATGTCCTCCCAATCGTCGATTCTTTTTTGCGTTTCCGCAGAGGTAGTTTCAACTGTACCGGTGACGTTACCACTTCCATCGGTGGTGTTTTGGTAGGAACGGGGAGGTTTGGTTGTGTTTAAAACACGATGAACTTTAAGCACACAAAGGTAGGCAATTAAAGCCGTGTTCCATTCAGTGAAGTTGTTGCCGTTCAGAAGAGGAATGTAAGACATTGATGATGAAGAAGACATTGTAGATATGCGAATCTAAAATTAAGGCGCATCAATTAAGCTGTGCACTAGATTATAGACTTCGATCGCGATCAATACAAGTCGAACCCATTGGTGTAGATCATTAAGGTGTGTTTCCATCGTGCCTTCTGGCCAATAGCCATCCAGACAGGCTGTATAGTACGTATAGTAATATAAAGTACGATTATGTAAAAAGAACTGTAAATATGAAACACTACACGCGGTGAGAAAGTTTTTCATGTACCACAGCACATCTCCCAGTCGTACCGGGCAAAACCACTGGATATGCACTAAAAAGCGCAAGTCTTCTTGGTGATGCCTTTCCGTTAAAGGAAGCAGCGCGGTCCATTACTAAACGTGTAAAGGACTTAAGCGTGCAGGTGAGTTCTACACTATCGGGATCCCCAAAGGTGCCGACTTGTAACGACGTCTGGACTCAGCGGAGTGACTACCGCATATTGTCTGAACCGTCTAAAGGGACCAGCATGATGCCGCCGAAGCGACCGAACTGAGAACCCCCAAGCGTGGCAGACAAAACTGTCCATGCCTTTGGAGACCGTAATTACGTATGTACATCAGCAGGTGTTAGGCAGCCGTATATATTTTGGGCACCTCAAACAGAAGAATAGAAACATAAAGTTTTTACCTTTGTGATCCGTTACCACCAACGCACACCCATGCTCGACGATCCCAAGGATTGTTGACCAGTACCGACGGCAGTCGGGGCCCATAACCTAAAGCAGCAGCGCTCTTGTAGAAGGTATGATACTAGTCATTACTTACCAGGTAGCTGATGAGTTGAAGAGAGAAATGAGTAGAGAAGAGTAGCTGGACGCTTGTTACACCAGATGAATATCTGTAAGTGTTATTGTTCAGAGTATTCTACTACAGTATTTATACTAGTTAAAGGAGAAACCCTGTACCCTACGTTAGAGATAAGAAACATATGTAAAGCATGTGTATACTAACGGTAATTAACTACGAAGTAATACGAATGTATTGTACACGAGTATACCGACAGTAAGAGTTCATACAAGTCTTGCTACTAAAGCATGTTAAGTGTATGTACCGTATCTATAACGAATAGCATAAAAGAGTACTTAAGTATATATGTGTGTATATACGATCGTACATGAGGATATACGTATGTATATATGATCGCCAAGAAAACGATCATTCATTCTATTCATTTCATCATTCTCCAGTTCTGCCTGTCCCTCGTTCTCGTTCTGTTCGGCTACCTCTGCCCTGTCGTCCATTCCTCTGTTCAGTGCTGGTGCCTGTTGTTATGTTGTTCTGGTTCCTGTTGGTCTTCTATCCTGTCGTTCACTCTCTCCCAGGTCTGCGGGTCCTCCGTCACGAAGTATCTGTATTGGTTCGTTAGTCGTCTCTCTTTGATCCTGCTTGTTATGTTCTGATACGTTATGCAGTACGCTCTGTCTGCCGCCCCGTGCCCGAATTCCCTGCAAACTCCACAGTTCTTGTCGGCGTCCGGTTTTGTGCATTCTGATGTTCGGTGGTCTTCTCCGCACCTTCCGCATATCCCAACTGGGCTCTTGCACTCTGCAGCAATGTGTCCTATCTTGTGACACCTCTTGCACTGTATCGGTTCCGGTTGGTCCTTCCTTGCCTGGATTTGTTGTCCCTGCATGTAGATCCTGTCCTTGATTGCCCGGTTTGCTCCTTCCGCTGTCTTGAATAGTATCTTTGCATGTGCGACTCTCTGGTTTTCTTTCCTTCGGCTGGTCGGTTTGATCCACGATGCTGCTATTACTTCGCCTTTTGGTAGCGATCCATCTTGTTCCATCTTTGCTAGCGTTTGTCTGTCCTCCCATTTGACTGCTATGGGGACAAACTCCACAATAACCTGGTATCTTACCATGTTCGTTACTCCTTCCGTTGCTCCCCATTCGCTCGTGAAGCGTTCTAGGTTGTCGTTCTCTCTCATCCACCTTCCTTCTTCCGCTGTCCTTAGTAGGCATATCATTCCCCATCCCATCTTCCTTGCTGCTATTATCCTCGCCTCTCCTTCTCCTCCCATTGCCTCGATTGCCATGTTACCTTTTTCCACTATCTCTTTTTCATTTAAATCTCCCAGTGTTCTGCTGTGTATGATTATTTTCCTCTGGTCCTGCTCCCCTTCCGCTATTGCTGCTGCGTGTTTTGGTCTCGCCATGTTCTTCGCTATGATAGCTGCAGTGGTTGTTGCTTGGGGGTCGTTCGTTGGGTTTGCGGCTCCCAGTATTTGTGCATACATCAGTGTTCCTGTCTTTTGTGCGTTGTTTTGTTCCTTTGCTGCATCCCAGGCTTCTTTGCTGAGATTTGCCGTTGTTTCTTTCAGGTCGTCGATGGTTTCTTGTAGTGTTGCGCTCACATCCGTGTAGCGTTCTGTCAAGTCCTTTGTTATCGCCCTGATCCTTGCCCCCAACTTTGTCTCGACCATCTCGTCTATTCTTCTCTCCACATCTCTTTCTGTTAGTACCCTCGTTGCTATCTCTCTCAGTACTATCATTGCGCTCCCTACGGTTCCCCAGTTCTCTTTCGTGATCTTTGACGTTGGTGCTTTGGTTACACCTGCTTGGTTTCTCGCCATCGTATGTACCGCTAAGTAGCGTCGTTGTGTCGTACTGTTGCTCTTCATTGATCCATTCCTGCTGCTTGAGTGCTATCTTCACGTTATGCAGTGATGCTTCATTTGCTCTGGTTACATTTCGTTGGGATGGTGTCGCCCCAAATGGGTCCCCGTCGCCGTGTTCGGACATTCTTTCCCTTTTGTTAGTTTTTCTTTGAGTTGAGGTTTTTTTTAGGTGAGTTTAGTGATTTGTTTCGGAGTGTTAAGAAGTAAACTACTCTATCTTAATCACACTAGTTCTACCTGAGGGCCTTTTTCCTCGGTTTAGGACTGTGGGAATCGGTTGGTGGTAGTGGTCGCGGATCAAGGAGAGTCCAACTTGGGATCTCTATGCACGCTAACTCAGTATTAACATGAGCTACGCTAGGACAGTTTACTCTAGTGAGCTTTTGAATAAGCCTTCCCTTGTCATCAATCTCGACCTCCCAGATCGACGAAAGCACTCGATAATCTGGGATCAAGAATCTACACTAGGATCAGTTGTAAGCCCATGGGACAACATCTGGAGATATATTTTTGCCTTGCCACGTGCAGTTCTGGACCAGCAATCTACCACTCTCAAGCCATCTTTGAGATCATCGCTACATTGCCCATCTTGCTTCTTCTGATCGGCAAACGTTCACCAAGGTTATCCAACATCCAAACACCGGTTTACCTCAAGTCCCCGAATAGTTGCGCTCACTCGAATTATAGCTGTTAGCACATGACCTCGAACATCTGTCGATGCCAACCCACTCGGGATGTGCGAGATTGTATGTTGGTTTCCTGTTAGAGGAAGAGGGAAGATGGCGCATGAACACACGGTTGGCCTCGGGTTGTTATAGAGCACGTGATGTGCCAGGCCAATAAACGGTTGTTCGAATATTCGTCAGATCTCGCACTTACGCTCGTGATCACTTTTTTCGAGGTATCTACGTGTAGGCGTGCTTCGAGATGGATAGTGTCGCTCAAAATTCCATAGTCCAGAATTTCACAGGTAGGAATCTATCATTTCTCATCGGACTTGCGTGGAAGCGTGTTTGGGGTTCTTTGTTCGCTCGTCGAGGCACCGGGACGATGGGCTCATTCTCAGTCATCCATGATTTATAGTGATCCAAGGCAAGACCTCGTCTCGAAACGCGAACCGCCACCTCGCAAGATCCAGGCGCGTCTATACCACCGCGATATCGCCCGAGTGATCCGCTCACTAAAACAGATGGAGAAGAAAGAATCCCACATTGCCATTATTTTGAAGGATGCAGCCCTCTGCATGACGCTTGGTTGTCTCTAATTGAGCAAACATGAAGCACTTGGTCTAGAAGGAGTGTAATGGAGGCCAGCCAGGATGGCATTTTGCGCATACCGAAAAGTCAGTCGTCCGGTTCTATTCCGGAACAATATGCGGCAGACCCTCAATCTTGGCGCCTCAGCGACTCAGTCCCAATTTCAGCTCATTGACTCTAATTATAAATTCAAGAGATGCAGAGGATGCACAGCAGAGATATGCTGTTCTGTGGAATACCAGAAGGGAGCTCGTAAGTCTGATCGTAGACAGGACTGTCGACCAAAAAAAAGGTGAACAAGGTGGGCGGCGAGCGCTTCACGTTGAACCGGTCTGTTCATCCAATCTGACTCCCAGTATTTTCAGAACTATCGACAATCAAACACGTTTATCCTCGCAAATGTGTCTACTTCGACTACCGAATAGGTGCTGAAGACCCTCAGCGAATGGTGGACAATCATCGTGTCCGTCCCATTTCCGATGCACAATCACTTGCAAGATTGTCGAAGTACAGCTTTTCTCCGGTGTTGCTTACGTTCCGTGGATTGAGGTTCAAGCAATCATAAGTGACTATACGTCGGGTCCCTGATAACGGAAAGGTCCGTTCTCATGCGCGTCATTTCGATTTTGGAAAATAAGGTCCTGAGTTGTGATTATTTGTGTTTAACGCCAGGAATGATCATGAATGATCTCTTGACTTGCTGAATGCCTACCTCATACTTACCGAAAATCGCAATGAAAGTCCAAACCAGTTTCCAGAAAAGAAATTGTGGCCTTCTGTCCCTGTGGCAGAAGTGGGACGCATGCAACGGATCTTTATCAGGATTGTTTTGTTTTTTTCTTTCCCATGTCCAAGGAAGCCATCTAGACTTGTAAGTGTAAAAGGATTTTTTGGCTGGTTCCTGGGCAACATGCCGTTAAGATTTTTATCGCGCTTTACACTTACCTGCGATGAATATTGACTCTAGACTCAAGTGATCTGAACATGGGATTGGAGTCACTTGTTATCGCATTCGGGGGTATCTGGAAGAACTCTGATTGTGGCGATGGAACCATCAAGACTCACTGAGGTTTGGACAGCAGGGGGGGAGGGGACCAATAATAGCAAGTGAGTGAGATCTGGAATGACCGAATTATGGACAAAAATTAACGCCTCTTAAACACCACAGTTCCCGAACTCGATTTAAGTTTGAGGATTTCACAGTGCCGGCTCCCCCATCTAGCTGAAAGCAACACCACCCGGTGACAAAGACCCGACCTGCTATTCTCGAGGAGATCATGACTCTCTTTTCATGTGCTAACTTAGCTTTGGCATCTCCGTTCACATGGGTCATCATCGATTCATCAGCGACAGGCACCTGGCATTTCTCGGAACCTAAGCCTAATTAAAGCGACGACCTATGTAATTCAGGTACTGTATGACAATAGCAGCACGAGCTTTATTAAGTTCCATGCCCCTTGATCAATGCTTTTTGACCTCTGGTAACCCGCCCTCGACGCCCAATGCCCACTTCGCCCTTGTTGGTGCTCTTCTTTTCTGGCTGGGTGTGTTCAGTTTCGTTCACTGGTATATTGACGACATTACTGACTATTATATCCAGAGTCAGATCCTTCTCTATGGTAAGCCGGAATAACTCGCGTTGAAAAATTTTAAACTCATTTCCCGACGGGCAGGTCTGAATACTGTGCTGTTCCTAGTAGGAATGTATCTCCTACGACAACGCAAAAGACGGGAGCCCGGAACCATATTCATAATTCTATCCTCCGTCTTGCTATTCACTTGGGCGACTATAGCTGCGATAGTCGGTACAATAGCGGTTGTCGGGGGATACCTCAGTATACCTTTACAACCTGGCGTTCCCCTTGATACGGGAATAAACCTTCAGGCATGCAGGTGGGTCCGAGTTTGAGCTGGCTATTGATCTGATTGACACCTGATGACTGATCGCAATTGACAGTATCATCCAATACGTGGTCCTTCACCTCGTCGAGTGCGTCCTAGTTTGTTCTCTTTCGATAATCGCTCATGAGTATGATGGTGGCACACCCGGCCGATGTCATTCAGTTTCACCGCCTTCATGATCCTGGTCCGTCATCCGTCCCAACTGCCTGTTGATGCGCCCAACTGATTACAAGGAACCCTACAATACCTAGGTCTACCGTTGCTTCAACATCTGGGGTCGTAGCTATTTGGTAATTGCTGTTCCTGTGGTGCTGATTCTGGCGGAAACTGGTGAGTACTGCCCAACCGAGTCCGTTTCGGGGATTCCCAATAACCTTGGTCCCTCCCAGGGGTATATTACTACGAACTTCGCCATTACATCAAAATCCAGTTCGCATCTGGCCTCCAGCAACAGGCAAGCAGCGAGGTCCTCAAAAAATCACTGGCGTTCACGACTGCTGCGCTGATTTTGGCTGCAGTCGCCAACGCGTTATTAACCCTGCTAATCGGTACATTTTGCTGACTCTTCGATCCATGAGGGTGTCCTTCTGAATCTGCAAATTCCCTTTTTTGCTAAATAGCTGGTCGAATATGGTGGTTAAAAAGACGAGTACAGAACATCATGGGTGAGGGAATCATAGGAAATTTACCCCAAAAATACGACTCTATTATAGCCATAACGTAAGTCACCCTCGCGAGGTCCTCCACACCACTTTTTTACTGACAAAATCCCATCACGACCGGTCAACAGGATGGAATCGGGAATGATAATTCCCGTGTTCCTTATTATCTACACAGTCTACAGTGTTCGTAATTACTCTGGCGACCACGACGCTCTTGTAATCATGGCGTTCATGTTACCCCAAGTCATCGTAAGAATCCTTTCTTCTCGGTCCATGGTTGTATCGGACTGACGTTGAGTCTTTGATCCTCTAGGCGTTTGCTCCTCTGATGATCATGGTCCGTGTCGGCTTAGGTCTTACGATTGAACGTGATCATGGCAAGAGTTCGAATTCGTACACAATGGGAACAAGCAAGACGCAAAGCAGGTCGCAGCCACATTTGTTGAACATAAGTCGAGACATCAGAGTTTCAGTATCTTATACCCAACAGGAGGATATGGAGTTGAACTCAGTTTCTAAAGGGTAGGCGTACTAGACGCATGCATAGCAGGGCGGACGAGGCTCGGGGTCTGGGGTCTTGAAGGGTTATTTTATTCGAAATTCGTGTACCACTAGACAGAATCCAGTATCGTGATATGTATGTAGAAGTCAATTTTTACCCATGTACTACAGGAATTGCGGGTACGGTGCCAATCTTGAGATAACTACCTGGAAAGTTCCAAACATCCGGTACTTGAAATTGATAGATCATGAGGTGCACCACTTTATGTGTCTTCTTGCACAACATCAAAGAAAATCTTGTTCCCAAGGAAGGCCCTCCCCGCGGAGGTGCCCTAAACGTGAAAGAAATCGTTGAACGGCGGAAGCTGTTGGTCGAAGATGGCCATCCTGTGCCCAACACTGTTCAACTAGGGCCCAGATATTATTTGGACACCAAGCAGTGTCAGTTGGCTTCCCTGGTCGTTTGCCACTGAGAACTTGTGACATTACTTGTGCATCATGTTTGAGATGAGAAAATGGTATTTTTCTGCCACAATATATCCACCAGAGAAATCAGCATCATCGATGCAATTTCCATTGAGAGACAGGTATATTGTACAGCCATAAGCATAGATATCTCTTGCCAGCTTAATAATATCAGGTTTTGAGATTTCAGGGGCCCGGGGTTCCTGATCTGAGGAATGAGTAGAGTCATCATCACTTTCACTCTCCTCAAAGGTGAATAACTCTGCAGCCATCCACCATATTGTATCCTTTCCTCCACTACTTGTTGCTGTACTAAGCAAAGAGCTTGTCATGGCAGCTGTGGCCAATCCAAAGTCAGCAAGATAACATTGTCCCTCTTCATGCACAAGAACATTTGCGATTTTATTAGATTCAAAGGAAAACCACCAGTAACTCGTGTACACACTCCCTTGATGTCACCATGTGCAATGTTATGAGAATGCAAATACACAATACCTGCTGCAATCTCAGATATCTGTGGTGTTTCACAAGAATTTAGACTCACAACTCTAAGCCTGTCATGGCTAGGGTTCCCTTTCAAAAATTTTGTAACTTCTCCATAGTGCTACTAGAGCAAGCTTCCTGGGAAATAGCATTGTGTTTACACCAAGAAAGGGTAGAAGGTTTGAATGATTGAGCTAAGTCCATAGCAGAGTCTCTTTATAGAACTTCTATTAGACAAAGATTGAGTTGATGGATATTCATAAAAAAACTTATAAGCAGACATACTTGGAGATCTTTATTTTTCTTCTCTTCACCATCTTCAATGTACACCTTCAAGACCTTCAGACATACTGACTTGCTCTCAAAAACACCTTTGTGTATCTCCTAAAATATTGGATTAGTTGAGATTGACTTGTTTATGTAAATGCTCCCTGAGTATCCTCCAGAGCTTCAAGGCGCAGAACTGGAATGGTGACCTCTGTTTTGGAGTCCAACCATCATGGAGTATGCAAGTGAAGAAGAGATTGCAAAATTTCATGAAGAATTCCCTGATAACTTCTCAAAGAAGAACAATTGCTTGTTTGTAAGTTTTTCTTTTGTGGTTGAAATGATTGTGAATATGCTGGGGCAGCCCTAGTTGTGGATTCTGCATTTTGAACAGCCAGTTTTAAATAGTTGTTGAGGGTACTAGAATAAAGGTGACTGACATCCATTCACTACAGATATGGAGGACTGTCATGCAAAATTTTATGTCTTAGGGAATCATATTTATTATTCTGTCCTCACAAAAAAGCTGGTCATTTATCACTTTCTTGCTTTTCATCAGCTAATTCTCCAACTAACAGAAATTGATCTCCATAGAAGACATGCTTACTGTCTATATACAATCTGACAATAGGCTCTTTTGGATGTTTCAACTCACAACAAAGCATGATATATTTAGGAGATTTTTACTAGCAAAAGAAGCTGATTTAAGCTCAAATACTATTCAAAGGCATTTGATATTATCTGCAATCATTGGAGGGCCTATCTCCATGAGACAGATGCTTCCCAGAGAGGTGTAGACTTTGGAGGTAGGTGCTTGAGGACAGTCATAGCTGCAACCTCTAAAATTACCTATTCCTTCAATTTCTCCAACAAACAAACAATGTGTGTATGCTCAAAAGAACACACTCCATAGTGAAGAATTTCATATGGAAGGAGTTTTTATTGGCACACCTAAAGACATGCACCATCTGGTGTTTATGAGTGGGGTTGGGAAGAAGTACTTGTACAGAGAAATGGAGAAAGGGAAATATCAAGGTGAACTTTGATTGTATTATCACACTTATTTGAACTATTCCTCCAAATATCAGACTGGGCTCCATCCTCTCGACAACAAGAAACTGCTGAAACCATCCTGTCCGCCTTAGAACCTTCAGGGATGTCTTCAATATTAAATTTATTTCTAGCTGTAAGTGCTCTGATTGTAATTAGCTGAAGGTTTATTATAACCCAAAACAGGAAGTGAAATCACCTAATTCAGACCCTCAATGTTGACGAAAATACCTGCCATTTCTTCAACTTCTAGTCAAGAAACATAATGTCATGCCTCCTTCACTATTCTCAAAAGATAGCATCTGTGCTTTGGTGGATCCGGATCCGGGAACTTCTGGTTCCATTCTGTTTGCTGTGCATATAATAGTGGCTGCTTTTGAAACATTTGAGGCTGTCAGGCAGAGGTATTGTGGAGGATTCTCTGAGGAGGGATCGGGGAAGATGGGGGAATAAAGGTGGAGTGGTAGGGACGTGGGGATTTGTGATCAGCCTGTTCAGGCGCGTTATACACGTAGTTGGCATGTAACAGGTTGTATTGCCCACGCTTATCACGATGCTTGTCAGGAGGTCCATTTCGGCTGGCAAGGTTGTGGCCGTTGTCCGGTAATCATCTTCTGATACTTAGTTAGAACAGGTACAGTTACTAGAATCAAGGATGACGCCAAGACACTCAGACTTCTACCGTTTCTTTTACTAGACTATGACCAGAAAGTTAGTGTTGGCCACGTAGGATGGGAGTATGCTCGGAGTTGTTGCGAATGGTTACAATAATTAATAGAGGGGAGAGAAGGGGGAGACAGCCGTTTTCTCTTCAAAACTGGCAATATAGTTCGCTATGGAAAATGCTAATGTTACCTCAACAAGTGGCCTCAGTTAACTATCTGGTGGTACGACAGCATCAATTGTTGACACATCTAAGTCTCAGCAAACTGTCTCGCAATCCAATAGAAATTGAGTGTTGAAAGTCCCAGGGAGCCACCTCCTAGTCCGACAGCATCAGTTACTGGTATATTAACATGAAATAACGGTGGTATCCCTTCAGGTTCGTATGGTAGTTGCCCATGGAAATCAGAGCTGACCTTACAGAAACAGTGCACGTCGTTTTCCACGCATAGGATCTTGATCAAATTCCCCTGCCAGAGCTTATAATGCTAGAAATGCACGGTAAACTGTGAAAAAAAGGCAATGACCATACGGATGTGAGCGCATTCGAGCCTTCGCAACTTGTGTGCTTGAGCACTTCTCAACAGTCCGCGGGAGGGGCGAAGTGCAAAATTGGTCACCTGTATCTACAAAGAGCTTTCGACGGCCGAAAAACGTACTCACATTGGCTCAAATTGGAGTGGGGAGGACTTTCAAGAGATAAATGCATCATCTGGCGACACGAGCTGCCATCCTGGAGCCTAAGGATCGACAACAAAAGGCGCTCTCCGCCCACCTTTCTTTGTGAGTGTAATCTGAGAGCTTGGAAAAATGAAAGGAATGAAGTACTAAGAGAATTCACCGTGCGCAGCTGGGTAATTGTAGTGCTAGAAGAGGGAAGCGATATTCTGCAAGTTGGTAACCTCCTCGGACGTCGTACTAAGTAAAAGCCCAGCTCAAATGGGCCATTTGTCCGGGATATGCCGGTGAATATTCTGCTGACCAAGCACTTCCCCCGCGACTGGCCTCGAAACATGCCTCTCTCGCTCGATCTTGGTCAGTCGCCTCCCTCCCGGATAGCTCAATGCAGCACGATATCAGGAAGGACAGAGACCTGAAAAGTCGAGACCTCAAAAGTCATCGTCGACACAGAATACGAGGAATCGTAATGACCGTCTGGGAGAGGTCTTCGCAGACTCGGATGCATAGTCTGGGACACACCAATCGAATCCACACCGAGACGCAAAAGCAAGTACGACTCAAATAAATGGAAACAAGTAAAGTAACTACCCTGCCTGGCAATAAGTTTTTGAGCTCACTCAGCGGGTAAGGAAGTGGCGAAGGAGAACTCCCGAATTCCCGGTGGATCTTTCAAGTCTCTCAACTTTCGACGGTCGAAGGGTCGTGCGGGTGTGAAGTTTTTTTTTTTTGAAACCGAGACCTCATATACATACACCGGTTCGGCAAACACCTCCAACTCGAACTCGCAAAAACCACGGATTCGAGTCGAGGAATGTCTCAGTCATGTCTCCAAAGGGATGGATGTTGTTGGGCCTACAGCGAGTGGGGAGACTGCGTTATTGGTACGCTTCCTTTCTCCATTCCACAAAAACGAACCTGCTAAAGCACTTGTTTGTATACCCAGCGCGCTCAACTTTACGGACACAAGTCTATTGGGCGTGTCGATTTTGGACAAATATGGAGTCGAATCTCAGGTTCGCTTCCTGTTCCCCTCTCTCACCTTTCACCTTGTTCACTAACGAAGCTTTCTTTACCTCTTAGCTCATTAGAAAGGGTAACCGGACATTCCGCAGAAACCGTCGAATCCGCCTACCGGACTTCTTCGAGCGCAAAGAAAGACTGGTTGATTCGGGTGGAGATTCTGCCTGTCAAGTATGCACCGAAACTTCCAGAGGGTTTACAAGTTGTATCTACGCGTTGAGCTGGTGAGTGAACGGGGAGCGAGAAGTTGCTGTTGGATATGAGTGTTTTGAGATTCGTACGTGCCCTTTCCTGACGTTGTTTTTGGGGGTTTTAAGTATGCTGGTTATCTCTTTCACAGGCCTTCGAGCGGTAGGAATTTCGATTGACGCAATTGATATTCTGACGTTTATAAAGTATGATTTGAGGTCTAGGCTGGTACGATATACCTTCCGTTTGGTATTTCAAACATCGCTGACACGATTCTGTTCCGGACAGACCTTTATCCCCCAGGAAGCTTGAATCTTCTCTGTTGCCCTTCGAGACAGCCTGGCTCTCTTCAATGAACATGTCGGCGAAGAATGTCACGATGTGTTGTATCGAGTTGAACCTTCAGCCGCCGCTTCCCAACCTATTTCCGTACATGGCGATGACTCCGACACCACACGTACTATCTTAACCGAGTCTCACCCCGCCACTATCACCGGCGTATAAGAAGCATCATCAGTCTCCCCACTGAAACCAGCACTAGCGAAGGATTCAACATCCCAGGGACTGATTTCTCTTACGTTGGCATTGCTGAGGAGAATTTCGGTTATTGTGATTGGATGAGGCTACGAGTAGTGTTGTAACGGATGAGAAGATTCAGATCCAGACTCTGATTCGCGAGGAGTTTGGGGAGTAGCCGTTGTTGACAGTACGATAGGTTGATTGCGTTGGAGTTCACGTTGTGGAGTAGGAGGCTGTTGAAGACAGAGCAGGATAGTCTCCGCTAAACTGATACCGTTCTCGTAGCCTTTGGTAGTATAACGGTGGCCGGCATTTGCCTCATAGTTTCCGGGCTGGAGTGGACCCATACTAGTGGTACAATACGTAATAGCTCATAACCATGAGTGGAAGGTTTGGTGCGAAGTAGGGCGAACGGTTCACAAAACTAATTCCTCACAATTTACAGACCCTACAAAGGGTTTATATAATTCGACTATCGAGTTCTAAGAGACGAAGACGAAACTTTTTTCAAATTCTGGCCGTTAATTCTTTTCAACAGGAGTGATTTCGAATAAGGCTTCACGAGGGTAATCAGGTGCGCTTTCTGGGGAGAGATTCACGGGGCGGACAACGATCTGTATATGAATGTAGGTTTTTAAGCGACAGGGTGAAAAAAATCCAAGCTCCAAGGCTCACCGGTACGACGTCGCGAGAGTTCAAAGGGCGACTACCTTTAGGAGCGACCCAAGCTACTTGCCTGTTGTTAGACGTGATTCTGGTTTTACGAGAACAAAACGTCGTCAGTAAAAAAAAAAAGTTCATCAACGTCAACGACAAGAAAATAAAGAGACAAGGTGCGAGGAAAAAAACGAGGTATATCCTTCATACATCATAGCCAAAAAAAGAAAAACGAAAAAAGGACAAAAATAAAACGTATACGCACATGTACAAATTCGGACCATGCTGAGGTTGCTCAAGGATCATCCAAAACTCGGGGGGTGGACCGTGGTTATCCATAATAGCGACGACGTCTTGTCCAATATGGCAGGTGTAGCTCATCATGTCTTTGTTGCACATAACGAACGAGTTGGAACCCTCCCATTTTTCTCGAACGTGCCACTGAATTATTGTTTTTTTTTTTGTCAATCTACCAAAAGGATGAGTGATAGAAGGGGAGCGGTTACCGACCTGTCCAGCATCCTTGAGTGGAGCTCCCTCGGGGTGAATGACGATTGATTTGGGCCTCAAAGACGACTTGTCTTCGTGAGCGGGGCGTCCGACAAGGTTTCGACCTTCGACAGTTCGAATGTAGTATGATGCGGTTGGCATTTCTCGGGTGGTGGATGTGAAGGTGAGAAAAGAGAAGAAGCAAGAGGCAGCACTTTATAATCTCCCCCAGATTTCCTTGTCCGTGACGATGGCAAACATCAGGTAGGGAGCTAAGCTCCCCCTTCTTTAGGCCTAATAGAACATCCTCCACTAACCCAGGTCGAGGTCGACGTCATCCAGGGATGGTGGTCGGGAGGATAATTTGTCAACCCGAACAACGTTTCAAGCCAAACCCCCATGGGGACTCTTCTCTACTCCGATTCTCTACTCTTCGCTCCCCCGAATCATCACCGTAAGTAGACGTCAGACAGTCTGTTACACACTCGCTATCGTGACAGATTTCAGGCCTACACCGTAAGTAGATAAATCGTTTGTCAAGCTTTCGAGCTTGAAAGATGAACTGATAAACATTATGCGCTGTATCATGTGTAGGCAACTCACGTCACTCCATATTTTAAATCATGCCTTTGCCACGTATCGCGAACACTAGGGCAGAGATTTCCCCTTTTTTCCGTTGGGAACTTGTGGGTCAGTTAGTTAGTATAATCACTTCGTGACTTTGTTTCGCGTAACCCTAGATACTTGCTAGCTGCGGTGACCGTGGTAGACTTGGGGAGTCGGCACCAATGAAAAGGGTGTACGAAAGATGGCGAAAATAACGTTGGGAGGTGGAGTGGACGTGATCACTGACAACGCGTAGGGCACACAAAGATAGCTTTTTAAGTCATTTTAGGGACAGAAGGAGATATCGGAAATCAATATTCGTGAGCCATAGTGAGCCAGTTGCCATGAGAATGTCGGTGATGGATGAGTGGACATTCCTGAGCGTCTCTGTAATGAAAAGGGGCCCCGGAATTGAGCGTTATACAAGCCTCCAAAATAATCGAGGCGTATACATGTCGTGGTACCTGCAGTGAATTGAACGTCGTAGCTTGTACTATATGATATCTTGTACTATTCAGAGATGCACAGCAGTCTAGAGACTCGGAGAGAACGTACTGTAAGGAAGAATGAACTTCGATACCCAAGGGTCTGTCAGATGTCTCATCAAACTGAGTCGAGAACTGACAGAATGGGCTAGCTGATTGGAAGGTGAACTTGACTGGCTGGCTACGCTTCAGAATTAGAGTCGCGAGTCGCGGACTTGCGAATGATGGTGGGCTCTGGGAGAGGATCAGAGTTCGAAATGCGGTGGCGTGACTTCGCGTCGGCGTAACGCGTTGCTTTTCTTCCCCCATCTTGCCTTCCCTCCCTCGCCCGTTTCCTTCTTATCAAGTAGCTCTGGCACGCCTACAAAGGAACTGCGGTTAACTCTGTACTGTTTGAATCCAGTAATTTTGCTCCTGTTTTATTTTTCTCGGTTTGAGGCTGACGCGTAATACCCAGGAGAACTAGTACATATGAGGCGAGGTCGTGGACGCGAAACGTGAATAATTCGGACTAGAGGACAAGGAGTAAGGTATGAAGGTTTGCTTCGTAGCTACATGGACGTAGGATATTTGAGATTGCAGCTAGTAAACTTGCATCCTCAAACAAAGCATGATACATATACTAGTCGTAGAAGACCATGTACCTCACCTCGATGGACTCCCTGGGGGGAGAGCCCTTGGGAGTAGTGGGGTCCTCAAAAGCACTGTGGGGGACGAAGCCCGCAACACCGTCCTCGGTGTCATAGCTACGGAGCCAAAGAATCAGTGAGAGAAACACAGCGCGCGAAAGATCAGATTGAAACTCACTTTTTAATGATGACAAGCTCTTCAGGGGTCATCCCGGGGACGTATTTCCATTGATGACTGGGATTGTATCTGATACCTAATTGCTCGTTGTACTCGATATCACCCTCTTTACGACCAAACTCTAGGCGGAAACGTAGCGTAGGGAAAGTATCAGACTTCGGGTCGACATAAGTCCAAGGACAAAAAGCAAGTGGCCAGTCGTGGGCTGGATTAGCGATTGGCCTCCACAGGTTCATGATTTGAATACGACGGCTGCGAAGGAGAGCGTCCCGCTCTTTTGGAGGAGTACTGCGCTGGAGACGACTAACGGCGGCAGATGGGGACACGTCGCAATGAACCTGATCGACTGGTTTTCGTTTTAGATATTCATCGTCATCTGAGAATGGACGGAGACGATGGACTGTTGGACTGTTAGCACGCGTACAAAGGCAGGCACCATTGAGTAGTAACGTACTATAACCATATGAAACAACACGGCTCGCACCAGTGACTTCCTTCACGATCTCTGCACTTTCGTGGACATATTCTTCTAGCTGCTTGCTATCACTGAAGTCGGTGCACTTTGTGGGACGGCGGAGGTACTGAAACCCCGCGTTGTCGAGGGTGTAGAGGTGTTCTTTTCCACGAATGTTTTCAAGAGCAACATCATGCTCAGCGATTGAGATGTTCTCCTGCTTGAGTTCGCCTGACTCGGAATCGACTAGCTGATACGCTTGGATACCAGGTGGGGGCGACACGAGGTAGTTTATTCTGGCAGAGACAGTGCTAGAAGGATCGATGACCATAGCTAGGATTCCAAGTCGGGATATCTCCTCACCTGTGTCCGTATCTTTTTTATGTTGCTGTACCAGGGTATGATTCTGGAATCTGGAAGGGAAGTTCGTTTGCTCCAAGAATTAATCTCCGGTATCTCCGGTAGGTATCATGTCGGCTCACCTCTCTCCGTTAGCGGCATTCAAGTTTTGGCATATCCACTCGGGGAAAATCAAATACCTTCCATAGTCGTTAGCCACCAGGAGCGAAGCGCATGAGATATTCGCCACCTTGAACCTCGGACCTTCCTGTTAAGTAAAGATCCGTCAGGGTATGCCTTAGCTCCGAGCTAAGACCGCTTACTCAAATAATATTTTAGCTGAAGGGGGTGAGTTGTAAAAGAATCAAGTTACAAGAATGGTTTACAGTCATCGATCGGCTGGCAGTGGCTGCTGCCGTTCCTGATGAGCCGGGGCCGGCAGTAGTATACCGGTACGGCCTGTCAGTTATCGAGTTGTAACCGATTCTGTGCAGCGATATACAAGTGCATACTTGGAACTACAGTCATGGTCGTTATCACTTTGCTGTGCTTCAAAATCGTCTCCCCGAATCCGGTGCAGTAAAACCTTCTTTTGTTAAAGGGAAACGAGAAATCATCGCCGTGACGCTCATAAGTTATCTGGGAAGCCCATTTCCAGCACAGTTCAAGTACCTATAATCCGTTCCACTTTCAGCTCGTGGATTGTAAAAGCCTAGTTCTGAAGCCATGCTATCAGTAGAAGAAATGGATGGAAAGGGATTCCGGGTGCAAACCGATACGATTTCTAGATAAACCTTCGAAGAACTCTAGAATATTAGTATGTACCTAAGAGAGTTTTATAGGCCACTGGTCCTCACCGATGCTGAAGCAGAAATGCATGAAATGTTTTTTTCCTGCTGGTCAAAAAGCACAAGAAGGTGGCTCCTTCGAAAGATGGAATCTGTACTTTGGTGAATCTAGGTCCAGAAACTCTTGACACCATCTTGTTTGTCTTGGAGCCTTCGACAGTGCCTTCAGTGCTTGATCTACTTCTAGCGGTAAGTTAGTTGCAGTTACCTGGTCTTAATAATAATTGAATAATAGGAAGAAAAATCATCTAAATCAGACCTTCAGTATCACCAGAAATGCATGAGGATTCTTGGAATTTTGATTGAGAAACATAAAACCATGCCTCCATCACTACCCACAGAAGATGGAATTCGCACTCTAGTCACTGTTGTAAATGTTTATTCAGAAAATTGCATCTAGTTGGAATTTCATCGTAACCCAAATCTAAACAGGAAGCAAAATCACCTAATTCAGACCTTGGGTATTGCCAGAGATCCCTGCAGTTTATTCAACTTTCGGTCAAGAAACGTAACATCACGCCTCCTTCACTATTTGTTCAAGATAGCATCTGCACTTTGGTGGATCTAGATCCAGGCACTCCTGATTCCATTCTGTTTGCTGTGGAACCATTATACCTGCAATACTTGATCTACTTCTAGCTGTAGGTGCTATGATTGCAGTAATTTAATTTCACATATTAAATGAATTAAACAGGGAGCCAAAAAATCAACATCAAATTGTGAATTTTGTTGAAAGTGCTCAAAGTGGGTTCGTCTTCTAATGAATAAATATCATGACTTTCCTCTATCACTGTTTTGAAAGAGGTCAATATTCAAGTTCTTTATCTTAAAGCTCTTGGAGGATACTCAGTGAGCATTTACATATACTTACAGACAACACAGGTCAATGTCAACTAATCTGAAATTTTAGGAGATATACAAAGGTGTCTTTGAGAGCAAGTCAGTATGTCTGAAGGTATTGAAGGTGTACATTGCTGATGGTGAAGAGAAGAAAAATAAAGACCTTTGAGTATGTCTGCTTGTAATTTTTGTTTATGAATATCTGTCAGCTCAAATTTTGTCCAATAAGAATTCTATAAAGACACTCTGCTATGGACTCAGCTCAATCATTCAAACCTTTTACCCTTTCTTGGTGTAAACACAATCATGGTCGGTGCCCACTCACATCCACAACACTCCCCCTCAAGCATGAATCATCCCAAGAAGGCTAAGGAGATGTTCATGCTTGTTCCTGTCAAGCCCTTTCATGAGAACATCAGCAGTGTTGTCTTCCGAGGCACAGTGGTTGACTGTCACTTTGTTAGAAGTGATCTTCTCATGTATGAAGTGGTGCCTGATGTCGATATGCTTTGATCAGGTGTGGAAACCAGAGTTCTGGGTGAACGAAATGGCACTAAGATTGTCGATGGAAATTTTGGTGGGATGTTGAGGAGAGAACCCGAGTTCCAAGAAGATGGCACATAGCCACAAGGCTTCTCAAGAAGTGGCGGCAAGGGCCATATACTCGGCTTCCATGCTGGAGAGTGCAACTGTGGGTTGTTTCTTGGAATTCCAAGTTACAGCTCCCCCTGAAAACATGGAGGCATACCTGGATATGGATTGTCAGTCTTCAACACTGTTAGCCCAATCGGCATCACTGAATAAAATGATGTCTTTGTCCACTTTGGCATCAGAACAGTATGTAATGCCAAGGTGAAGGGTTCCTTTAAGGTAACGAAGGACGTGTTTGGTGGCAGTAAGGTGAATAGGGCTGGGGTTTGTGTTGAATTGTGAGAGAGTCTGTATGGTGAAGGAAATATCTGGACGAGTAGTGATGGTGGCGTACATGAGTGATCCGATGATATTCTGGTAAACAGATTTGACTTCCAGGTAATTTTTGGTATTGGCAAGTTTCATGAGTTTAATGTGATTATCGATGGGGGAATGTATGGGGTTGCATTCAGCCATGCTGTATCGAGTAAGGATTCGAGTGATGTACTGAGCTTGAGTGAGGGTAATGGAAGTGAAGGTGCAGTGAATTTCCATGCCTAAAAGCTGGTGGAGCTCACCAAGTTTATTAATTGTGAATTCCTTCTCAAACTCAGCCTCGATCTCATCCATCAGCTCATTACCAGAACCAAGGATTGTCATGTCATCAATGTGAATGGCTACAATGACAATCCCTTGTAAGTCCCGACAAATATAAACACACTGATCTGCAAGGAGGTGAGTAAAACTGAGTTTTTGGAAGGATGAATTGAAAGTAGTGTCCCAAACTCTGCCTGACTGTTTGAGTTTGTAGAGTGACTTATGAAGTTGGCAAACACGTGTGGTTCCATCCTCATAACTCTCGGATTGCTGCATGTAGAGTTCCTCATCGAGTGTACTGTTGAGATATGTGCACCAACGATGTCAACCACACAGGTTTTGAGATTATAACATGCAGCAAGAGCAAGGAGTAGATGGACAGTTCCGATGTGGACTACAGGAGCAAAAGTTTTGTCAAAGTCAACGCCAGGAACCTGTGAAAAGCCTTTGGCAACTAGTCTGGCTTTGTAGTGGATAATGTTACCAGCATTGTCCCGTTTGAGTCAAAAGACCCATTTGTTGGAGATTGCAGTCCGATTGGCTGGGCATGATGTAAGCAAATATGTTCCTAGGTGCTTCAACTGTTCCATCTCTGCATCCATTGCCCCTTTCCACTTAGGCCAGTCTGGATGTGACTGAGCTTCAGCGACGGTAAGTGGTTCATCTGCTAAATTACTGGGCACAGCTGAGAATGCGAATGCTGCTGTGTCATTGTCAGGTACCCTGGTTTTCCAAGCATCGGGTTTTCTTGGTGAACGGGCATCCAGGTTGTTCAATAGTCAGTAATTGATGGGTGGTCCTGACTGTGTGCAATGACCTGTACTGATGATGTTACTTGTATCAATACCACTCATGATGTCCCAAGGTGCTCTGGGCTTTGATACAGGTGTAGTGGTGGGAGATGGTAGAGGCGTGAGGGTGGATTGAGATGGGAGAGATTGTAGTGGAGGATCATCAGGAATGCATGAAGATGTACTTGGTGGCAACTCGGATCCAGTCTCAGGTTTTCAGAAGTTTTGTACTCCCCCTCGAGTGCCGACAAGGGTATTGGACGATCTGTGGAAGGTGTTTCTCTGGATTTGGGAAAGATGATGTTACAAGATGTCTGGATCCTACGGGATTCTGGGTTGCAATAACGCCAGGCCTGTGAATCCTCTGATAAGGCAGTGAAGTGAAATGGCCATGATTTTGAGGTGAGTTTCTGATTTTTGTTGTCTTGTTGGAGTACCCAACATAGTTCTCCAAATTCTCGAAGGGTACTAACATCAGGTTTCTTCCTCCAAAAAGTTTCATCAGGTGTAACATCCTGATTAAGGCTATGATTGGGGGATCGATTCTTCAGGTATGCAGCATATGCAACGGCTTTGGGCCAAAGGAAAAGTGGAAGATCATGATCTGCCAGCATAGCATGGGCATGTTCAATGAGGGTACAGTTCAGGTGTTTGGAAACACCATTTTGTTGTGGTGAGTATGGTGCCATGTACTTGCAGCGGATTCCTTTTTCTGCTAAAAATTGTTTTACTGCAGTAGAAATATATTCTCCTCTGTTATCAAAATGAAAAGCTCTAAGACTTTTGCCAGTTTGATTCCATATGTAAGCCTTGTAGTTTTGTATCTTCTGTCCCATTTCTGATTTCTCCTTCATGAAATAGATGACACTTTGACGAGTGGCACCATCAGTGAAGGAGACAAAGTATCGTTCATGTGAAAGCCTGTTGGTGCAGGCCAGTCCCCATACATCAGTGTATGTCATTTCTCCAATTTCCATGTACTTCTGGTCTGACTTGCTTGGAAAGGGAAAGATGGTTTGTTTGGCATGGTTGCAGCTTTCACAGTCAAAGATGAGTGGACTATCAGGGTCAACTGTCATACCAGTAACCATGTTTTTATCCTTGAGAAGTTTGACTGATTTCGGGGTGATGTGAACAAAGGCATGATGCCAATCCTTCCAAGTGTGAGAGACTGGATTGGATGGGAAAGCAAGTGTGGGATTTTTGGGTGAGAGTGATGGGGTAGAAGTTTTGGGGTTAGTGTGGCATAGACTGCTGTGGATAGCTTTAACAACATAGAGGTTTCTGACTTGCCTTGCACAGATTAGTTTTAAGGGACCAGGAGATAGTACTGACATGTAATTATTGGTAAATTTGACAGTGAATCCTGCTTGTGTCATATGGCCAACACTGATAAGGTTGAATGGTGCATCTGGAATGTGCAATGCATCCTGAAGTGTGATGTTGAATGCACTGGTTCTGTGGTGTGTGGCAATAGTAGCATTGCCTTTCCCTAGAGCTGGGGTAGTGCCGAAACCTTTTACAGAGTGCCCAGAGGTCTTGATGTAAGAGGAAAAATGGATTTTATCACAGACAATGTGCCTAGTACATGCAGAGTCTATCAACCAGCTATCAGGAGGGAGGTTATCTGCCAAGTCCTGAGCCATAAAGGCATAGTCAGAGTCCAGCCCAAGTTCCTCATCCTGAGTGATGTGAGCACAGTTGCTTTGGGGTTGATTCTGCTGTGAATGTTTGAGGTTTTGCCTTTTCTGTTCTGCTGTAAAGGTTTTTCCAGCAGCTGTATCACAGCATTCTGAAGCAATATGGCCAATGTGACCACAGCTGTAACACTGGACATTTTGGGACTTCTGATTGCCCTTCTGAAATGATCTTCTGACAGCAAGGGCAATGTCATCAGAACTGGGTTTAGCATCCTTTCTGTGAGCTTGCTCAAGGATGTGTGCAATGAGTTTAGTGGTGTCAGAGAGGAAAGTGGTATCAACACCCTGGATAAAAGGATTCCAGGAGTTGGGAAGGGAGGTGAGAAGAGTAATGGAAAATTCATCATCCTGGAGTTTGGAGTTCAGACTGGTGAGTTCCTGTCTGTATTGCATCATCATTCTGATGTGTTTCTTGATATCTTTGCCTTCTTGGCACTGGGCATGGAATAACTTTTGTCATGCCAGAATAATGCCGATAGCCCCTTTGGGCTAGTACATATCAGAGAGGGTTTTCCACACTGCTGCTGCTGATACTGTATCAGAAATGTAGATGAGGGGTTCATTGCTGACCTGTAGACAGATGGTGGAAAGAGCTTGTCAGTCCTTCTTTTCCCAGGCTTTAATTTCAGGATCTGGAAGGCTGGTAGGTTTGGTGGATGTGCTGAGAACATAGTCCTTGAGGCCCATGTCTGTTAAAATGTCAAGCATTTTGATTTTCCAGATGGAGTAGTTCTTGACACCGGAAAGATGCTGAATGTGGTATGTGCTGGATGATGGGGAATCAGATGACATGTTGGGATGTTGGATTTAAAAGGTGTGTGTGGAGGATGAGAGCGACAAAGAGAAGAGGAGTAATGTGAGAAGTGTTCAGTAGGGCCAGGACCCATAACCTATTGTGAAACAAGGTAAGAAAGTGTTATTATTTCTGCCCATTTCTGAGTTCTTTTATATCTACTTGTGGCGAAGCGCCGGTAGTGAACACACAGAGACTGGAGCAGAGGCTTGACAGTCAATAACTAGTCCCAAGACAAAGACAATCAATACTACTCAGTATGCTACAAAGTACAAATACGCACCTAGTCCCAAGACAAAGAGGTCAAGATGGGGGACTAGGTGACAAGTCATCCTATATATACTACTCAGCATGTGACCTATGATGTCGTGACCTGGTACCATACGGAAACTGGTAGAACATAGCGGAATGTAACAGAATGCAGTGGAATGAAGATAGAATCAAGAGATGAAACAGGGATGATGTTGTGTATTGTAGTGAAAGGAAAAGAGACCATATGAAGATAGATGGAAATAGTACACACTTCATGACACTACTACAATTATATCTAGAAGCTTCCTGTAAGTACAGTATTTCTACTGCTTTGTAAGTACCAAGAGTATTTTGAATAAGGTTTGGAGTAGGATGAGTAAGTACAAATGGTGTAAGGGGACAGGTGCTGTCTTACTCTTTTTCTACTTGTTTTACTCCTTTTTTACTCTTTTTTACTCTTTTACTCTCTTTTACACCTTTATTTTGTCTGTCTTGCTATATTGACTGCTTCTAGCCTCTCTACTATTTATATTCCTTTGTTTATCATCCACTTCCCTCTTCATTTCCTTGTGTTTACCACTCCAGAGCCTATTTCCTTCATCTGAGGCCTCTGGGTGACCATGTGACATCGTGTGACCTCATGTGATGTGGCTGTGGGGTGGCTTGGTACCGTACAGCTGTGTCATGTGCTTTTTCCCATGCTCTGGATATACAGAAAGTTGGGCAAGCACGACATCCTCCTTGGTCATGGATGGCTTTGTATGCATAACCCTGAGGTTGACTGGGACTCTGGTGAAGTCAAATTCACCAGGTGTCACTCTCGCTGTGGAGCCTGCTCCAAGCAGGTGAAACAGGAGTGGTTGGAGTGTATATCTGCTCTTCACTGTCAGAAGCACTCTCATGAGTGTTGCTACAAAGGCCCTTTCCCTCATGTCATTGAGCTGGATAAGGAAAATGATGATGAGGAAGACGATCTAGGAGTTTTTGGTTGTGATGATCCTGAGAATTTCCCAGACAATCTCGAGATCGAGGAAGGGGATCGTATTTTTGCAGTTTCTATACCTCCCGAGTCTGAGTTCATCTCAGCAACGGAGACCATCTCTTCTTGTCTGGCCCAGGCTCATGTCCGACACTCCCAGGATCCAAAGGATGGCCTCCCCCCTCACTTCTACAACTATGTGGATGTTTTCTCAAAGGAATCCTTTGATGTTCTGCCTGGCTGTAAACCTTGGGACCATGCCATAGAATTGGTTCAGGATGCAAAGCCTACCAATTGCAAGACATAGGAGGTAGGGGTAGATCTGATCACTCAGTTGCTGAAGTCAGATAGATACGACACCATCTTGGTTTGCACAGATCTGTTCAGCAAGCAGATTCATGCTATTCCCTGTATGACCAGCATCACTGCAGAAGAGGTAGCAGACCTCTATTATCGAGAGATCTTCCGACTTCATGGGCTACCACTGCGCTTTGTGTCCAATCGTAGTTCCTAGTTTGCAGCGATGGTTATGAGGAAGCTCCTCAAGCGACTGGGTATCAAGAGCAACTTAACATCTGGATACCATCCACAAGCAAATGGACAGATGGAGTGGGCCAACCAAGAGGTGGAAAAGTACCTTTGACTGTATGTGACCCCCTTGCGCCTAATGAGCAAGCAGGACTTGATGTGTTCATTCAGGAGAACCTCTCCACCAGTAGAATTTGCCCTTCCAAGTCACCTATGGCCTCTCCTGTTTTCTTTGTTAAGAACGATGGAAGCCTCTGGCTAGTCCAGAATTATCATGCCCTTAACAAAATCACTGTCAAGAATTGTTACCCTCTTTCTCTCATCAACGAGCTTGTCAACAACCTCAAAGGGGCACAGTACTTCACCAAACTGGATGTATGCTGGGGGTTTAACAACGTCTATATTTGGGAAGGTGATGAGTGGAAGGCAGTGTTCTGCACCAACCATGGCCTCTTTGAACCACTGGTCATGTTCTTTGGGCTTACCAATAGTCCTGCTATGTTCTAGATGATGATGAACAATATCCTCCATGATCTGATTATGGAAGGTGTTGTGTCTGTGTACCTCGACGATATCTTGATTTACACCAAGACCATCGAAAAGCATTGTCGCATTACCCAAGAGGTTCTGGAGTGTTTAAGGCAGCACAAGTTGTACCTTCGAGCTAACAAGTGCGAGTTTGAGAAGACCCGCTAAAATATCTAAGATGGGGTAAGGGTGAAGTGTGTGATATATAAGTCCTAGCGCTGTAAACTACTACAGCAAGAATCCTAAAACTATAGATACACCAAACAAATCACTCTTGAGGTCTAGCATATGTGATGCGAGAGCTGGTTCGACGTTGATCGAAGGTTCCGCCAGTAGCTAACTCAAGAACGAAATATCAAGTGTGGAACTGGGTCTTGGATGACTTTCAGATCCTATACTACGCTCTGAAGGGGGTTCAGAAGCGGAGGGAAACACTATCAATAGGTAGGTAGGTGGTAGGATGTAAGTAGCAGCAACCAGAGACACGCCAATCGCAACTCAGGTACTTCAGACTCACAAAGAACAGCTTCAGAAGGTCAACAGGCCCAGCAGCTAAGTCAAACACTGCTTCAGAAGTTCAACAGAACAAACAGAACAGACAGACAGACAGACAGTGAGTTTGGTCCCCAATGGACTTCTACTCCAGACAGACAGACAGTTGCTTCGTCCCAGCAGACTTAGCAAATCAGTTCAGACAGTCAGACAGTTCAGTTAAACAGTCAGGTGCAGTCAAATCTACCAAGTCAGTTAAGACTGGTCTCGTTTCTATTCTCGTGTCTCTCTCTATAGAAGTTCCCTGCTTACTACTGCCCTCGTGGTACAGCAGCAAGACTGGGTGGGTAACTTGGGGCTTTCCTGACAAAAACCCCAGCCCTTATATACTATCTACCTAATTATTATACCTGAATCTGTATCTAAATATATATTCGCCCATATTGATGGTTATCTAGTCCAAATCAGTACCTAACTAAGATTAACAGAGAGAGGTTTGACATTATTCTCTGCTGTTTTGCCCGGAAGTTGGATGTAGAAATTAATATCCTCCTTCTCGATCATTCAGCATTTGTTATTCCTGTTTCCGGGGTGGTCCCCTGGGTTCTATACAGTTCCGAAGCAGGTTGTTCTTTCACTCCAGACCCTATATGCTCCCGCACAAATGGTTCAATTCCATCCTCAATTCCAAACCTCCGACCAAAGTCTGAAGTTCCTCATTCATCCCCACAGTTGTGAGTCCATTCTCTAATCTTTTGCTACCGTTATTCCTACTTCAGAAGACAAAAATGAGGGCTCAGAAGTAGATGGTAGACCAGACAACTGATCAGTTAGGTCATAGGTATCCACACCCTCGGTTGGGTTATACTCCCATAATTCCGAAGTCAATCAGCTTCCGTTAGGGTGGCAGGTAAGTTAGCCCGTCTCTGTCAGTGTAATCGATTCCTCTCCTCTTCTTGATACTAGTTCAGACCCTTCGTTCTGTGTTTAACACTCCTTAGGTAGCCTTTCCTCATACCATGAAGTATTCCAGTACAAGTCCCAGCCACAGTATTGGTGTTCTCCGTGTTCTAATCAGCGGCATCTATTTCCTGACTGATTTCTAAGCTCCAGTAGACTGGTGCCGAAGGTCGGATCCTAGCTCTGAGACTCGGGCCCAAGGTCTGCTGGCCAGGCACCTGCAGTAGTCATATCAGGTGACCTCTGGAAGTGGCTTCTGCCACTTCCCTTGTGATTCTGAAGTGGTCTTTGCCATCTCCCTAAGTTCAGAAGTCGTTGTTATTCGCATTAAGTCCGTTCAGAACTTCCCACTCTCTTTAGCAGTAGTTTTATCTCGTTGTTACTACCCTTGTTATAGTTCTACACGCTTCCGTAGCTATCTTTTGTGCATCACCAATGATAGCGTAGGCTCAGAAGACTTCCTACATGTTTTGGAAGTTGCTAACCCTCAGTCCTGTGGAATCCCATACTACAGTGTTTTTCTTCTGAACACGTGTAACATGTTTCTGAAGGTGAGTCCTTTTACTAGCAGCTTGGGCCTCACTCTAGTACTCCATATTCCCTTAGTTCTCGTAGTAATAATAGGTTATTATTACTCAGAAACTGCCAAAATGTAGAGAAATAGGTAACATCTCTAAAACAGCCACAATACCACATCAAATACTTGGGTGTGATTATCTCTCACAATTGCATGGAGATGGATCCAGTCAAAGTGTCTAGTGTAGCGGAGTGGCCTGTGCCAGAGAGCAAACGGGACATGTCCTCCTTCCTAGGGTTCATGAACTTTTACCGACGTTTCATCAAAGGTTTCTCTCATCACACACGGCCACTGTTTGAGCTTACGAAGAAGGATGCCAAGTTTGTCTGGTCTGAAGATGCTGCTTGCGCCTTTGAAGTCATGAAGGCTGCAATTGTGTCTTCCCCAGTGCTCATTCTGCCCAATGACTCCTGACCTTACCACCTAGAGACTGACAGCTCAGACTTCGCTACTGGAGCTGTTCTCTCTCAGGAGTTGCATGAGGATGGCAAGTGGCACCCAGTCATGTTCTATTCCAAGAGCCTTAGCGCTGTGGAAAGGAACTACAAGATCCCCAATAAGGAAATGCTGGTGATTATACATGCCTTAGAGGGGTGGAGACACTTCCTCAAAGGTGGCCGCTATCCTGTTGAGATCTGGACTGACCACAAGAACTTGGAGTACTTCCGAACTGCCAAGAAGCTCAACCAACGCCAGGCCCGTTGGTCTCTCTACCTCTCCCACTTTGATTTCCATCTTCACCACCAACTGGGTCGCTCAATGGGCAAGCCAGATGCCCTCTCTCAACGAGCTGATTATGGTACTGGGGAGAATGATAATGACAACATCGTTCTTCTCAAACCCAAGTCATTCATGGTCGCTGCACTTAGCGAGATGGAGATTGTAGGTGAGGAGGCTGAGATCCTCCATGACGTGTGCTTCTCCCTACATTCTGGAGAGGAACTCAAGGAGCCAGTGCTGCATGCTGTCCAGGAGTTACGCAAGTCCCACACACGTTCAGTATGAAGTGCAGAATGGGACCAGCGAGATGGTCTTCTCCTCTTCCAATGAAAGATCTATGTGCCTCCTACACATGACCTTTGTTATAGGATTGTGGCGCAACATCATGACCTCAAGGTCTCAGGCCATCCAGGACAGTTCAAGATGCTCAAACTCGTCTCTCAGAACTACTGGTGGCCTCAGATGTCTCACTTTGTTGGACAGTTTACTGCACATTATGACCTCTGCCTCCAGACTAAGATACATCATTGCCTTCCAATGGGTGAGCTTGTACCATTGGAGTTGCCTTCAGAGCCCTGGGAAGCAGTTTCTGCAGACTTTATTGTCGAGCTTCCTGAAGCTCATGGCTATGACGTGATCTTTGTAGTGATCGACATGCTTGGCAAGCACACGCACTTCATGAGGATCCACACCACTGTCACAGCTGAAGGTGCAGCCCAGTTGTACTACAGTGAGGTATGGAAGCACCATGGAATGCCTAGATCTTTCCACTCTGACTGTGGCCCTCAGTTCGTTGCTGAGTTCACAAGAGAGCTTTGTTGCCTCACAGGAATTTGACAGGAGTTGTCCACTGCCTATCATCCTCAGACGGATGGGCAGACTGAGCGTGTCAATCAGGAACTGGAGCAGTACCTTTGCCTATGGGTTAGCGAGTGCCAGGATGACTGGGATGAACTTCTGCCCTCAGCTGAGTTCTCTTACAACAACCATGTTCACTCATCCACTCAGCAGACTCCATTTATGGTTGACATCAGTCGGAATCCTCAGATGGGCTTTGAGCCCAACCTTTGCTCTTCTATCAAAGATGTTTCCACCTTTGTAGACCGACTTCAAGCTGGCTGGACTGAAGCTCAGACTGCCTTGACCAAGGCCAAAGATGAGTACGCTCAGTACTACAACCAGTGTCGTATTCCTGCTCCTACCTTCAAGCCAGGTGACAAGGTATGGCTTGACTCCTCTGACATCCACACTACATGTCCATCTCGAAAACTTTCTCATCGTTGGTGGGGACCCTACACTGTCAAGAAAGAAGTTGGTAAAGGCGCATACAAGCTCAAACTCCCTCCATCCATGAAACGACTTCATCCTGTCTTCCCTGTTATCAAACTTGAGCTCTCTAAACCTGACCCTATTACTGGTTGAGTTCCCCCTCCCCATCCAGAACCAGAAGTTATTGATGGCAAGTTGGAGTACTCAGTTGAGAAGGTAATAGACAGTCGTTTCTGGAGACGAAAGCTGCAGTACAAGGTGCGATGGGAAGGATTTGGGCCAGAGGATGACACTTGGGAATCAGCTGAGAATATGATTCACACTCAGGAGGCAGTTGCAGACTTCCACAAGCTTCATCCTGGTGCTCCTCGGCACATCAGATCTCTCTCAGCCATGGATTCTTCTTCAAATTGGTGTTTGCATCAGGTTGCTGCAATCTAAGGGGGGGGTGATATAAGGGGACAGGTGCCGTCTTACTCTTTTTCTACTTGTTTTACTCCTTTTTTACTCTTTTTTACTCTTTTACTCTCTTTTACTCTCTTTTACACCTTTATTTTGTCTGTCTTGCTATATTGACTGCTTCTAGCCTCTCTACTATTTATATTCCTTTGTTTATCATCCACTTCTCTCTTCATTCCTTGTGTTTACCACTCCAGAGCCTGTTTCCTTCATCTGAGGCCTCTGGGTGCCATGTGACATCGTGTGACCTCATGTGATGTGGCTGTGGGGTGGCTTGGTACTGTACAGCTGTGTCATATGCTTTTTCCCATGCTCTGGATACACAGAAAACACACCATGCAGGAGGTTTCCCTTGAGCTTTTTCTCTTTGGATTTTCCTCCTGCAGGTGAGTAGTATATTTTACTTATTTTCTACACTGTTGAATATATCTTTGGATTTTCCTCCTGCAGATATTGACTGAGTGAGGTCCTCAGCTGTCTCTGGAGTTGCCCTTACAAATGGGATAGAAAACGAAAGAATAAGTAATTCGAAATAGGTGGAGTTCATGGTCATGGTCAGTGCCCACTCACATCCACAACAAGGGCTCTCTTTGGGAACAAGATTTTCTTGATGTTGTGCAAGAAAACACATAAAGTGGTGCACCTAATGATCTATCAATCTTTTCAAATACTGATTGTTTGGAACCTTTCCAGGTAGTTACCTCAAGATTGGCAAATGTACCTGCAATTCCTGTAGTTATTGTGAGCAGAGTGTAGCGGAGTGAGCAATTATGTGCTCAGGAAGGCTCAGTTGTGGGTGCCAAACACAAACAAATTGTCCATTTTGCTAGCTGAAAAATTTATGTAATTTTCCTGTTTCTACTGTTTGTATGGGTATGTAAATTATCTTTTGAGCTCTATTATATTGTTGCAAGGACTTATTAGTGGATTTTACACATGAAACAACTCACAGACTGCTATAACTAGATATTTCAGATGTGGCTTCTCTTGAATTTCACTTTTCATATTACAGCAAGCACACAGTAGCCCTGTCAGTCGTGAATAAAAACACACTTAACCTGCTTTCAAACTTTGGGCTGGATAGCAGGAAATCTGTACTATGTCACAAAGTGTGTACTATTCTCTTTATTTTCCCATGGTCTCTTTTCCTTTCACTACAATACACGACATCATTCCTGTTTCATCTCTTGATTCTATCTTCATTCCACTGTATTCTATTACTTTCTGCTACATTCTACCAGTTTCCGTATGGTACCAGGTCATGACATCATAGGTCACATGCTGAGTAGTATAAATAGAATGACTTGTCACCTAGTCCCCCATCTTGACCTCTTTGTCTTGGGACTAGGTGTGTATTTGTACTTTGTAGATGATATGGTCAAATAAGTTTGACCAGGGTCTATGCAGATGAGACATGTGCCTCCTCTGCTTTGGCTGTCTCAGATGTTGACAATGGCAAAGCAGGTCTCATTGCCACAAGCCACATCTCCTTTCATATATATAGCGGACGCTCTCTTTTGTTGTTCTTCGTGTCCTCAGAATTTCTTCACATCTCACATTTGCTCGATAGCCTCATTCGAGGTTTTTCTTTTCTCCCACCCTTCCACTTGCCCATTTTCTTTCTTTCTTTCTCTGTAGATAGTCTCATGTACTACGTACTATTCGCCTGTGCTGGCTTGAGCTCTGGCCCCTTCTCGGGGACCGGCATGAGAGAGCTATGGCGACCAAACAAAGTTGTTTGTCCCCAAAACCTCACCTCTGCCTGATCCCCCCTCTTCACTGCGAGACAGCATAGAATACTGGGTAGTATTGATTGTCTTTGTCTTGGGACTAGTCATCAACTGTTGAGCCTCTGCTCCAGTCTCTGTGTGTTCACTACCGGCGCTTCACCACATACTACCACTAATTGTTGAACCTTTACGGTGGGTCTGACTTGTCATCATACACATATACACTTCCATTGTTCAACACAATGGCCACATTTGTAGCTGTCTCCACCTGTTTTTTGCTGTGAGCCTGGTGTGATAATCACAGTAAACCAACTCAGTTCTGCCCCATCCATTCCAACAAGTCAACTCCTTCAACATGCCACCAGTCCTCAGTCAGGCCTACATGAATGTTTGCTGTGTGAACTGTCATGAAGCTATTCCAAGAGTTGATGATATAACACCACAAGGGCATCACAAATGAAGTCTATGTGTGCCTTGCTTCTATCAACAACAAGAAATTGATCATGGTTGAGATGTGTCATTCCTGTGCTACTCAACATGTCAACAAATGTGCTGATCCTATCATGCTCAGAATTAGAGCCAAATGATGTACTCATTGCACTGTCTTATATAGGGCAGATCAGTTTACAAATAATTCAGGCCCTCAATATGATACTTGCCATTGATGTGGTGGCTGTGAAAAAATATATGCCCTTTGCACCATGTTTTTTCTGTCAGATGTATTTGTGGATTTAACAGGTACAACATATGACCATTGTGGGCAGTGTTGCCACTGTGAACACTGCACAAAATGCAAGAACATCAAATGACACTCTCATTTCTGGAAGCCTATATTACCAAATAATGACAATTCACCACTTCTCAAGACATGTGATGTAGTGTTCTCAATGGGCTGGGCTAACCCAGGGTTCAGCCCACCCACAACCCAAAATAGCAGCCTGGGTTGGCAAATGGGCTTTTCAGGAACCCATTTACTGGCCCGGGCTCAGCCCAGTAGCCCTGGGTTACCTGGCACTCAGCCCATTGGGCCAGTAGTTTGTTTTAAATGTCATTTTTAGACTGTAACAAATAGAATTTTATACTGTAATATATTTATGAGGCCTTCAAGTGTTTCTGGTAGTGCTGCTAAGCATATAACAGTGGCGGCAATAGCATGGTGACAATGTCAAAATGCTGAATTTCCCAATTTGGTAATTATTTTACATGTCCCAGACTGGTAACTAAAATTAGCCTGAGCCTGCTGGTTTACCCAGGCTGGCCCAGGCTTTGGCCCAAAACCTATGTCACAAAATGAGCCAGCCAGCCCACTTAAGCCCAGCCTGACACAGCCTGGCCCAACCTGCCTATCAAGAACACTAATGTGATGTCTGTTGGAAAAGCCACAGATGGTACTATTAGAAGGAGAGCACAAGCAGAGAATGCAGGTATGTTACCATTGGAACTTTTTTATGTCAATTAACCTTTGATGTGTAATGCTAGGCTGATGGTGGTGTACATCATGTAACTCTGGAGGTTGACAAAGATGACTGCCATGGTCCTGATGGCTGCCTCTGGGCAACTTGTAATGCTTGCCACCATGCTTGTGTGATGCAACAACAAGCTGTATGGAATCAGCCATTTCACAATCCTGAACACCTTCCTGGAAATGAAATAGTCAATAACAACAATCCTGATGGTGTACTCATAGATATCCCACCTGAGGATGAATTCAATGACATCTTCAGAAGTGGTGAGGAGTTTGCTGGGATACAGCTACCAGAGGAATCACTGTTATCTAGAGAGGAAGCTGAATGTATTGGGAGGTTCTTCCATGCCAAGGTACAACTCAAACAGGAGATATGCCCATTGTCACGAAGTATGTATTATTTTCCTTATTCCCCTACAATCTCTTTCCTTTCTACTCTGATATACGATACCATGCTGGCTTTTCTTAATCTTACCTTTCACCTTCTTTCCACTGGGTTCTGTCACTTTCTGCTATGTTCTACCAGTTTCCGTAGGATACCAGGTCATGACATCATAGGTCACATGCTGAGTAGTATATATAGGACGACTTGTCACCTAGTCCCCCATCTTGACCTCTTTGTCTTGGGACTAGGTGCATATTTGTACTCTGTAGAATACTGGGTAGTATTGATCATCTTTGTCTTGGGACTAGTCATCGACTGTTGAGCCTCTGCTCCAGTCTCTGTGTGTTCACTACCGGCGCTTCACCACATTAGGTCAAGATCCTCTACTGCACAGGCACCCTTCCAATAAGGCTGTCTCTGCAGGCCATACCGTCCTGTCACGTCTCCGACATTCAGCACATCAAGACCCGAATCCAAAGAGGAGAAAGTCGACTGTTCTGCATTACCACATGCATACGACGTCTCTGACAACAAGCACGTACATCTAGCTACCGACAGAGAGTGGGCCAGCTGCAACCAAGACCAGTGTCCTAACGCACTCACAAACTCTATCTCCGAACCACAGAACCTATACGATCACGATGATAGTATCCTCGAACTTGGATGTTTTATCCCAGTACTCCCACTGTTACCACTGACCCCACTTCCAGTTTTTCCAGATACCCTCAGTCTATCCAGAACCCCCAGACACTCTAGGCCCGGGTCCCGTGTTGGTCGATATTCTAGGCCCACATCACACACTTCCCCCACAGCTTCTCCTGCACCTGTATTACTACCAGTACCTCGTGAACTCCCCACATCCCCATCTATCCGACCAGTAACCATGAACAACGAGCAATTTGCCCACCTTCTGGAGGGCTTAGCCATGGTAACCAACACACTACAAACCCAGGCAACCCATTCCAAGGACGTTATCAGTAAACCCAAGGCGTTCAAGGGGGAGAAGGGCCATAATGCTAGGCGATGGCATAACCAGTTTGACAACTGGGCCAGGGAACAGTCTGACCTGGTCAACAATGACCTGAAGAAGATCCGAGCAGCCTTGAACCTGATGACCTCCAAGGCCAGCGATTGGGCAAATCAATTCCTGGCCAGGTCAAATGACCCTGTCATCATTGACCCGATTTTCAACAGCAGGTGGGCCAATTTTACCACTGCCTTTAGGGGCCACTTCTCCTCCATTGACGAGGAAAAGCAGGCATTGGCCGATCTCAAGGTCCTGAAGCAAGGACAGAACAAGTCTGTTTCTGACTATGTGCAGACATTCATGGAGCTGGCCAGCCTCACCAAACTCTCGGATTACGATCAATGACAATACTTCGTAGATGGACTCACATTGGAGATGTGGAAGCTGGTAGGATTGGCATCGGCAGTTGCTATGACCAAGCCGAAGGACCTTAGCGAGCTCATTGCTAGGGCAAACAAGTTGGACATCAGTATCAACAACCCAGCTCTGAACATTGGAAGAGGAGGCACCTGAGCACAGTCTGGCAGTGGAGGAGGAAGGGATCCGAACGCTACGGACATCGACACCACCTCGACCTTGACCCGGAGGACAGGCACAAGGGAGGAGTTTGTAAGACGGTAAAACGTCTAAGATGGGGGTAAGGGTGAAGTGTGTAATATATAAGTCCTAGCGCCGTATAGTACTACAGCGAGAATCCTAAAACTATAAAAACACCAAACAAATCACTCCTGAGGTCTAGCATGTGTTTATGCAAGAGCTGGTTCGACGTTGATCGAAGGTTCCGCCAGTAGCTAACTCAAGAACGAAATATCAAGTGCGGAACTGGGTCTTGGATGACTTTCAGATCCTATACTATGCTCTGAAGGGGTTCAGAAGCAGAAAGAAACACTCTCAATAGGTAGGTAGGTGGTTGGGTGTAAGTAGCAGCAACCAGAGACACGCCAATTGCAACTCAGGTACTTCAGACTCACAAAGAACAACTTCAGAAGGTTGACAGGCCCAGCGGCTAAGTCAAACATGACTTCAGAAGTTCAACAGAACAGAACAGACAGACAGACAGTGAGCTTGGTCCCCAATGGACTTCCACTCCAGACAGACAGACAGTTGCTTCGTCCCAGCAGACTTAGCAAATCAGTGCAGACAGTCAGACAGTTCAGTAAACAGTCAGGTGCAGTCAAAATCTACCAAGTCAGTTAAGACTGGTCTTGTTCTATTCTCGTGTCTCTCTCTATAGAAGTTCCCTGCTTACTACTGCCCTCGTGGTACAGCAGCAAGACTGGGTGGGTAACTTGGGGCTCTCCTGACGAAAACCCCAGCCCTTATATACTGTCTACCTAATTATTATACCTGAATCTGTATCTAATTATATATTCGTCCGTATCGATGATCATCTAGTCCGAATCAGTACCTAACTAAGATTAACAGAGAGAGTTTTGACGTTATTCTCTGCTGTTTTGCCTGGAAGTTGGATGTAGAAACTAATATCCTCCTTCTCGATCATTCAGCATTTGTTATTCCTGTTTCTGGGGTGGTCCCCTTGGTTCTATACAGTTCCAAAGCAGGTTGTTCCTTCGCTCCAGACTCTGTATACTCCCACACAGATGGTCCACTCCCATCCTTAATTCCGAACCCCCGACTAAAGTCTGAAGTTCCTCATTTGTCCCCACAGTTGTGAGTCTGTTCTCTAATATTATACTATCATTCTTCTTACTTCAGCAGACAAACTAAGTGTTCAGAAGTAGATGGTAGGCCTGATGATTGACTAGGTCAGTTGTAGGTACCCACACCCTTGGTTGGGATATACTCCCATACTTCCGAAGTCGATCAGCCTCCGTTAGGGTGGTGGATAAGTTAGCCCATCCCTGTCGGTCTAAGCAATTCTTCTCCTCTTTTTGATACTAGTTCAGAACCTTTGTTCTGTATTTAACACTTCGTAAGTAGCCTTTCCTCATACTGTGAAATACTGCGGTACAAGTTTCCAGCCACCATATCAGTATTCTCCATGTTCTAATCAGCGGCATCTATTGCCTGACTGATTTCTAAGCTCCAGTAGACTGGTGCCAAAGGTCGGATCCTAACTCCGAAACTCGGGTCCAAGGTCTGCCAGCCAGGCACCTGCAGTAGTCATCTCAGGTGACCTCTGGATGTGGCTCCTGCCACTTCCCTCATGATTCCGAAGTGGTCTTTGCCATCTTCCTAAGTTCAGAAGTCATTGTTATTTGCGTTAAGTCCATCCAGAACTTCCCACTCTCTTTAGCAGTAGTTTTATCTTGTCAATACTACCCTTGGTATAGTTCTACACGCTTCCATAGCTATCCTGTGTGCATCACCAACGATAGCGTAGGCTCAGAAGGCTTCCTACATGTTTCAGAAGTTGTTAACCCTCAGTCCTATGGAATCCCATAATACAACATTTACTTCTGAACACATGTAACATGTTTCTGAAGGTGAGTCCTTTTACTAGCAGCTCGGGCCTCACTCTAGTACTCAATATCCCCTTTGTTCTTGTAGTAATAATAGGTTATTATTACTCAGAAACTGCCAAAATGTAGAGAAATAGGTAAAATCTCTAAAACAGCTGCAACAACGGATGAGGAACAGGTGTTTTGGCTGTGGTGGCCTGCACCTCAAGAGGGACTGTAACCGGGCACAAGGTGCCACATGCAACTACTGCAAAAGGGTGGGTCATTTGGAGCAGGTCTGTCAGGACAGGTTTATGGGAAAGGAAAGGGGGGGAGGATTAGCTGGAAGAGGTCGCCAACGGATCACAGTGACTAATATGGAGGAGAATTTCTCGCTCTTCAATGAGGAAGGGGGGAGTCACCGTTCTCTGAACGACCCCATGGTCACCGTCGTGTCTACCTCATCCCTAGCACTCAGCAGCCCAACTGTAGCTCTGGATAGTCAGGGGCAGCTCACTGTCCAGATCACCCAACTCAACAGCCTTTTGGCTGGCCTGAGCTCCATTGTCAACAAGCTGCAGGGTTTTTAGGGAGGACGCCTGTCTCAGCCACAATGAGAGTGTCCCAGAAACCAATTGTAGTATGCCCGTCTTTGAACTATGACTCTATATCCTCATGTATTATTAACATGACTCACGAATGTACACCTTTATCATCACATTTCCAAGTACACATGAGGGTTGAGAACGGGAGACTACAAACAACAGCAGCGGCCATGGTGGATAGTGGAGCGACAGGCCTATTTATGAGCAGGAGGTTTGTAGAAGAGAAGAACCTGCGGAAGCTTCAGTTAAAGAAGCCAATACAGGTGTTCAACATTGACGGTACCCTTAACCAGGCTGGCAGTATACAGGAGTTTGCACAGCTGGCGATAACAGTGGATGGACACAAACACTGGGTGGATTTTCTGATTACAGATCTGGGCAAAGAGGATGTGATATTGGGGTTACCCTGGCTGAGGCAGTTGAACCCAGATGTAGACTGGTCGAGGGGGTTGCTATCAATTAGGACCCACAGAGTAACAGTAGAAGACGTATCAGATAGGGAAGGGGAAGCAATTGGCGGGATGACTCTTGGTGAAGGGGTACTGGAGGATACTTGGGATGACGTAGTGAAGGAAACTCTGCACCAGGATGATGGACAAAAAGGGCAGGAGGAGACAGTACTAGAAGAGGAGGAGAAACAACCATGACTCTGTGTTCTCAAGGCCAATCGAGCGCTTTGCTGGAACTGGCTCAGGCAGGGAATTCTTAAGGATGTCAAGGAACAGGTTTGGATCGCAGCAGGGTACACCTACTCTCAACAACTCACAGAAGCGGTGTAATGACAGTAACACTAAGTACCCAAAATAAACCGAATTTGCCACATCCTGAATATGGGGCAAAGATAACATGGCTATATAAGAACTGGTGTGAGCCCCGAGCAGCCAGTTAAAGCAGTACACTGTTATATGAAGCGTCTAATATCGACAGACTA
>MU127825.1:337086-351269 GCA_014904975.1 Marasmius fiardii PR-910
AACCTGATTGGCTTCATATGATGACTCACACAAGTGGAGCACATGAGGACCCTCTCAGTTAACTCCGAAAGTGGTGCATGGACACTTGTGGATCCATAATCGTGACTGTCTGAAAGTATAGACATTGTCCCTTGCCTATATAGTGGGTACTAGACTTTCAGGGTAGAGCCACAAAGATATATATAACGAACACCAGGGTATATGCCATGAAGAGTTGGTACTGCGAAAGCAGAACACCCTAGGAATTAAAGATATACCGACGAATTTGATATTCAGGGTCCATGACTCTGGATTATCGATAAGATCAGTTGCTGACTGAGATTATCACCACTAGATGGCGTGATTATGAGTCAACAGGACATCTATAACCCACTGACGGACGTGCCCACATGCCCATGTCAAGAATAATCCAAAGAATAATATTATATTGTCTGCAATTCCTTTTTCTGGTCTCTATTTTCCATATATAGACAATGTCACAAAGTGCATACTATTTTACTTTTACCTCCTTACAGTCTCTTTTCCCTTTACTACGATACATCATTCTTGTTTCATCTTTTGACTTTACCTTTTATCTTTATTCTACTATGTTCTGTTGGTTTCCACTACGTTCTATCAGTTTCTGCATGACACCAGGTCACGACATCATAGGTCACATGCCAAGTAGTATATATAGGACGACTCATCACCTAGTCCCCCATCTTGACCTCTTTGTCTTGGGACTAGGTGCATATTTGTACTCTGTAGAATACCGGGCTTATATTGATTGTCTTTGTCTTGGGACTAGTTGTTGACTGTCGAGCCTCTGCTCCAGTCTCTGTGTGTTTGCTACCGGCGCTTCACCACAGACAATTTCTGCATTTGTATCAGTTTGTATTGGCCATATATTAGTATTTATAAGCATAGGTAGGTAGACAGTATATAAGCTGCGAGGTTTTCATTCAAGAATCTCCAAGCAATTCGTGGTAGCTCTGTATCACTTTTTGTTTCGGCTTGCAAGAAGCAATTTGTTGTATTTGCTGCAGTTCAGTGTCTACGTCAATTGTGGTACTTGCTGTAGTATTATATCTCACCTTGTTTCTGGCCTGGCCAAATAAATGAATTAAACCTGAATTAAACCTGAATAACCTGCCCTGACTTGAAGTCAGTGATTCTGAATCTGAACCTTGTTCTTGAGTCTATCTCAGACCTGGTATATAACGAATCTGAACTGAAACTAGCACTGTTCTGACTGAGTCTGTTACTGTTTTAAGGGTCTGTTGCCCTCACTGTTCTGTCTCTGTCTGTTACTGTTGGGTCTGTTGCCCATTACTGCTGTTCTGTCCTGTCTGCTGTTCTGTCTGCGACTATAAACTTCCCTGAGTGGTTGTTTAAGTCATTCTGATTCTGTCTGACTGTGCTGTTCTGTTCTGTTCTGTCATATATCGGTTTGAGTCTTCTATAGACATCGTTCTGACTCTGTTTTTGCTGTCTCTGTCCACACCTGAACCTATATAACCTCACACCCCATTCTAGACTATGTTCTAAGTCTATTATTTGGTGTATATAGAGTTTAATCAGATTTCTCTGCACGGAACCTTCGACAACACCAGAACCCTACTCACATATAGTGTCTTTTTGAGTTAGTTTGTTCATATAACTTGCTCGAAACAACGTCATTCAGCGGCACAGAAACTAAAGCCAAAGAAGACATTTGAGGAGATGGTGCCTGAGCATTATAGGGAGTACAGCAAGGTCTTTTCAGAACAGGAATCAGAACGGTTGCCAGCACACAAGCCATGGGACCACGCTATTGAGTTCACTCCTGGGGCTCCAGAGTTGCTTCGTACAAAAATTTACCCCATGTTCCTGGCAGAACAGGAAGAACTCGATCAATTTATCAAGGAGAACCTATGGAAAGGGTATATCTGACCCTCTAAATTGCCCATGGCATCTCCTGTCTTCTTCATAAAGAAGAAAGATGGAAAGCTGCGGTTCGTACAGGATTACTGATGCCTTAATGAGTTCACAGTCAAAAACTGGACACCTCTCCCCTTAGTATCTGATATCGTCAACCGACTCCGTAACACAAAATACTTCACCAAGTTCGACGTAAGGTGGGGTTACAATAATGTGCGAATCAAGGAGGGAGACAAATGGAAAGCAGGGTTCACAACAAATTGAGGGTTGTTTGAGCCAACAGTTATGTTCTTTGGTCTTACCAACTCTCCAGCTACATTCCAGTCCCTGATGAACCTCATCTTCGCTGATCTTATTGCAGCAGGAAAGGTAGCGGTATACCTGGACGACATCCTGATTTTCAGTTCGGACTTATCAGAACACCGTCATGTGGTTAAGGAAGTCCTCAAACAGTTACAGCAGAACGACCTGTATCTTTGACCTGAGAAGTGTGAGTTCGAGAAGACAGAGGTGGAATACCTGGGCTTGCTGATAAGCAAGGGGAGAGTATGTATGGATCCAGTGAAAGTAGCTGCAGTACAAGATTGGGCAACGCCAAAATCGGTACACAATGTCCATGGATTCTTAGGATTTGCCAACTTCTACAGACGCTTCATCCAGGACTTTGTGAGGATCGCACAACCACTCAACGACTTGACATGCAAGGACATCCAGTTTGATTGGGGAACACAACAACAGGTGGCATTCGAAGAACTACGTACAGCATTCACCTCAGCGCCTATTCTTGCCCTATGGGATCCAGATAAACTGACTCGAATAGAAGTGGATGCTTCTGGTTATGCTACAGGGAGAGCCCTCATGCAGCAGCAGGAGGATGGTACATGGCACCCAGTGGCATATCGCTCAGCTTCAATGCAACCAGCGGAGAGGACTACCAGATCTATGACAGGGAAATGCTGGCAATCATAGAAGCCCTGAAGGACTGGTGCTATTTCTTAGAGGGTCTCCATGACGAGTTTGAAATCGTCTCTGATCATAGTAATTTGGAATACTGGCAAACTGCACAGGATCTCACATGATGCCAAGCTCACTGGTCTCTCTACTTATCTCAGTTCAACTTTCGGCTGGTTCACCATGCAGGGAAAAGTAATACTCAGGCTGACGCACTATCGCGGATGTCACAGCACCGCGTCCAAGACCATGAGGACAACCGGCAACAGATTGTGCTTTTGCCTGACTGGTTTCACAGTATAGCAGCCTTCACCCTGGTCAATCCATTGGAGGGGCGAATTCGTTGAGCATCAGAGAGAGAAGTGGAAGTACTGGAGGGATTGAAGAAGCTGAAGGAGGGAGGCTTAAAGAGGTTACCAAACGGATTACCAGAATGGGAGGAGGATAATGGGTTGGTGTATCATCATGGCAGAGTCTATGTACCCCCAGACAAGGAGTTGCGACAAGATGTGCTTCGACAGTGTCATGACTCCCCATTGGCAGGACACCCAGGACTTCATGTGACCTACGACTTAGTAACGTCCCACTTCTGGTGGCCAACAATATGGTCATTTACGGAGAAGTATATGGAAGGCTGTGACACTTGCGCACAGAAGAAGCTACAGCAGCATCCACAGGCGGTAACTCATCCACTGGACGTACCAACGGGGATTTGGGAAGAGGTAGGGGTAGACCTGATCACTCAGTTGCCAAAGTCAGATGGATACGATGCCATCTTGGTTTGCACAGACCTGTTCAGCAAGCAGATTCACGCCCTTCCCTGCATGACCAGCATCACCGCAGAAGAGGTAGCAGACCTCTATTACTGAGAGATTTTCTGACTTCATGGACTACCACTGCGCTTCGTGTCTGACTGGGGTCCCCAGTTCACAGCAATGGTTATTAGGAAGCTCCTCAAGCGACTGGGTATCAAGAGCAACTTAACGTCTGGATATCACCCACAAGCAAATGGACAGACAGAACGGGCCAACCAAGAGGTGGAAAAGTATCTTCGACTGTATGTGGGGAGGAGGCAGACAGACTGGGCGAAACACCTGCCAATGGCAGAGTTTGTTATCAACTCTAAGACTCACTCTGCACACGATCTCTCTCCATTTGAGGCAGTATATGGATACCAACCTCTCTTCAACATTCCGGTGGGACAATGTACAGGATGGAGGGATGTAGATGAACGAATTGAGATGTTGAAGGAGCTGCAGAAGGACACTAGAGCAGCATTGGAGGCAGTGAAGAAGGAACAGAAAGTGGCGTATGAGAGGGGGAAGAAGGGAGCTCACATGTTCAAGGTTGGAGAATACGTATGGTTGGACGCCAGAGATATCGACCTGAAGACACTGAGTTGTAAGCTCTTGGATTGACAGCTGGGGCCATTCGAGGTATTGGAATGCATAGGAGATTTGGACTATCATTTGAAGCTCCCTTGGGGAAGACACCGAATCCATCCAGTCTTTCATGTTGACAAACTCTCTCCTTGGCAAGGCAATGATATCAATGGTGAACGACCATCACAACCAGGGCCGATAGAGTTGGACGAGGATGGAGCAGTAGGAGAGTATGATGTGGAGAAAATTCTGAACAGCAGGATTCACAGAGGGAAATTACAGTACGAGGTAAAGTGGGAAGGCTGGGATGAAGGACATATCTCCTGGGAGCCAGCAGAAAATGTGAAGAATGCTCAGGAACTGGTAGAGGAGTTCCATGCAGAGCATCTGGACGCAGTGGGGGAGTCAGATATACCAGTGCCAAAGAAAAGAAAGAAAAAGTCAAAACGATGACCATCGAGGATGATGGTCTTAGAAGGGGGGTAAGGTCACAAAGTATGTATTATTTTCCTTATTCCCCTACAATCTCTTTCCTTTCTACTCTGATATATGATACCATGCTGGCTTTTCTTAATCTTACCTTTCACCTTCTTTCCACTGGGTTCCATCACTTTCTGCTATGTTCTACCAGTTTCTGTAGGATACCAGGTCACAACATCATAGGTCACATGCCAAGTAGTATATATAGGACGACTTGTCACCTAGTCCCCCATCTTGACCTCTTTGTCTTGGGACTAGGTGTGTATTTGTACTCTGTAGAATACTGGGTAGTATTGATCATCTTTGTCTTGGGACTAGTCATTGACTGTTGAGCCTCTGCTCCAGTCTCTGTGTGTTCACTACTGGCGCTTCACCACACCCATTCTGCAATGAGATTGATTGGGATTTGAGAATTAGAGATGAGAGGTGCTCCTGCTGCCACCAGAATAAGGGTGGACCCATCCTTAAATTTTCAGCAGAGAATAATGTGTTGCTGGATATGAGACATCCATCAACACTGTCTGATCCACAAATACTGATTATTGAATCCAGCCCTTGTCATTCCAGATGTCCTCAAAGGTCTTACTGCATTGGAAGAAACCATGATTTCTTTGGCCATTCCAATGGTCAAGGTTACCTATACTAAAGGATGATGGCTTTTCTATCAAGAGCATATCATCAATATACCCCAAGACATTACCAATATAGCAGAACACTTACCATGCATGCCTGAGGAGTGTGAGACCATCATTATCTGAAAGACAGGAATTGACATGTCACAACATATTGACTTTGTCGTCCATCATGAAAAAGTCCATGCAGCCTTGGAGTACAGATGGCACATGGCCCAGCATATCTTCACCTTTGTGATGACCCAGCCACCCAAGAAAGAATCAACTCACTTCCTGCAAACAGTTCTATGATTGACCGTGTCCTTACAATCTCACCCAACACTCTACATGACAATGGAGATATCCCCAATGCAACACCTGCTAGACCAACTGATGCTGCAGGTGATGACAAGTTGCATGATGGGGAGATTTATAATAATGGGATTTTGAACCTTGGTCAACCTGCTCAGCTTAAAGTAGATCAGATATGAAATGATGCAGCATGAATGCTGAATGAACAACCACCTACTGCATATACTCAACATCACATTATTCCTGCACCTATCCATGGGAATCCCATCAATGAGTGGACCCCTGGATACATTCCCAAGTGTTTTCCAATGCTTTTCCCTGATGGCAGAGGTGACTTCTACCAGGAATGCCTTCAAAAGATCTCACTGACAGAGTACTTTGATCACTTGATATGATTCTTTGATGACTGATTTGCTCAGCACAAGAAATTCCTGTGGTTTGCTTTCAATACCCTACAAAGACAGCATGCCAAAACTCAATCAAAAATTTTTGTGAAGCAATGTCATAAGGCAGAGGGGCTTACAGCTAATGAAATACAGGAGATGTTGGCAAGTGGTGACTCAACTATTGCCAAACAAATGATTTGTTATGGGGCTCAACTCCGAGGTATTCAAAGTTTCTGGTTGGCATGACAGTCAGAGTTGACAGATGCAATACATGTTATGGGGTCACCTCATGCTTTCATTATGTTGAGTGCTGCAGACCTTCAATGGCCTGCTTTACATGACAACATGCCACATCATTTCTTTGAACCTCTGCCTCTGGAGCATGATGAAAAGGCTAGGGTTTGTCAATGGATGTTAGCGCTTAACTCAAACCCTCATATTGCAGCATCATACCTTGATAAACAGGTTCACTTATTCATGAAGTATGTTATCAAGCCACTTCTGAAAGTGAAACATTACTGGTATTGCTACAAGTGGCAGCAATGGGGGAGTGGCCATGTATATGGATTTCTTTGGCTTGAAGATGCACCTAACCCCAACAACATTGACTGGGAACATGCAAAACAAGACAATGGAATCATTTCAGATGACCAGCATACGAAAATCAACCACTTCATTGCTTACTGGGATCATCTCATTACTGCCTGGGATCCCTGTAGTCCCAATCCTAATCCTGGTCCAGCAATGGGAAGATTACCAGCCAACATATGACCAGAAGCCCTGTCACATACAAATGCTGAGTTGCATGACTTAATTAGTTGTGTTCAATGGCATTCAAAGTGCCTACCCGGATACTGTCAAATCCTACATAAAGTTTCTGGGCATGATGAGCGCCAACTTTTCTGTTGGTTTGACTTTCCATTTGAATGCCATGTGTCCACTGGGTAGAATATAGATAACAAATCCTGTCCACATTTTGAACTGCTAATGCACTTTTTCTGTAGTAGGTATAGAAAGAAAACTCTACGGAGAAATCAATCCACACTACTACTTGAAGTATGAGATTGTAAGGGTGAGTCAGGCATGTCAAAGATTACACCTTGATTAGATCTGTTAGAAGCAGTATCTCTAAGGTCTGATGTAGCAAAGTTGAATAGAGCTTGCAACAATTGGGAATGCAAGTCAGTTTCAAACTTCACAAAGCAAATGGGACATTGGTACAGATACAAATAATCTGTTAAGTTCCAAACTGGACAGGTAATTGGATGTCCCAAACTGGACTTAGATCTGGAGTCTCAAACTGGACAAATAACAACAAAAAATGACCCAAACTGGTCTAAAGGCAAACTTCTTGAAGTGCCAAACTGGATTTAGGCAAACTGAGTGTTCCAAATTGAACAAAGGGGGCAAATTCTAAGGTCTGATAAATCAGGTTTGATTCCACTGGACAAATACCAGGAAGGTCTAAGCTAGAGATTTCCTGCTATTTGGGGGCAGTACTAACTGCTGAATACAAACATTTATATGGGGTTTATATACTCGAGATGAAATAAAATAATAGATATATCATGTTGAAATGAGTTTAATCTCCAAAAACTACTTATTGCCAAATTGGGGTAAAGGACTCCTTAATCTGGGCAAGTTTCATTGTAAATATACAAAATTGAGTGGGGCTAGTCTAATTGGATCACCAGATTATAGTTTTTTACATGTAGTACTGGGAGTATTTCACATCCTGACTCACTCTCTTCATGCAATCTGAGTGAGTCAATGGTACTGTGGCCAAGTCTCTGTTAAAGTAATAGCCAGAGTACAGAATAGAGTTGACGTTGTTCTAGAGCTTCCTGGAATGTCAATCACTCTCCAATCACTCTGAGCAGAGGGCCATTTTTGGCCAGTATGTTGCTGTCTTTCAGAATGTTATTGACAGGAAACCAGTTCAACAGAGACTGTTCAAAGTTGATGGTACTGCAGGTTGTGGAAAAATGTACCTAATTCGGGCAATCTGTCAGATGTTGCAACACATGGCCACAGTGTCTGACCTTCCAGACCCAATACGTGTTCTTGCACCCTCTGGTGTCACTGCCCTAAACATCCTAGGCCATACCATCCATTCTGCAGTCCAAATACCTGTCACTGGTGGCTCATTCGTCCCTCTCTCTGGCTCACAGCTTGCAACACTTCAACAGCAATGGCAGGGTGTATATTTTGTTATAATTGATGAGAAATCCATGGTTGGGCAACGACTTTTTGCCAAGTTCAAATCACACCTTCAACAGATCAAGCCTTGCAATGATATTTTTGGTGGTTTTCACCTTGCTCTTATTGGAGATTTTGCCCAGCTTCCACCCATGAAAGATAGGGCACTCTTCTCATCCAGCACAACATGATACCGAGGCAGGAAAGCTCAGTCAGGATGGTTATGCCCTGTACATCAGGGTTCAAGAGAGTTTCAAGCTGATCTAGTTGGTCACACAATCAGTCCAAAACAAATAACTTGAAAATGTTCCCACAAACTGAAAAATGCTGGTAAGGTCAACATTCATATAGACATATCTTGATCTGAGTGTGGACCTTTCTGTTCAAAAATGGTGTCAAGATTGACATTACGAACCACTAACTGGAGTCATGTTATGAAGGACCAAAGAAACCTTGGCAAGGGGTTAGCTCTATGACATAGTGGCACTGTGTTGCAGTTGAAAGAAGTATTACAGGGCCCCTTGACTAATGTTTTACACTGGAATATGAGAAATGAATCTGCTGAGCTCTCAAGCCAATTACTCATGTTCCTAGGCTGCACTGCTGCTGTCCCTGATGTAGTCCTAATAATAGTTGGTTTTAGATCATTAGGTGTCAGATGTAAACTGTAAACTGGGTTCAGGGCATGTACATATGGCCACATAACTGTTTCAGTATCAACAGATATGCTAGTGAAAAGTGTCTGAACAATGCTGCTTTCCCAGTGGGGCTGAATCTGGCATGTGGGTTGTAGCCCAGAGATGATGGGTTTAAGAAACAGAGACAAGTGTAAGAGTTAATTAGCTAACATTTACATCCATGTCATGCCAAGTGTTGAGCTTCAAGCTTCAGCCCTGAGACAGTCTGATATCAGAACAGAAGAAATGTATTTACATAGGTAAAAGGGAACAATGTGGGCATAAACACCTTAACTTAACCCAGGGGTGAGTGTAACACCTCTGGCCAATCTAGTCACATACTACAGCTTATTTAATTACCTAAGGCTCTTAGATTTCTGTATATAAACCTGACCATAACTTAGTTGGTTTCTATCCTTTCTTTTACTCATACTTGTACCTACATTGGTTATAAACCCTTGTCATAGTTCAGGCTTTGAGTAAGTGAAGATCGGGCTCAAAGAACCCACCCCCATGTTACGGTAAGCCTCGGTCTGGCAGAGATCCAACAGTAAGAATTGATAGAAAGGTGGAATTCATAACAGGGGCTCAAGCTAGACCTGTTCAGAAATTGTCCAAGGAGGAGAAGAGATGACTGGAGATTTGAACCAGAGTGAGTAGGAAAAGGTTTGGTTGATTCAAGCCAGGCTGAATACAGAGCTCAAACAGACCTTTCTAGTTATAATTCAAGTGATTATGGCTTCAGGGTAATTCATAGTGACATGGAGTTGATCTCAGGAGCTCTATTCCCTGTCAATTTATATATTTTGTTAAACATTTGATTAGCCGGAATTGGCATTTCGGATATGAAAGAATAGAAGTGTGTACTTAAGTTGATATGTATGAACACTTGGTGTCTTGTGGAGCATGTAAAGATGCTGGAACCTCTGAAATGTGTTCAGGAACTGAGACTAGCTGAGGCAGTAAACATATACCCACAATATTGATAAGACAAGTGAAAATCTAAGTAAGTCTTTTGGGTGAATTCTTACCCATACCTGCCTGCTCCATTGGGGCAGACTTGAATTCACTAGTTGATATTAGCGGGTGGAGATGGTAGTGGAGAGAATCAACATTTAGATAGTGGCATTCTCAACAATTACAATAATACATGCTGGACAAAGAAAGAGTTTCTAGATAAAAGCCACAAAGATGTTTCGGACGACGCCTCTTTGACATGACATAATTTCCCAGGGCTGGGGAGCCGTAGGGCGCCACTCCGCCATCCATCAAACCCCGGTTTCCTGGTTGACACCACCATTCAAAAATAATCGGAACTATTTGAACGTCCTGTCAGGGTTGAACGTGCTTCCAGGTGAATTAGAAGCGATGCCTATAATCGATTGAAGGACATGCAGTGGCGGTTTACCTGGATTAAACAGCTCCTTCGCTTCCATTTCCCCTGTAAAGTGACAACACTATTCCGGAAATTCAGAGACCCCGAGCTCTTCCCAAATTTGCTGACTCCACAGGGTACACAGTTATACCCCAGAGTCCCCGCATTGAACTGTACTTTGGAGAATCTGCGAGCGCCCACAGGTGGCGAGCTAGAACCCTGACTTATTCGACACGTGGCTTGTCCTCTTCACACCACCATCACCCTTCTTCCTATCACATCGGTCTCTTCTAATATCAGCACCCTTCTCTTATATCACAGATATTCGACCTGGTCTGTCAGGAGACCGGAGTCGCGGGGCGAAACTTTGGGAGTGGTCCGCGGCAGTAATGAGTGAAAAAAAGCTGTCTCGTTTGACATTCTGAGCATTGCTACTTTTGGTTTCGGTTATGCCAATTGAGACCTTGTATCGTTAACCTAAAATTATCTGCCAGGACAATCATATAAAGACGTGCCATCCCTCACTCTTGTCAGAACAACGCAACCTCTACCCAGCCGTTTAACAGCATATTTTTAGTTCTTGACAATAATGCAGCGCACTCTCACCTTCAGGTTCAACGCTGCCGAGCTCACGAGGTCTGTGAATCTCGTCATGACATTTGAACCACCTGCTAGTCTCAATAATCTCAACCAGCAAGTTGCATGGCTCGTTTGTCTCTTAGGTCTTCCCTCACAGTGATGCTAATTTTCACTTCCAGGAGAGTGGCAGAGCTCCAGCCCGGCGCCGGAAGTGGTTCGTTCGTCGCAGATTACTCTGGTAGATTGGGCTTCAGCATTGCGCAAGTTGTAAGCCTTACCCTGTGTGTTTTTTCTTACACCTGCTCACCATGACTGGTAGGATTCTGGTAACATCATCCATCCGGGAAGTACACTTGAAATGAAGGTCTGCTCGAATTCCCTGCCATGCTCATTCTAAGGCATTACTTACTCCTTCAACAGAAAGGCCAACAGGCCGATTATATCTCCTCAGGGTGGGAGGATGCCACTCAAGGGCAGGCAGAAATCATAGAGGCCTGGAACAAGTCGGGGAGCCCCCGATTCTTTGCCCTCGGTGAGCCTTGAGTTGGTCTGGGGTTGTGGAGATTATTTTAATCGCTAGTTTATGCTCCCTAGGCAGTGTGACAGGCCCAACAGGGGAACTTAAGCTGGTACCCATATATTTGTGGAAAGTTGGGTGGGTGGATATAGCCCTAATTGGATCCCCTAATCGGATTGTATATATAATAACCTCAAAAGAAATACGCTGTCTGCCGACGCCAAATTCCATCCCGTGTTGTTGTTGTATGTGAGCATGGACACTAAACGTGAGTTTCAACCTCGTCTGTGAGAGCCCGGAAAGATCTGATGTTCGAAAACAGAGAATGCCGCCATACCGGGTGATATAAGGTCTATGGTGATCAAAAAGATCGACTTTTCTAAAATACAGGGTGAGTAGACATCTGACCATTCCCACCCACACTATAATAATCGGTTCCCTTACACATAGAATCTACTGAATGGAGATTTATCGAGAAACCCGATGTAAGTCGTAGTATTACTTGCTCCGATGGTAGTGTCTCATTCAAAACAGGGTAGCTACGAGATCACCCAGATAGCGTAATGACAATGTGAAAGAACGTCACGCGTGCTCCTCAATCATTACGAAATTATATTCTTTCTTTTATTTTTCCCGCCACACCCGGATCAATACATGGCTATGGTGGGGGTCGCTCTGATCGGGTGTGCAGCAATTTCTGTCTTTTTTGTTCAAACATTCAGTTATCGACCGAGTTGCATTTGCTAAGGTCTTGTCAAGTGCTACTTTTTGAACAAATCATATCACTGCTCAACTTACATGTCTGATTTTTCCTCAACAAAATTTTATTCTGTAAACTTTAAAGAACAGGTGTAAGGGCCTAGGTACAACTATCTAACACGCTCACACGTACATCTACTTCTTCCTCATCCAAAATTCCTCATAGCCTTAATTTACAAGACGCCGGCAAGCGGCACAGCCCGCTACTGTTGAGGATTTGAGCTAGACGCACTCGACAACTTATTGCCCTCTCTACCTCTACGAGACCCAAACAGCGTCATTTATACTTCCAGAGCAATGGGGCAAGAAACTTGCGCTCTGTAAGTCCAGAACTGCTTCAGAAAAGCCACACTTGAGCAGTTTCAGCAGCACATGGGGGTGAACTTGGGTAGGTTTTTAAATTTCTAGGCTTTTTACTCCCCTCACATTGTTTCATCTACCTTAGTTCCCTAATGAGTCATTGTGGCCTCATAATCAAGCATATGAAGATAGGACCCACTCACTTCTACATTCATCAAAAGGGGGTGGATCCTCAGCTTGAGCAGTAAACCAAAAAAAAAGGTTCCAAATGACTTAACCCAGAATAGCTTAAAAGAACTGGGCGGCACTGATGGCCTCTCTGTCTGTTGTGGCCGGTTGTTATTACCCATTACTCTGGCATGAAATAATAGGCCAACCCCTGGTTTAAAATAATCAGGCTACATGTTCCTTACCGTTCTGAATAATTTGGCACTGCATGCAGTGGACCATCGTGATGGCAGAAGATGTTTATTTCCTTCATTTCAATTTTTCCTCAAGAGATCCAGCTGTGTTATGTCACATATAACCATCCATAACTAGAGTTTTCTAGGCAGATTAGTTTTATGCAGGAGGTTGGCCTTTTTATCATCAAAATTCAACCAGAACATTTTGAATGTGAGAATGGCAGCTGAATATTTGTCATCTAGTTTGTATGTCATTGGCCTACCTGTCCCACCCTGCTAAGATTTGCCATTGTGTAATTCTTGTTATGAAATTATATGTCACAAAGTGGCTAAGATCACAGGGTGGCAGTATTGACAGCTAGGAGCAAGGGCTCAACTTAGGCTGAAGCAGCAGTGCTGGTCCCAACAACAAGTGTTAGTATACTATAAATACAAGGAGTACAAGAGTGCTCACCTCATCCCAATGACAAGAGGTCAAGATGAGGGACCAAGTGAATGCTATCTAGCTTATATACTATGCAGAGGGGTCCAATCTAAAGTGAGGGTGGATCAGAATCAAGAAGAGGGGCATGGGGCAATGGGAGGAATGATGAGTGGGTCAGAATCAGAGAAGATAGGTGATAGGAACAGAAGTAGGTTCCCTGGTCATGATGGACTTGGCTGTGACAGTTGTTGATGATGGGGGATGTGAGTTGACAGGCATCATGATGATGATAGGAAATGTGAGCTGGCAGGCATGTGGTGTTTTACAGAGGTAAAGGGTGTTGGAGTGAAGCAGGACTTTGCGACATTATATAACTTTCAGTAAAGCGGGAAAACAAGTATGTACTGTCAGGAAAACCTGGTAAAGGTAATGACCAGTTCTATTTTGTTATAAAAGCTATATCCAGTCAGTTACATGTTTTGAATGAATGAAACTTTGTATATAATGTACTGTTACTGAATCTTGACAATACACATCTGTAAAACTGTTAAATGAGTTTAAGGCTGGTATATGACCTGGCAATACAGGTGTTATAACCCCTGATATCTGCAGTATGTCACGAAGTGCATACTATTTTCCTTTCACCTTCCTACAGTCTCTTTTCCTTTTACTATAATACATGACATCATTCTGGTTTCACTGCTGGATCCCATCTTTTATCTTTATTCCACCATATTCTATCCTTTTCCACTATGTTCTATCAGTTTCCATATGATACCAGGTCATGACATCATAGGTCACATGCTGAGTAGTATATATAGGACGACTTGTCACCTAGTCCCCATCTTGACCTCTTTGTCTTGGGACTAGGTGTGTGGTGAAGCGCCGGTAGCAAACACACAGAGACTGGAGCAGAGGCTCGACAGTC
>MU127826.1:10474-69160 GCA_014904975.1 Marasmius fiardii PR-910
TGTTTTGTTGGTTTCGTTTGAGAGACCGTCGAATACCCACCGTTCCGTCGATTACTAGCCTTCCGGCGAGTAGTCTCATTGATTGGATTGCTGTTGTGTTTGCTGCTCCTAATACTTTCCCTGTGAGCGTAACCTTCGACAAGCCTCACCCCTTGCACTCTTCTTTTTCTTCTGGACTGTTCAGAGGAGATTATTAGTGCTTCGCCGATTCAGCCTATTTTCTCATATCCGACGTTCCAGTCTCATTATCGTCAGAGCTGGCTGAGGCAGGGGATTATTAAGGATGTTAAGGAACAGGTCTGGATCGTGGCAGGATACACCTACTCCCAACAACTTGCAGAAGCGGCAAAGGAACTCAAGCCAAAAAAGACGTTTGAGGAGATGGTCCCCAAGCATTATTGGGAGTACAGCAAGGTCTTTTCGGAACGGGAATCAGAACGGTTGCTGGCACACAAGCCATGGGACCATGCTATCGAGTTCACTCCTGGGGCTCCAGAATTGCTTCGTACGAAAATTTACCCCATGTCCCCGGTAGAACAGGAAGAACTTGACCGATTTATCGAGGAGAACCTATGGAAAGGGTACATCTGACCTTCCAAATCACCCATGGCATCCCCGGTGTTCTTCGTAAAGAAGAAAGATGGAAAGCTATGGTTCGTGCAGGATTATCGGCGGCTCAATGAGTTTACAGTCAAAAACTGGACACCACTTCCACTAGTATCAGACATCATCAATCATCTCCGCAACACGAAATACTTCACCAAGTTTGACGTAAGGTGGGGTTACAACAACATACGGATTAAGGAGGGAGATGAATGGAAGGCAGGGTTCGCAACAAATCAAGGGCTGTTTGAGCCAACGGTCATGTTCTTCAGTCTTACCAACTCCCCAGCTACATTCCAATCCCTGATGAACCTCATTTTTGCTGATCTTATCACAGCAGGGAAGGTAGCGGTGTACCTGGACAACATCTTGATCTTCAGTTTGGACTTATTGGAGCACCGTCACATGGTTAAAGAAGGTCTCAAACGGCTACAGCAGAACAACCTGTATCTTCGACCCGAGAAGTGTGAGTTTGAGAAGACAGAGGTGGAATATCTGGGTTTGTTGATAAGCGAGGGGAGAGTACATATGGACCCAGTGAAGGTAGCTGCAGTACGAGATTGGGCAACACCAAAATCAGTATGCAACGTTCATGGATTTCTAGGATTCACCAACTTCTACCGACGCTTCATCCGACGCTTCATCTGGGATTTCTTGAGGATTGCACGCCCGCTCAACAACTTAACATGCAAGGATGTCCGGTTTGAGTGGGGAACTCAGCAACAGGCAGCATTTGAACAACTACAGACAGCATTTATCTCAGTGCCTATTCTTGCCCTGTGGGACCCAGATAAACCGACTCAGATAGAGGTGGACACTTCTGGTTATGCTACAGGGGGAGCCCTGATGCAACAGCAGGAGGACGGTACATGGCACCCAGTGGCATATTGCTCAGCTTCGATGCAACCAGCAGAGAGGAATTACCAGATCTACAACAGGGAAATGTTGGCAATCATAGAGGGCCTCCATGAGGAGTTCAAAATCATCTCTGATCATAGCAACTTGGAATACTGGCAAACTGCACAGGACCTCACCCGACACCAAGCTCGCTGGTCCCTCTACCTATCCAGGTTCAACTTCCGGCTGATTCATCATGCAGGGAAAAGTAACACTCAGGCCAACGCACTATCATGGATGCCACATCACTGCATCCAAGATCACGAGGACAACCAACAACAGGTCATACTTTCACCAGACCAGTTTCATAAGATAGCCGCTGAATGACATTGTTTCAAGCAAGTTATATGAACAAACTAACTCAAAAAGACGCTATATGTGAGTGGGGTTCTGGCGTTGTCAAAGGTTCCGCACAGAGAAATCTGATTAAACTCTATATACACCAAATAATAGACTTAGAATGTAGTCTAGAACAGGGTGTAAGGTTATATAAGTTCAGGTGTGGACAGAGACAGCAAAAACAGAGTCAGAACAATGTCTATAGAAGACTCGAACCGATATATGACAGAACAGAACAGCACAGCACAGTCAGACAGAATCAGAACAACTAAACAACCACTCAGGGAAGTTTTAAAGTCACAGACAGAACAGCAGACAGGACAGAACAGCAGTAATGGGCAACAGACCCAACAGTAACAGACAGAGACAGAACAGTGAGGGCAACAGACCCTTAAAACAGTAACAGACTCAGTCAGAACAGTGCCAGTTTCAGTTCAGATTCGTTATATACCAGGTCTGAGATTGACTCAAGAGCAAGGTTCAGATTCAGCTTCACTGACTTCAAGTCAGGGCCGGGTATTCAGGTTTAATTCAGGGTTTTATTCAGGTTTAATTCGTTTATTTGGCTAGGCCAGAAACAAGGTGATATATAATACTACAGCAAGTACCACAATTGACTTAGGCACTGAACTGCAGCAAATACAACAAATTGCTTCTTGCAAACCGAAACAAAAAGTGATACAGAGCTACCACGAATTGCTTGGAGATTCTCAAACGAAAACCTCGCAGCTTATATACTGTCTATCTACCTATGCTTATAAATACTAATATATGGCCAATACAAACTGATACAAATGCAGAAAATGTCTATATACAGAAAATAGAGACCAGAAAAAGGAATTGCAGACAATATATTATTATTCTTTGAGTATTCTCAACATGGGCATGTGGGCACGTCCATCAGTGGGTTATAGATGTCCTGTTGACTCATAATCACGCCATCTGGTGGTGATAATCTCAGTCAGTGACTGATCTTATTGATAATCCAGAGTCATGGACCCTGAATATCAAATTCGTCGGTGTATCTTTAATTCCTAGGGTGTTCTGCTCTCGCAGTACCAACTCTTCATGGCATATACCCTGGTATTCGTTATATATCTCTTTCGTAGCTCTGCCCTGAAAGTCTAGTACCTGCTATATAGGCAAGGGACAACGTCTATACTTTCAAGGAGTCATGATTATGGATCCACAAGTGTCCATGCACCACTTTCGGAGTTAACCGAGAGGGTACCCATGCACTCCACTTGTGTGAGTCATCATATGAAGCCAACCAGGTTCGTCTGATTATGCATCGGGTTTAACTGCTTCCACAGCTGTGTCAGACCAGTTCTAGGTCGTCGTATCGGCCGATGGTTCAGTCATATACAGTATTCAGAAGGTTCCCATTGCCAAGTTCGAATCCCCTTGGTCGCAGGTCTGTATATGGTAGTTTTAATGGTTCCTCAAGTTATATAACCTTATAGAACGTCTACCCAGGTTTGTAGCTTGTTCTATAATGGCACTCTAACTCTTGGACAGCATATAGAAGGTCCTACATGTTTTGGACCATCCCATAGCTTTTAGTCTGGAGAGTAATCATCTTATATACCCACGAACTATGATAGCATTTGAAGCCTATCAGTAGTCTGTCAATATTAGACACTTCATATAACAGTGTACTGCTTTAACTGGCTGCTCGGGGCTCACACCAGTTCTTATATAGCATGTTATCTTTGTCCCATATTCAGGATGGGGCAAATTTGGTTTATTTTGGGTACTCAGCGTTACTGTCATTACACCGCATTCACCCTGGTCAACCCACTGGAGGAACGGATTCGTCAAGCATCAGAGAAAGAAGCGGAAGTACTAGAAGGGCTGAAGAAGTTGAAGGAGGGAGGTTTGAAGAGATTAGCGAATGGATTACCTGAATAGGAGGAGGATAATGGTTTGGTCTACCATCACGGCAAAGTCTACATACCCCCAGACAAGGAGTTGCGATGAGACGTGCTTTGACAGTGCCACAATTCCCCATCAGCAGGGCACCCAGGACTCCACATGACTTACGACTTGGTTACATCTTACTTCTGGTGGCCAACAATATGGTCATTCACTGAGAAGTATGTGGAGGGGTGTGACACCTGTGCATGAAAGAAGCTACAGTGACATCCATGGGCGGTAACTCATCCGCTGGACGTACCAACGGGTATTTGGGAAGAGGTAGGGGTAGATCTGATCACCCAGTTGCCGAAGTCAGACGGATACAACACCATCTTGGTTTGTATGGACTTGTTCAGCAAGCAGATTCACACCCTTCCCTGCATGACCAGCATCACCGCAGAAGAGGTAGCAGACCTCTATTACCGAGAGATCTTCCGACTTCATGGACTACCACTACGCTTTGTATCCGATCGAGGTCCCCAGTTCACAGCAATAGTTATGAGAAAGCTCCTCAAGCAACTGGGTATCAAGAGCAACTTAACGTCTGGATACCACCCACAAGCAAATGGACAGACAGAGCGGGCCAACCAAGAAGTGGAAAAGTACCTTCGACTATACATGGGGAGGAGGCAGACAGACTGGGCAAAACACCTGCCAATGGCTGAGTTTGTTATCAACTCTAAGACCCACTCCACACATGATCTCTCTCCATTCAAGGCAGTATATGGATACCAACCTCTCTTCAACATTCTGGTGGGACAATGTACAGGACGGAAGGACATAGATGAACGAATTGAGGTGTTGAAGGAGCTGCGAAAAGACACTAGGGCAGTGTTGGAGGCAGTGAAGAAGGAACAGAAAGCGGCGTATGAGAGGGGGAAGAAGGGAGCTCACACATTCAAGGTTGGGGAATATGTATGGTTGGACACCAAAGACATCGACCTGAAGACACCAAGTCGCAAGCTTTCAGATCGACAGCTAGGACCATTTAAAGTACTGGAACATGTAGGAGAGCTAGACTACTGCTTGAAGCTCCCTTGGGGATGACATTGAATCTATCCAGTCTTTCATGTCGACAAGCTGTCCCCTTGGCAAGGCAACGAGATTAATGGAGAATGACCGTCACAACCTGGACCAATAGAACTAGAGGAAGATGGAGCACTAGGGGAGTATGATGTGGAGAAAATTCTCAATAGTAGAATTCACTGCGGAAAGTTACAGTATGAGGTAAAGTGGGAAGGCTGGGATGAAGGACACATCTCCTGGGAACCAGCAGAAAATGTGAAGAATGCTCAGGAACTAGTGGAGGAGTTCCATGCAGAGCATCCGGACACTGTGGGGGAGTCAGATATACCGACGCCAAAGAAGAAAAGGAAAAAGGCAAAGCGATAACCATTGAGGACGATGGTCTTAGAAGGGGGGTAATGTCACAAAGTGTGTACTACTCTTATTTTCCTATGGTCTCTTTTTCTTTCTCCACGACACATGATACTATCCTTGTTTCATCTCTGGAGTCTATTTTCATTCCACTGCTTTCCATCACCTTCCACTATGTTCTATCCGTTTCTGCATGATACCAGGTCACAACATCATAGGTCACATGCCAGGTAGTATATATAGGACAACTTGTCACCTAGTCCCCCATCTTGACCTCTTTGTCATTGGGACTAGTTGTTGACTGTCGAGCCTCTGCTCCAGTCTCTGTGTGTTTGCTACTGGCGCTTCACCACAGCAATGGTCTTTCTGACACATCCTGGAGAAACTCTCAGAGATTTTGATAGCTATATGCTAGCTGCTTTTTACACCAATGTACCAAGTCAAACCAGCAGATTTTCAATAGTTTTGAAGGCAGGTTAAGATGAGCATCCCTGAACCGGTCCCAGATGTGATAAGTCTCCTTTCCAGCCTGGGTTACAATAAACTGACATGAGCCAGGTTCTAGTTCAAAGAAGCAGTTGCCTGGGTAGGGTCCACCAATGTCCAAACATTTCTCAATGGATTCTGCATAGACATCACCCATCTCTCCCATATTCTCCCATTTTTTTTGGTGCAGGTACATTGTTCCTTTGAGCTCTTTCATAGGCATACCACTCACCAATGCAGAATGCAGGGTTTTTGAGATGTTCAACCCCAAGGTACATCCATTGTGGGAATTCTTCTGACCCATTCAATGTGTCCTTGTATACATGGTCCTCGATGCAGTACAGGTTGTGTCTGACACTTAAGACCAAGAATCTACCTAGACCAGGGATGGGCAGAGTTGCCGGGATAGGGTGCAAGCATGTCAAGAATGAGTTGGGCTTGGGTCCCAAGCACATCCCCAATCATATTAGGTGCGTTATCAGTCTCAAACCCATAGTCTTCATGGTTCATTTCGTTGTGAAGCCATTCAGGACAAAATTCATGACATGTTTCCCTAGGAATGAACTCATAATCACAGTACTGAAATATATCTGCAAGTTCAATATCATTCAAGGCTACAGATTCCTCATCAGACTCAGATTTGCCAGACTTGCAGTTCTCATATTCACCAGAATCAGACTCGCCATTGTCTGAAATACCTGAGTTACTAATAGTGGCAAGACTTGGCATTGGAGATGACGTTTGGGAATTGTCTAAACCATTCTCAGGGTCCAAATACTCTTCAATTAGGTCAGACTCCCATTTGGTTTCAGAGGTTTTGGACAGGGTGTTCTGCTCAGAGTCAGTGCCTGAGGGAACACCATAACCATCGCTGCCATTACCAATGACAAGATCAGGTGTGCATACTCTGGGTGAGGAAGCATGGCTTACAGATGGAGGAGCAGAAAGAGAAGAATCAGGGGACTCACCATTATTTACAGCAGCGAGCTGTTCAGCAACTGTGCTGCCCATGGTCTGGGTATCAGTAGTAGCTGGTGCAGTTTGGATGCTGTCATTGCCACGCCCACAGAGGTTGTAACAAGTAGTAGCTGTCGACATAGTAGACCAGAGAGAGAGAAGTAGAATAAAACAGAGAGGGTATTGTTGTTGTCAAAGGTGGGTGGTTCTTGTTGATCAGACAAGGAGTTGTCCAAGCTGTTGTCATGAAGTGCGTACTATTTTCCTTTTACCTCCTTACAGTCTCTTTCCCTTTTACTATGATACCGGACATCATTCTTGTTTCATCTTTTGACCCTACCTTTTATCTTTATTCCACTACATTCTGTTGGTTTCTGCTATGCTCTATCAGTTTCCACATGATACCAGGTCATGACATCATAGGTCACATGCCGAGTAGTATATATAGAACAACTCGTCACCTAGTCCCCCATCTTGACCTCTTTGTCTTGGGACTAGGTGTGTATTTGTACTCTGTAGAATACTGGGCTCATATTGATTGTCTTTGGAGCTGAGGCTCAACAGTCCCAAGACAGTCTCTGTGCGTTCACTACCAGCACTTCACCACAGCTGTCAACGACATCGAGAGATTTTAGAGAGAAGCTAGCAGAGAGTTTTTGTTGTCAAAGTGGTTGAGGGTAAAAATATGTAACACTGACAGGCAGAACCACAATGGTATCACAAGAGAGTGGAGAGAGAGTTGCTCGAGTTACTGGGATAACCACTGGGATTCCAAGAGAGACTAGAGAAGACACAATGAGCGTCAAGCTTATATACCAAAGGGAAACAGACTAGGATATAAAAGGTAAGGAGCATGTAGGGTTTGGGTTAGAGAAGTCGTAGGTAAACAAAGGATAAACAACACGAGAACATCCATTTGTCACACATTTGTTCATATTTTGAAAGTGTCCCAAACAGATTCTGTCTTGGGGTAGCTAAACCTAAAGGTTCAACATTCAGCAACGAGTTGCAGTGGAAGCATGGTGTTGAAGATATGACCAGACTGTACCGTTGGAGGCCCAACTTCCTCCACAGGGGTTTACTCTGACCCCATTGTCTAGTACAATGTGCCCTTGTCCTCATCTCTTGTCCCGATATCAAATCCCTGATCCCTGACTCTCACCGATGCACCCGTTAATATTCTTATTTTAATCCCCTGACTCGTAAATGTATTGTTAGCCTCTTTCTACTTAATCATACATATGATACCGCTCACCCTCAGTTGTTTTGACCCCGTAATCCGTGGTCAGACTGAGGGTGAGTTATTACTTCGCTATCATGAGATCCGGGACACTTACCTACCTACCTCAGATATCATTGCTTACAAGTCTCTCGTTTCACAGGTATTTACCATTTAATATAACAATTCATCAGTAATTGGGTAAAAAAATTATCAACATTCGGGACTTTTTTACATTTTTCACCATTGTTACAGGTGATAGAGAGTGAAAGGAGGGAACTCACTATTATCATCAAGTACCTTGGGCACCTGGAGCCCAGTGCCAGTGGTGAGTAGGTACGAGTGTTGCTGTTGGTGTCGTTGACAACGCGTTTGACATCGGCTATTAGACATGGCCCCTGTCATCTGCCATTTGGGGGAATACGATGACATATTGGTCAAAATAGGCCAAAATAGGCAAGAAAATCCCGCAAAAAAGTCAATAAAAGTACCGAAAGTTTTTTACCCTAATTACTGATGTTGTTTTGACCCCGTTGTCCGTGGTCAGACTGAGGATATCGTTGCTTACAAGTCTCTTGTTTCATACATGGACATTTCCCTCTTAGTACAATTTCTCATCGCTTCATGCACTCAACTCTACTCTACCTCAGACTGGGTGACTTGGAAACAAACTCTAGATACAAGCAAGCACCAGTGAATCATATCATATTGAAGTTGTTGAGATTTGGGCTGTGGAAGCAGCAAGCCTGTGCGAGTACTCTCACCAGTATTCCAGAACTTTCTGTAGTGACTCAAGCTCCAAGCTTTTTACTCAGCATTCTCACTTACTGTAGAACATTCTAGATACATTGTAGGGTATATAAAGATGTAGGTAGACACTGGGCTTCCTCATCGGTTTGCCCTAATTCAAGCCAATCTTACCATTCAGTGAAATTGCGAACCTACCTTACTCCTCATCATCTAATCACTCACACCCGGAAATCCAACAGAAGTCAATGAATACAAATTAATAGCTAAAGGTTCCCTCTACCACTGGGCTTACACAAGCCGTAACTCCTGATTTGGGAAATACTTTGCCTTCATTTCCAGAGCAACGTTCAGACGGTAACGGGAACACAGCCAATATCAATAAGGCCACCTGAAAGTGTAACAAATAGTTAGCAAGAGCTGATCAGCGACGACGAAGGGCAATAATGTTTACCGTGGCTGTTGTCGGTGCAACTAACAGAAGTTCCAGAGCTAAACAAGTTGTGGAAGTCGGTTACTGACCAAGAGAAGAACTCAAAAAATATGACTTCCACCGCCCACAACAGTGATAGGGCTGCAGTTAAGTCCAACAAGGACATTGAGGTCCTGGCGGACGATACCGAGCAGAGCAAGGACACCGGCGGCAGATTGACCACTGGCCTTCGTCACTTGTTGGCAGCATTGGGGGCTACTTTCGCCGGAACCACCTCCATCATTTCGTGGTACGGCTGTGGCGGCAGCAAGGTAGCGAGAGCTGAGAGAGCAAAGAACTTGTTGAAAAACATATCGAGTGAAGTTGAGAGATTGAACGGACGAATGTAAGAGTTTCAGTGAGGAAAAAGCACGTCGTTTGAGGGGGTTTATACGTCCTCTGGTTTGTGAGTCCCTCAAGCTCAATTAGCGACGAGAGTTGATAAAAATAAAACAAGAAAACATGTTGGTCTCATGTCGAAGTGGAGCTTCAGTGGGGTCCTTGGGAATAGCGGGTCGAAACAACGTTGACTACTTGTGCCTAGACATCGTCAGAGAAGTTCGTCAATTGACAGGCAGGGTGTTGATCAGTAGAACTGGTCTACATATAGTGACGCAGGTGGCTTTCAAAAGCCCGAAAGGATTGAATAAAGCGTTATCGGCCCCACCAAGTCGACAGAAAAAGGCGATAGCCGTTCACCATTTCGTAGGCTGGCCGTCGCAAAAAGAGCACTGTGATGAGGCGACAGTGTTCAGCATGCTTCCATTCCAGCTGACGAAAGGTCTGGGGGGAAAGTTGGGGACAGCATTGGCTACGTATACACACGCCCTGTCATCAAGAACAGCAGAACAGCAGATGATCATTTGATTCATTCAAGCTCTCATTCAATTCATGGCGTCGGTACCTTTAGACAATGTCATCGACCTCAGTAAAAAACTTCGAAAAGACATATGGACTTACTGAGCTTTCAAGTTGAAATGCGCCTGAGGAAACTCGCCTGATCCCTTGCCTAAAGGTAAGCTGATGGGACGACGGGTTGATTTGGGCGGCGATTGAGAAAGTTCGGGTGTGACCACATGAGTCAAAGCGTCAGGTACATTTTTTCCATGGTTTTGACCGCGGCCAGGTGCTGATTGCAAAACGCAGTGGCACCATTCGAGGCCGCCCCAGGAGTTGTCTCCCGAAGTTCTTCGCCGCAGGGGTTTTAGAAGCGCCCAATACTACTTCCGGGAAACTTACATCGACAAGGCCCGGAAGTGTGTATAAGGATGCATTTCCTCCCTTGAGAAGCGAACATTCCAAACGGGGGAGGTTAAAATTCCTCGCCCGCCAACCAGCGAGTCCTAGTAGGAGTCCTGACTTGGTCGGGGCCCGAAGACTTCTCCAAACGCTCCCCATGAAAATTACTACGTTGCCCTGGGTTTTGGACACGACAGGCAGGCTGGTAGTTTGTGAGAGTAACTCTGAGTACAAAAGGAAACTTAAAGAGTTCACTAATTACGAAGATATTGCTATATCTGGAAGAGATACAACGTATCGGGCGGCAAAATTAAGTCGAAATGTCTTCCAAATATAGTAGTATCTTTGAATGCATGATTTTTTTCATGATTCTACGTTTTGAAGATTACGGTCGGAAATACCTGCCTACGTGCGAGTGACTCCTGTGTCAGCTTTCCTTTCTCTCCTACTCTGTATGGTCACTCATGTTCCATACGTGCACGGAAGATCGCCCGGTCTGGGTAACACGGACGAGAGCTTAGTACATGTATAGTTAGAAGATTCAAGGATTATACGTTATTCTGCGGAGCAATTGATTTTGAGCCACCATTCTCGAGCGCGGAATCATCAAGGGTGACTCTGGTTCTCTTTGTCTAATGAATTGGGATCCCGCTGTTCATCGACCGTTCCTTAATATTCCCTCTTTACCCTCTTGAGTCCCCGCCATATGTGTATCAGGTCAGCCTCCCTGGCCAACGCTCCGTTAAATTTAAATTACTCCCTCCAATCCTCTTCCTTACAAACCCTATTGCCTGAGCCGATTTCACGACTACTCTAGATTTTATCCACACCTCCAATAGTGCTGATTAACAACAATTGATCGCCTACACCCGCAAAAGCAAGTTCCCATCCTCGTCTCTAAGAACTCCAAGGACCCCAGCCCTTCTTGACATCTCTTCCGAGAATTCGGCAGCTCCCTCACAGCTTGAAGTTGAAGCCGATACATCCCACAACCTCCTGTTCGGTACAATTGCCCGAATGACTTTGAAGAATCTCCACCTTGTGGTGACTGGTGCGAGCAGACGAATGATGGCATCCCTCAGTGACATGCTTTAAATTTGGACAGAGGGCTCAGGTGCCTCATCTCCTCGGGGAATTGGCATAAAACGAATGGTTCGATCTCTGGACACAAGTTTCACGGTCACACTAAACAACGTGAACTGCCCATCGTTGTGATTGTCACTGCAGGTGTAATCGAAACTCCACTTGCTGTTCCGACTGCCATGGATAAATGAAAAACTCGTGGCGATAAGAGATCCAATGACCCTGTAAAGAGCTTAAGTAGAACAGGTAGTGCTGCTACGAGCGAGAGTAGACTCCACTGTTTCGGACATTCCTTTCGGAACCGACGAAGGGCCAGAGGACCGCGTTGGGGCGTGTCTTAAAAAACTGCCTTGCATAGAATCCGAACAAGTTCGACGCGAAGCTGAAGTTCCAAAACGCATTAAGAATATCTGACAAGAGAGCGCGGAGACTCTGGATGTGGAGACTCCGCATTGCGCCGTCGGCAAGCTGCTGCCGCAAAATCTTCTGATAACGATTCGACTGTGAAGGCGGCAACGATGGCAGAGGATAATCCAGCCTCGGGTATAAGCAAAAGAAGAACACGGAGTCTCGATGCATCGCAAACCAACAAGGCATCGATCTCTTGTTTCCACCGCCGCAGGTACTGATGGTTTTCGTGAGCGCTTCCAAGAGTGCCTTGTCGCCCCTTTCGTCGGTCTCCACAAGCCGTTGAGCGGCAGTAGCTGTGGAAGACATACCGGCCGGTATACCCGAGTCCACCTGAGGCCCAAGTCCGCTTCCGCTTTCTTCCCCCGGTACATTTGGGCATGTCGCCGTGCTCGTTCATCGTTGAACGGTCACGGCCAGGAGCTCCTATCATCTATCGACTCGTTTCTCGTCTGGTATCACCTATCACTGCCATATTGGAACAGTAATGTTATACGTCAGAGACGGCCAAGTGTTTCTAAATTGATGAAGTGGAGTCAGCGTGGGTAAAAGTCTGAGCACACCGAGGGTGATACGGGTGATAACGCGTGAAAGATAGCAAAGAGAAGGTAAGTTGGTTCTTACATATGGACGCAAACTTCCAATTGGTTGATCCAAATCAATGCCAATAAACTTTACTGATAGGGACTCAAGAGGCAGTAACGTGGATCGCAGAAAGAAGTCTTGACAGACTCCAGGGGAATATCAACCTTGTTCTGCGAGGTACAAGTAGGGCGTGAATTAATAATCATTGGAGGATAGAGTGGTGTAAAGTTTTTCCAACTTACACAATGCCGCCCCTCGGCCCTCGGTCTCCCCTGCCCATTAATTCCCAACGCATGCAGACAGCTGCATGATTGGTGACTTTTTTAGGCTGTACCAGTCGCTATAGACCCGAGAAATGATAGTTTGAGTCAAAGTGATTGTTAGCGCCTTTCCTTCTTCTGCTCCCCGTGCGGCGTATTCTTAATATGTGGTGATAGGTTAATCGTCAAGCACGTTTATGCACATGAATTTAACAGTGATCACCATCATTCAATTCAATTCGGCGGTTACAATTGGCTCCCTTCCCAGGTTAGAATTCAGCTGCTACCGTGGACTTGACGTCAGTTTCATTTGCGTGGGTACGTTTAAAGCTAGGAAGTTCCTTTCGGGGACTCTTGCTGGAGGAAATAGACGGGTCGAAGTGCATCAGTTGACCTGTTTAGAAGCATTAATGATGGACTCGAGAAGTTATACACGTACAAATATGTATTATGAATTCCTTTCCGATATTCTTGTGCATTGGGTAACGCGATCCTGTATCATCCGAACATCGATCCGAGTGTCATGAATCCATTCGTTTCGCATACCAGCATTCCAGCAAGGATTTATTTAGTGCCTTCGCGCTTGACTCGCGGTACTAAATACCTTTTCCTCCGTGCGATAGAGAAATCACCACGTCCGATTAGTGCGCTGGCACTCGGTTAATGAAGATATCTATGGTGGCGTATTTAACACCCATGTCTCTGTAACAGACCCAGATTCTCATAGCTATTACCACCGTCGTTGGACGACCTCGTGAACTCTGTATGGGTAAAAAATTCTTCGTGTCGGGCGGGCGGAAATTATTGTCCACAAATCCGATTATATGGAGTGCTTGTTTGCTTTGAATCGTGTACAAACCCAGTTGATTCGCCACAGGAAACGAGGTAGATCACAAGCAGATCTCCCTACATGGTGACCGGTTCCACACTACCCACCCTGCCCTCGGCATCGAAACATCAATTTCGGGCCACTGGCGAATTCCTCGCGGGTTCACAAATATACAGCCACTTCTCCGCCGTTCCATCCGCCACGCGTGATGCAATCTTGCGTGAATCTTGCTCCATTTTTTCGATCCACCAAATGCACGGGGTACGGGACCTTTTTCCGGGGAGAAAAGTATAAAGGCAGACAAGTGGCACCTTCAATCCTTCATCGAGCTCCTCTAGTGGCTCACAGACCTTCTTTACTCTCTCCACCCCGCTACCTTCCCATCGAGCCATCGTGCACGACGTCAACGGTACACCCGAGCGAGTACCACATACCCAAGGAGTTCATTCCTCGAGTCAGCTATGACCAGAGGAGGAATTCGTGGGTCGTGGCGGCCGCAAGGATTACCGTTTATGAAGCTGCACAGCTCATGTTGGCAGAATGGTAGTCGTTGGTTTGAGATCTCCAGTCACTCACTCATGTTCTTACTTCTCTTGTCCACACCACGTTTACTCGTCAACTCGTCATCTTAGCCTTTCAGACTGACATTCAAACGGTTGTATCACTGTAATCGGCCCTATCGTTTGACTCGTTCTCGCTCAAGCATATGACGAGGACACCACTCCAAGCGGCGCGGAAAAATAGATTAGGTCGTGACAGTGTACAGATGGGTGTTCGATAAAAGATACTATGATTGGAAGGCCCTTGGGGAACGAATCGAATAGCTCCCCACGGTTCTGGATTTCAGTTCACGCTATCCTGATCTTGGGAGTCAAAACTCGAATGAAGCACCCACCAGCGTGCTCCGTCTGAGCCGACATCCATAGATAGATCAACAAATTTGTGCCATTAATTCGTCAACTGAATAAGAGAACTGATAGCAACTTCCGCCAGCTCGGCAAGAAGTGTTTTGTCCGAAAATAAATTGAACTTCGGTGTGTGTAACCTGGATCCTCGGTCCGGCGTACAAATTTCTTTTCTTTCTCGAAGGATACAACCCTGACGGGTGCGGGGAAGTGAGTGTGGAACTAATTCCTCTTTGAATAGAAATAAAAAAAAGTGCGCGAAAGGCCTGTAGTAGCGGCCGGTGTTGAGTATCCGAAGTAAGCAAGCTACACTTGGAAAAAAATGTCCGAATGAAGTGTTAAAGCGACAGCATGGACCCCCGAAGTCTAGCTAAAAATAGTCAGAATCCCATACATTGCTTGGGCTGGAAGACGTGGTGAATGGATGGCGGTCCCGGAATTCATGAAGCTTGAGTGAGCTATGACAGAGGGATTGAGACTTAGTACCGTAATCAGAGCGCTTAGATAAGAGAGGAATGAGAGAGCTGCCTTAGGTAGGAATAGTCTCCCAGGCTGGTCACAAGGACCCTTTAGCAGGACCTGTGAAGCTTGAAAGCTGATCATCGTCGTGGGTTTGGAGCCTGAGACGATTTCGGGAGTTGGTGGCAAACCTTAGTGGATTTCTTCCACCCGCACGTCGGGTAGCCCGCATGTATGCCAAAACAGCATAACCTGTTCTGAAACTCGGCGAAATCAATGTCGAAAAAATCTAGTGAAACTCCGGCCCCCGATGTTCACCTAAAGGCTGTACCATGAATAGTTAAGCCGTATACTCAATAGCCAAGAACACGGCGCGAACTACCCATCGCGAGTAGTTGCTTTCGGACTGGGTATGTTTCAATTTGAATTACCCCCCAATACATTGCTATCACGAGTTCCATAACTGATGGGTTTTCTAGCGACCCGGAACATAACAATAGAAGAGACGATGTCATCTAGCGCGGATGTATTATCTCTACCCATCAGTATCATAGCGAGAAGATACAACAAGCGTCGTGGTAATGACCGTTATATCTAATGTGGTCAAGGTTGAGGACAACGCCTGGGGTCTCTACCAACCGATAGCTCCCCGAATGAATAGAAGGGATGGAATCATTATCATCGGTCTCTCCCTAAAACGGCCTCACTTACTTGAATGGAGGCGAGGTCGCAGCTCGTGTTCTCAGTCTTCTGACAACGAGGGACTATCAGCTCCAGTCAACTCATCCTTCTTTCTGTCCGAGACAAACCTGGATAACTGAGAAGCGAGGTAATACGCCCGAACGACGGATACGATTGGTAGGGTTTCAACTTGTATCTCGGGTCACGGCACGGGTACGAGCTTAAGTGACGGTGCTCCCCCGGGATTCCCTTCCGTCAATCCCGCAAATCGTTGTCGTTAACTTGTGTGGCTGGTCCGTAAATGGAAAGTTCAAGCATTAGCTAGAAAATGGAAGACGAAAATGAAATGGACCTTCTAACATCCATCGTTGCCGGTTCTTAGGGTCATTCGAAAATCACGATCCCTGCATAGCTTCGGGTCCGTGATAAAAAAAAAAAAATTCCCAAAGTCCTTACGATTGACCCCGTCTTGAACGTAAAGTCTAGCTGTCGTACTAGAAATTCCCAGAGGGACATAGACCATCATGTACATACATCATAGGCTACATCACAGGGGTAAAATACGAGCTTGGGACTCGCCCCACGCAGTATTGAAAGACTTACTGAACACTCCCTTCCGTTTATCTATTAGATTCGAAGAAATGAGTGAGAAACGCGCGGAGTTCGTATTCTTCGAACCATTCAAAGGAGCTGCTAGAAGTTTAGACCTTCAACAGAGTTCATAACGATCAACTCTGCGTCCATATCGAAAGATAGGCTCACTGGTACTGTGTAAACTACGCGAAACGAGGACCTTCTGATTTTCAGGAAGCATATCATCTTGTGTTTAGGCGTTTATACGCATCTCTGAGAGTTTCATTTTTTAATTCACTAGACGGGGGACGGAAAAAAGTATGAGTTTCCAAAGAAGAAACTATCGAGGGTTGGAACCGTGAACGTCTTGCATGGGCGCGAATTTCATCGTCCAATCGTGATTCAGAACGGAGAACCAATCAGGAACTGCTAATCGAAACTCCCACGCACGAGCCAAAGATGTTTTTCCCACGCTGCTTTGGGCCCTGAGCCAGGCGGTAACCACAGGTAAATCTACTCAACGTAACGTCAACAGCAATGTGCTCAGTACAGCCTTGATTCAACACCTCCATGAACGGTCGCCGCCAGTCTGCTAGACTCAAAACTTTGCCTCAGAAAACCTTCAAGGATGACTCTGACGATGAGCTCGAGAAAACGGGAACCAGGAAGAGAGTTGTGAAACGATTAAGAGATGAGGAGTCATTCAGGGTAGAGGATGACTTGGGTGCGTTATGATCGAGGCAATATATTTTTCGGTCTGGAAATCTCATGTTTACAGAGGTGCAATCCAATAAAAAGCGTGCTAGGACTTCAGCTTCAACATCTGGAGGAGGGAAGCTTAGTTTGCTTCCGACTATGCCTATGGACATTCTCTACACAGTCAGCACTATCCGAAATTACGTCCCCCCTCGTATACTTATATCATCCATCCAGATATTCAACTATCTTCCACCCAAATCCTTACTCGCGCTGACCAAAGTGAACCAAGTCTTCCGCAAAACCCTGGTTTCCTCCAATAGCACGTTCATTTGGAACAGAACTATCAAATCATGTAAAGCTCCCGCCCCCTTTCCCGGCACCCTTTCTGAGATAGAATGGGTGCGGTTGTTGTTCGGAAGTACCCACTGCCAGGTGTGCAATCCAATGATGTAGTGTTTTTTTCTGTCCTTCTGAAGAATTTCGTAAAAACAAGGAATGCGGTCATAAAGGTGTTTTAAGCGTCAACTTTGTTCTCCAGAAACGGATTTGCAATGCATGTGTGAAAGAAACGTACGGACCATGCTTTTTCTCTCGCAGTTCTCACTTCTGATTATATTGTTCGCAGAGGGGTGAGTAAGGGGCGGTTCAAGAGCCGGTATCCAGGAGTAGACAAAGCTGTATTGGATTTCGTCATACCTATCGATGGTAAAAAACACCCCAGTCCCTGATAGATGTAATCAGGCGCTGATTTAATCAATTTCGTAGGGGGTCTAAAAAATGGCCATACCAGTTATTACAGCACAAGTGAAATTGATCGTGTTTTAGCGCGTCTGAATGCGTGTCAAGGCCCGGAAGAAGCAGAGGAATATAAGAAGGAACGTAGGGAGTATATCCAGCGTGTCAAAGCGGTGCGGAGGAAAATCACTCATTCAAACCTTTCCTAGCTCACAGAGGGTATCCTTGACAGCATGACCAGGTCTGCTGTAAATGGGTGGGCGAAGACCATGCGAGACAGCAAGAGGACGTACGCAACGTACGCGAGGCCCGTTTTGAAGCGTGAGTTTAATCCCTCCAGTGATGTTATTTGATTTCTCACGATTCCTCGACATCGTTTTTAATAGCATCAAATCTCGGCTTGTTGAGATGGGATATACGGATAAGGATATTGAAACGGCTAGGGGACTTGCGTGCGTTACTAAAGATGCATTTCTCACCGATCGTGGTATGTTATGGCCCTGTTTCGCTTTCGGCCCCCGTAATTAATTTTTCCATAGGTTGGGCTAGCATCAAGAAAGAAGTCTTGGATACGGTGAAGCACTACCGACTCATTCGGCTTTTGGTCGAAAAACCGGACATCGCAACTTCCCGCTGCCAATTAATTGCTCAACACTACATCGGTTATAAGAAGTCTTTAACGCCTGAAGAATGGTTCTTTTTCCCATGTATTGAGGCCATCTGTTTTATCCCCCGGGTAGCAGCGGTGCTCGTCCTTCCTGACAACATTCAGGTAACCGAAGGTGATCTGTCTCTACCCTTAGCCTCCTTACCGCAGGATATTGGAGTAGAAATCGGCAGTGTTCAACGCGAAATCGCTTCTGAAAGTCGCCTGTACAACGTAGAGTGGGCCCTCAGGCCCTATAGCCCTCCAGGAAAGGTCGAATTTGACGACTTTCACGACACCTTTTCTGGGAATATCTGGTTAGGGCCAGCTATTGCTCAAGCAAGGTGTTACATTTGCAAATGTCTTTGTACCTCCGTGCACACCCTGGCCCGTCATCTCACAGGTCCTTGTAAGATACAGATGGTACGAAGGAAAATATTCCACATTCGACTTCGTGGGTTCTTCGATATTTTTTGTTCTCGTGCCGCGGCGTGTTTGGTTTGGGCTACAGGTTTGGATGTTATGACGACTACAGCGCACCAAATGGACGATCGAGGGGTGTTCTATGAGTGTCTCAAGTGTCCAACCGGCACCCAGCCCTTTATTGGAACATGGCGAGAGTGTGTGAGTTCTTTCTTTGGTCTCGTTTTGCAATTCCCTCTGTCAGGAAATGGTGTTTACTAAGAGGTCTTATAGGTCATACACGCATACGAACGGCCTTCGTATCAGCACTGCAGCCATGAAAATACGTGGGACCAGGGTCAAAACGCCCCCATTTTTAAGCTTTTCGAGGGTGAACGTTCCGATTCAAGGAATTGTTGGGCGTGTAACCATTGCAATGCTCAAGTTGAGGAACTCACGACGAGAGACTCCATAGTAGCGCACCTTTGGGACGAGTGAGTACATGTTATCTTCAACTTCTTCCACGAAAATCTCATTCACTTACGTGGACTTCCAGGCACCAGATATTCGAACCTCACGTTCCGAAAGACTTTTTCTACGCGGCAGTTGTTGACCAAGTGGCGCAAAAATGATTGAGAGAAACCGTAATGAACGGACTAGAAGATGACTTGCAAACATACCGAACTATTATTCAATGTACATGCCTTATCTCGGGGAAATAGAACAATTCAGGTCCCCGTTCGAAGTGAATTCATGATTCTTCAAATTCAATTCTATTCAATTGCACCCTGTCTCTGCCTTTGGCGCCATCTTGCTATCTATAACCATGCTCGTCTCCTGGAATGATTAGAAGGGCCACGTGCACTATAAATGGATAGAATAAAATTCTCACCAGTGACGGGGTTTTGCATAAGTACCTCCAATATTAATCCAAATTGGAAATCGGAGGTTTAGTCATTGTCGGTCATGGTTTAAAATATCACCCGGAGAGTTGTAACTGGGGTGGAACATCTGATTGACGGCTGTTTCTGTGGTTCTTCTATTGCCCACAGGCTTAATCAACGGCTGTTGGTATCAAAGAAAAGAGCCTTTACGTCAATTCTGAAAAACATGCGGTACCAGTGTATCGGGATGAAAGCCCTAGGACCGCTTTGAAGGGACTATCAAGTACTGGTTCCAGAATTTACTGGGCTTTCTTGAAGGGTGGTAAGAACAGCTGCGAACGAAGGATGAGTGGCAGGCACTGACTACCTGTTGTCGGGCTTTCACCTTATCGAAGAAGGCAGTGAGCTTGAAGACCTTATGTTGCTGTAAATATCGCGGGTCTCCGGTTCTCATTGGTTCCGATTGGCATCGCCCATTGGTCAAAGCTGTTTTGAATCTGCCGGAAGATTGCGCTCCGGGCCAAATCCGGAATGCGGGCCGCCACGAGCTCCGAATCCTCCGATGGCGGACGCACAGCCAATAGCACGTGTTGATTGTTTTGTTTGTTTTCTTCCCTCGTCTGAGTCGTCGTCTCAACAGCTTTCAACTGCCTCGTTGTAAGTTTTCGAATCGCAGCCTTCTTTTTTTTAAAAAAAAAATTCTTCCGGCTTTGACTGTACTGCTGTTAACAGTACAGAAGCAATACAATAGTACAGCTTTCAGACAATGAAATGGCTTTTTTCCCTTGTGCTTCTGTCAGAAAAATACCCAAATGGTCTGACAAAAGAAATCCTTTTCTGTTCTGCCACAGTGGCTGCACGTTTTTTGTAAATATAAAAGCTAGCGTAGCTGTTCATAGGGCATCCCTTTCCCGCTTTCATCCCCCTCCCCACCCCCCACCCTTCGGACGTGATTCACAATGACTTCGATAGACGGTAAGAACCGGTGGACATTCCCTGAAGCCCTTTGCGCTCACGTTTTTTCTAGTTAGCGCTCAAGAAGGGCCTGTTCAAGCATTCCCCCTCTCCGACATAATAAAAGGGCCAAAAGAGGATAGCTCAACTGTACCTACTGCGAACCCTGGTAGCAGCCACTCGCTGGAATCCGAACAGGCAAGACCGACCCAGCTGCAGCGGTTATGGGACGTCCTAGGTGTACAATCATCAACTCAAAAACTTATCTGTGAGTCGCTTGAGGTGCGAGGAATAATCGATCAATCGCTCACGATGCGTATTCATACTCTAGGGTTGGGCATTCTCGTGTTGACTCCGCTTTCAGCAAGTTTGACGTCCTTTGAAGTGTCTCTTTTCTCTAACTAGATCTCTATTTCTCCAGTGGGCTTTACATTTTGGCATCCCCGATAATTCGACAGCAATATTCGTTTGTAAGTCTTTCACGCCAATTCGAGCAAAAAGACTTTCCCTTTTGACCTCATTTGTTCCGCCTTGTAGTTGCCTTTCTTGCGCTCATTCCTCAATCGCAAGTGCGTACTTGCGAAATGGAAGAACGAATTGGACGTATACTAATGTTGTTGCCACCTTTCACTCTGTTAGGTGCTAGGATACTACACCGAGCAACTAAGTTTGTGTTCGGGCGAGAAGGTTGCGGCGCTCTTGAATGCTTCTTTGGGCAATGCGTGAGCTCTCTGTTACCTTGGCAAACGCTCGACTTCGTATTCTGATGGTTCGATTTCGGTCAAGCGTCGAACTAATTGTGGCGGTAAGTTGTCCTCATCCCATTACCCCGCCGCTTCACCTACAACGAATATTCAACAGATTATCGCTCTCACAAAGTGCGAACTCGAAGTCACACAAGCGTCTCGTACGTTATATCCCAAAATCTCTCGAAAATGCAATCCTAAGTTTAATTCACGTTCGTATATCCATCCCAGTTATCGGCTCTGTCGTGAGCAACATACGTGAGTGCATATTCTTTCCGCGAGTACTCCATTTTCTCAGTAAGCACTCCTTCATTCTTCATCCATCAGTCCTTGTTACCGGTATTGCCATGTTTGTCGGTGGTATTCGAAACGGAGAACAGGCGTTTTCCGGAAGTACGTTCACATTTCCTTACAAAAACAACAACGAGACATCGATCCCTTCTCCTTTTTCCAGGCGACGCACAGCTTCAATCGGCCCTTTTAGCAGTCGCATTTAGCTCTGTGGTGTTCCCAACGATATTTTATATCATCGAAACGGAGAAGGTGCCTGGAGGCAGTGAGACCACGATGGACAAGAGACAGGAACATTTGCTTGCGCTCAGTCGCGGGGTACGTTGATTATGGTTTTTTCTTTTGCTATTTCTTTGTTTTTGATGATTCGCACTCTCCCGTTCTACGTCTGGTACAATAGACTGCCCTTATTCTCATCCTCGGTGAGTTATTTCCGCGTCAATCTGGAAAATTCAGTCCACCCCCAACTCGCAATTTCAGTTTACGGCACGTACATATGGTATAACATGGTTTCAGCGAGAAATACGGTTGATGTAGAACGCGGAACTCGGGAAGAGGAGGAAAAGGAAGAGGAAGAAGAGGTGAAAGTGAATCCGAAAATTGCTGTAGGCCTGTTAATTTTCGTCACTGCGGTATGTCCGAAAACAAAAGTAATCTTCAACCCATGTTCTGACAAATCCTTGATCCCCTTCCCCTTTAGCTTATCGGAGTAACCGCCGAATTTCTTGTTTCTTCCATCAACGGCCTCGTCGCAAATTCCCCCTTGAGCAAACAGTTCGTGTCGCTCATTCTTTTACCTATTGCCGGCAACGCTGCAGAACACGCGTCAGCGATCATGTTGTCGTGGAAGAATAAAATGGGGATGGCGTTGGAGATCGCCATTGGATCTAGCATTGTTCGTGGTGTTTTTCCTTCCTCTGTTGAAGCCTCTTAACTAACATTTCATTCTACAGCAAATTTCCATATTCGTACTCCCGTGGGTTCTTCCGTCCTTCTTTCTGAATCTGAACACGTATTAACGTCCGATTGCTTTTGCTACCGTTTTTTCTTTTCTTAACAGATTCATGGTCATTTTATCGTGGATAATGGGCAAACCTTTAACTCTCTACTTTGACTTGTTACAAACCATCGTCTTTGTTGTGACCGGTAAGTACTTAAGTCCGCCCTTCATCCTTCAAAGGCCAAACCGAGGGGTTCTCAACTTTTGATGTTGATAAAGTTATGATCGTGCATTACATCGTTCAAGACGGAAAGTCAGTATGGATGGAGGGTGTGATATTATTTGGCAAGTCCCGATTTCAACACCTCCAATTCACAGCATGTTGATTCCTCGTACCCGTTACATAGCGCTCTATGTAATACTCTGTGTGGCGTTCCAAGTTTACCCAGGTACATCCCTTTGTGGCCCTCTATCGATTGATTTTCTTACACTGACGGATGGTTGAAATTATAGGTTCCGATGCTGCCGGTTTAATAAATTCGTGTCGGTGATTTTTTTTCTCACTTCCTCTTTTTTCATTATGTCTACGCTACTATCACCAGCCCTAGTCAATACCCGGTCCTTTTGATCACTGCTATACTCGCTCGTTAGATTGTTTGTTTTTTGTTGTTACGAACTTTGTTCACGACGCTTTTTTGTATTAACACGAATTCAATGAAAATTTGGATGAAAGGAATTTTGCGTCTTCATTCGCACAGTAAGGATAAGTACCAACTTCCCATCCTAAGAAGTTTCACTGGGGTAGAAAGGTACGGACTCAGTTCGAACTTCGAAAATCGTCAGTTTGACGCTATATACACCAGAGAGATGAAAAAAAGGTTATGTCATACACCGCTGTAATGAAAAACTAATCATCATAAAACACTAAAGCTCGAATTTCTATTGATTCCCTCATCGGGGATCCATCCGGTGTGGTAGGATCTGCGAAAGCTGTATGTGGTGTCAATACAGCTACGCTCCCATCATTGACAGAATCATAGCTTTGAACGAGTAAGCTCATGTGATGGAGGGAAGTTCAAAAAATAAAACTCACCATTTGATCAACACCAACTCTTCCGGCGTCATCCCCCGTAAATACTTCCACTGATGGTCAGGATTCCATTGTACTCCAAACGTTTCCCCAACTCTATCGCGATAAACTAAGTCGACTGGAACGAAATCCTTCTCCAAATCAACGCTACGGAAATCACACAACGCCAATGGCCAGTCCCATGCCGCATGAGAGATGGGACGCCAAAGGTTGATGATCTGGAACCGGTGTTGTAAAAGCACCCCCGCTTCTTCCGGTGGAAGATGTCGACGAACACGGTTTACAGCAGCTTTTGGAGTTTGGTCGACGTGAACGCGAGCGACTGGAATTCTTTTCTTTGGGTCAGTACCTGATTCACCCTCTCGTCGACGGCGGATGGCTATAATAACAGAGCGTAAGGCATATCTCAGAAACGTTCCTTCTTCAAAAGAGTCACTTACTATGATCAAATAACACAACTTTACTTGCACCGGTAAGTTTCTTGATGAGCTCTATACTCTCGGGATAATACTCCCTCTCGATCTCGTCGTCATCAGTAAACGCTTGATGTTTAGTGGCAGATTTCGCGAAAAGAAACCCGGCGTTGTCCAGGTCATACTCGGTCTCCTTTCCCCTGATATTTTCGATATCGGCTGGATGTGGAATCGTCTCATAGTTCAATTGGGGAACGCCTTCAGGAGCTGGGTACTGTAACGTGCGAGGTTTATCTCCGTTTTTGGGAGGAGAGAAATAGAAGAGTGTAATGGGAACTAAGTCTGGAATTGTACCGTTAATCGCAGTCGGCATCTTGGGTGTATGAACGATGAGAAGGACGCACCAGTACTCGCGCTTTATAAGACGCTGTGGTGGGAAGAAATGTCGTCATATTGACCGCCGATTAGTGAACAACCGTGACCGAGGAATTCTGCTCAAGAAATTTGAGTCCTGAAAGGACCTAAATCAGAAGTAAAATGGACGTTTTCCTGAGTTTTGACCCGAGACTTCTCTATTCAGCATCATGTTCACAAAGTGAATCGGAACCTGTCCACAACGCCGACCGGCACACTGATTTGGTATAAAACACTACCCTATTCGGAAGTTTTAATCCACCAAACTTTGATTGCCGTACTGATTTCTCCTCTGCCATCGCTCGATTGGGATAAATCAGTACGATATTCAAGACGGTGCACACGAGACTGGTTCCCAGGGAATCACTTTACCTCTCGGCATCACTAATAGCTTCCAAATCAATTTCCCTTTTTGTTCGTATGAAGATGAAAGTAGAGAGATTTCCGTTGGAATTTGTCCTGCCGACTGCCGGGCTATCAGTAGAGCTATTTTCTCCGTCGAGCGGAATTTTTCGTATTTTCGGAGTCAGCAGGTTCACGGACGGAGAAAAAAAAGCCATAAGTGGAATATAATACATATATTAATTCTAGTCTAATAGTGATAGTAAAAAGGTATCTAAGAATGGCTAAAGTACAACTATACAGGATGATTCAGATGACCTACGGCTAGAGTAATTTGGATATAAAGAGGATTCATGCTGGGATCTGCAAGGCTCGATAGGCCGAGAGGTTCTTTTCAAGAGCGGCTCCTGAATAAGTACAAAGGGTTAGCCGGATATCCAAGAATCCAATTCCAGAAAGACAAAACCTACTGATCGTCAAATGTCGCCCTTCGAATTGTTGCATAATACGAATAACCTCTTCAAACATCTGGACCAGCTGTTGTTCCACGACTCTAGCTCTGTTCACAACCCCCAAAGTTTGGGCCATCGTCGAGACACTGTCCATTGAGCCCGATCTAAGCTTTCCCATGCACTTGAGAAAGACAGCACAAACACCGTCCCACAGAATGCCCATGATAGGGTTTATCCACCTCAAACTCTGAAGGTACTTCGCCACTTCCTCGTTGTTCAGTATCCTCACGCAAGCCCGCGCCGCCATCAATGATTTGGCTAAAGAAAAGTGGTCTGCGGCGTCCATCAGAACGGAGTGGAGTTGGATCGTTGAAGAGTGGGCGAGAGTGTGTGTAACCAAATTCACCCCAACGCTAGTCGGGCGTTCCCATGTTGCCAGTTCAGTCGAAATTGGGGGCAAACGTGAAATAAATGAATCGATGAGTCTGCCATGCGTCGTAAACGTTCCGGAGATGGGGTCCGAGTCGTGTGCTGGGACAAATCGAGATTACAATCAGCCGGTCATCTCCAGAAAAGCACTCCAAAATAGCAGTGAACGCACCGGTTCCTCCCTGAAGCTGTGAAGAGATCCTACGTGAACGCTTAAAGAGAACAGAAGCTTTAGCGTACATGGCGCCATTGGAAATTTCGTGGGGACTGGTATCGTCTAGAACATGACTGAGAAATTTTTGAACCGTCCAAGAATCTTGAAATTTCGGAGGAAATCCACCCTTTTGTGATAAAAGTGAGCGTTTGAAATGATCATTATACACCCAAAAACTAACCTGTTCATACTGGGGCATATCCATGGGCCATGGTGAGTCTACCTCCATATTGCCTTCTCCAAAGACCGAAATTAGACTCATTGAACTAGCCACCGTCGCATCCCAGCAGTTGCTGAGCGTAAATGCGACCCAGAACGCATTAATACGTTCCCCTTCCTCGATTGGGTCCGATGTTGGCGGTAAAACAAGCCCTGACGGGGCTGGAGACGATGGAGAGATAAACGTATGACCAATATCGTTCGGATATGGGCGCTCACGATCACTTCTAATTTTATGCAGCCGGGCACCAATCGCAATAGAGTTCGCTCTAGTGAGATGAAATTGCCCTTCGAGGTGACGGCCACTGCAGAAGAGGTAAGTGGCAAGTAAGACCTCGGCTTGGATGTTCTGAACGATAACAAACGGATGAGACGACTCTGTCGTAATCATGTTTGTTATTTCGCTAATTGCACGAGATAGTAGTGCCGTCAGCTGGGGAATCTGAGCAGGCGTTGGACCTGATGTGATGAACGTTGAGAGTAGAAAGCCAATGAGGCAGATTACACTCATGAGTCCGCGAGTTGGCCTCCTCGGATGGTCGAGAGGCCGTAATGCAGAGTCTCGAAAACGAGCGATGTTAAGGAAAAAAGCAAAGTCGTGAGCGTGAACGAGAAATGTCTCCAACCTGCAAAGTGACTGAGTCCAGTATGCCCGAGGACCGAACGGATTGCTTACAGATACTTTGTCATTTGAGGGGGCCCCTTGATGAAGGATATGTCAGTTTCACAAAAGGTTGTTTCATTGGTGTACATACCTCCCGGGAAAGCGAACTCGACTGGTCTGGGAGTCCACTAAAAGTTCCTGAAGTGGTCGGCGTCGTGTACGGATTATTGAGCTTCACCGAGCCTACGAGATCCGGTTCCCCAAGCTCTCTCAACCGGTTCTCAAGGCGATGAATGTTTTTTTCCAGTGTTTCGACTTGGGTAAGAGTATCCCCGTAATCGCAAGGCCCTTCAAGTACACTGCGAAGATTCCTTCTGCAAGGTGTGCATTGAGGGGTCAAGCCATCACACTTCTAGTTTGAAGTCAGTAATCATACTCTCGTGGAGAATTCCAAGTACGAACAATCTTACGCGTCCTGATAATAGGTTTAGACCCGGATGTAACGGCGACGGCTGGCTTTGAAAGACACACCTGCAGTTTCCGCATGCGCGGGAAATTCTATGCCTTGGGACGGGGGTTGATGAGCCAGAAGCCATGCTGTTGAACTCCGCAAGCTTGAGAGGATGTGTTGATGCTTTAGTACCTGGTCTAGAACTTCGTCATTCGAGCCTTTTATATATATTGAGAAATCGCAATACCAACGCCATCGATTTCGGGTAAGCTAGTTTTGTCACCAACGAGACCGCCGAAGGTCAGAGCTCGAAGTCTTCATATGAATTGAAGAAACAAAAGTCCTTTTCAAGATGAAAGGGCTTGCAGTGAGGTCTAAGCGAGGAAGCTGGTCGAGGGCCGCTCAAGATGTAAGTAGCAACCATTTCTGGCGGTGATAGACTTCTAGAAAGCGCCACGCGGTTATCGATAATCAATATTAATCAATGCGTGACCGTCCCGGGCAGCTCCGATCTAAACTCCGATAGTCACATGATGTGACATTGTACGGTTAGTTCTGTAGACTTCGCTTTGGCAACCTTCATCATGATCTTCCCATATGATCGTTGCTTGCAGTCTATCTAGCTCACATTGAAGTCCAGAGAGTTCTACTTAGCTCAAGCTCCTGTGATGCCCCACAGAATCCACAATGTTGTTGCAAAAGCCGTCAACTACGGAAATACGGCAGCAGCGGGTGAAGAGCGCGCTGAGCGGGCTCGCCGCATACAAAGTAGAATCCTTAGAAATCGGTGTTCTAACGTCGCCCTGAACTCTATCAATGTCTCGAAGCACTTTGGAGCTTATCGAAGATGTCCTACAACAGCTTCCGGTCTCAGTCTAGACCCCAAGCAGAACATGGCCAGGTTGACCCTGGTTATCTCGTCCAGTTAGGAATATATAACGAAATCCAGTCTACGCGCATCAGAAGTCTGGGGAGCTTGCTGGTGGAGTGGTACGCTTTGGGCGGTACAGTAGGGCATTCTCAACTTTGAGAGGTTCGCCTCAGCTTACTTCCGTTTAGCTCAGAGGTTTGTTAGCAACAATACCCTTATCCGTCATCGAGATATAATCTAGAGACGGGCGCACCTGATTTATTCCTTTCTTTTCATTCCAGCCAACAGTCCTCATCTGAAAAGGAAGAGCTCACCACATTTGTCTGGGCAAACAGTGGTTCTTCCAAAGTGCTTTATGGCTTACGGCTACGGCTAATTAAATGACCATGAAATGTCAATGATCCTTCGTACCTTCACTATAATCCTGCCAATAACTGATATTCGCGGACTTATCTACTGATAATGCCCGCCTATCTTACTTCTCACTCTACCGCTGTTCCTTTTTACTCATGAGGATGTCGACAAATGCTTTGAGGACGGGCTCTCACATTCATTGCGGAGGCTTTTCCTACCGTCAAATGGGATGGTAATTTGGGAGAACCAGTTGTGGTTTCCGTTATCGGTACCATCTCGGGTAAACTTCAAACTTCACGAAGTGGGCGCGGGAGCACCAGTAACATCTGCCTTCAGAATCGGGGGAAGAGCGAGGTCGGCTTGTTTTCCATTTCCCGTGGATAACGGGTCTTCGGATCGTCATTCCAAGGTCGCAAAAAGAAGACTGGTTGCAATTGGCGGCGCTCAGGCTGATTGACGGGCCTTACTACTTTAGGAAACTAAACTTCCGAATTGGGATCCGTCCGAATGACATCATACAATTACTCAATTTCCGACGGGCGTCGACCCGGATACCAAAGCTGGCAAGATAGAAAAGACTACCCATGTGTCTTGTTTAACGGTCGGTATGCACGGCTAGAACACGACTAAAAATACCTAATCAGATACGCAATTTGGTTACGTTCTGCCAGGCCTTTTGCACGTGGCCGAGAACCTTTTCTTTTCCAGCGCTCGGGACACCGCTCCCTCACCCCGCCTCCAGAACTTTTTAAAGTTATTACGGTTTGAGTTTCATCGATAGGTTCATCCATTTGTACCTCTCGGAACAATGTTTTTCCTTATGATTCCACAGAGAAGCCCGTTGCATCGCCTTTCCATACGAAGCTTTTTCTTTCTGTTTCATTTTACTCTTCTCTCAATTAACCTAATAACGGATGTAATAGTCACTTTTGACATAGAGAGTCAATTTTGGCGTTTGTTGGTTGCAGGAATAGCAAAACTTGTTGAAGGGTTGGTCGCCGTGGTGTAAGTTGCCACGTAACATCCCGTACTGCCTCCCGTTGAATAGAAAGTTCCATTGCCTGAGCGCATGCACCGTTTTGCCCGTCCTGATTGATGGTGGGGAGGAAAAAACTAAGTTCAGGTCATTGATGAGAGATTAAGGCAGTGTAGTAAGAGCTCTCAGTCTCTCTAAGGACGGCGGAGTTGCTGGATGATACAATTGAATGTTTAGGAAGGACATAACCAGGATGTAATTTGCGCCCAGCCGATGCTTCTGGTTCGGTTATCGCGGGGAACCTTGGAACTCGCCTGATATTTGTCTTTTTCGACAAAGTATTCTGATGCTGCGGAGATTTCAGTCTTTGCACGAACAAAACAGAAAAGAGAGGGAAGCACATACTTAGGTGAGCTCTCCTTTGACTCAGGATCAATTCTTGGCGTCCCGCGTCACTCAATAAATCCAAGTCTGGCTTAGAACGGTGCGGTGAAGAGGTGGCAGTGCGTCTAATTCGTTTAGTAAAGTACACTGGCAAAATGACTGAAATTGACGCAGAAGAGTAACGTCCGGAGTGTTACGCTTGGACATGTGAATTCTCAACTTGATCACAAGATGGGTGAGAGGATAAGCTTATGAGAGCGTACATTCAATCGATGAGGTGGAAGAAGGAGTCATCGTTTCATGTTCGATGCTTATCTCAAATGCGAGGTGTTTGAGGAGGGGAAAGAAAGATACAGAGTACACTCAGGGTCTTATGCGCTATGACCGCTCCATCCACAAGAACAGAGGAAGAAAGACTGGACCCAAACGGGCCGTTTTGTTACTGCCGATTGCGCATGCAGAAAATCATGTGGTCCTTTCTTAGTATGGCCTAAGTTGTATTCAAGGTCGTCGAGTAACTCGAGTTGACATTGAATGAGCTTTTGAACATGAATATCAGTGTTACGACACCCGAGGCACTCCAGTTCCTGAGTGATAACTGCTATCTCCTTTTAGCCTCCCCCCACCTGCGAGCATGGGCCCACATGAGTCCATATGTATATATCAGCCTGGACGGAAGTGAACTGCGTACGTTATTTATGTCCTCAAAATTGCGAGGTTTATGTTTGGAGAAAGGTAATGTCTGTCTTCCACCTCGATTGATGGTCCGGCGTCAACAGTTGCAGTTTGGTTCTAATATGATATTAGTACCAGCCTGGAATCCAGAACTCGCGTCTTGTCCCCTCTTAAGGATGCCCAAAGTCATCATATCTTTGCACCCATCTTTGCCATTCGTATAAATGTCTGAGGCACTTTGCTGATTTGGGTTTCCAAATCCGGGATGCCAACATACTTGCAGTAGAGAAGCAAACAGTTACGGTCATCTGGCAGATTGCAGCCTCGTGTTCCGTTTCGCAGTGACTTACATTCATCCTGAATCACAATCATGTCCTCCTTTATCCCCTTCAGAATTGTTGAATATATCTTGGAATTCTGTGACAAGCCCACCACCTCATGCAGTCTCGTCTGTAAATTCTGGGTTCCCATCTCCCAATCCCGACTTTCCGAGAGACCCTTTATTCGAACTGACTATGACGGTGTAAAGATAGCAGGAAGGGAGGTCAACATCTATTGAAAACGCCAATGTGATTAATGAAATTTCTGGGGCAATCTTCCAACTCACCAAGGAGATCTATTATGTTTGCCGACCCGCCCAGAACTACGATATCGATTCTCAAAGGCAAAGTTAACAGGTTGACACGAGTTATCCTTTCTGACGAGTTTTCGAATGTCATGTGCAGAGATCCAAAACTCGGTTATGAACTTTCCTCTTTGCTGACTTCGTTCGTCGGTATCCTGAATATCAGGATCCAGACACGGTACGAGAACCTCACGGGGCCTGAATGAGCTTGATCACGCTTTCGTCGAACCCGAGCAATCAACGTGCCCTCTCACCCTCCCGACTGCGGAAGGCCAGACTGACACCCTTTTCACGTATCAGTCCAGCCACGGGTAAGCCATCAGGCCTTCAGGGACCCCGGATACCGGGCATACTGGTGCGCTTAACCGCAGTCTGCAAAATCAAACCTCGCCAGGTGATGTCCGTTCAATCAGACGTCCCTATGTGCGCTTGTTTTCCCCCGTCTCGCTCAAAATCAAGCTCCCCAACGCAGCTGTCACTCGTAAGGTTTTGGTAGGTCTCATCTTGTATTTATTACCTGAGTGATGATAAACTCTGATTCGTTTTTACTGTAGCCTCCCCATTATAATGAATCAAATTACATCACCCCACCTCTCTGTGCTCGTGCCCACTGGAATGATAAAAATCAACATGTTAACACACTTATCGCAGACGCACAACACCTTTCTTATCCTTGAAGAAGCTGACTTGGAGGGCGACATTGATAGTAGAGAAACTGTTGATATTTTGCGGGCTTTAGGCACAAGGTGGTTAGAGCTGGCTTTCGAACTGATGGTAAAGGGGTCCATACATACTTCCACAATGGATTATTGTATGGTAATAGTGGACTCATTTAGTTGCTGCCTATATTATTGTTGGGCTCTACACAACACCCTATAGCACTGCCCTATATCTTTAAATGAGAATCTGAACAAGGTTTAATCACAGAGTAACAAGGAGTGAATGTCCCAAGTCCAAGCCACTCACACCAATGATTGCATTTATATTTAGGAAAACCTTCAAAGGCTTCACTAACATTTCCCTCACCAAACAATGGCTGACTGTCATCATCATCACCAAGATCTCTGGTTTGGAAGGGTAGTTTAGTACCAAAGCATTTACGAATGAGTAGAGGTTACAGAACTCATGGTGAGGTCATAACTTGTGGATCAGTGAGCAGATTATTGTACACCTGAAAGTCTAAGACATAGACCATGCAATGCATTTCTCCAAATTGAGGATGCTGCAGTCCAGATCTAAATTTGGCTTTTGGATAGTTGGCATCTGTTACAGAAAGATCATTGCTGGTATTGGCACTGCCATTGTGAATATACTTGACAAAATCCTCACCGCTTTCCATTGGAATCAACTAGAAATCCATGTTCACTGGAGTATCGTCAAGACAGTCCACTATCCCTAGATCACCCATAGTTTATACTCATAACAACTGGAGCAACATTGTTGCCCAGTAATGAGTATTTGATTTGACTAGGGTCCTCTTGAGTTCACCCAACCCAGAGAACCAGCTACAAACTTTTGGAACTTGTTTGTATGCTATAAAAACTAAGTGCAGGATAACAGGTTGAGCAACAATAAATAAAGTACTTGCCTTTATCACCACTAACAGCCTTTGACCTTTATTGATGAATATGTTTCAAGCACTGTACTTGACCCTGAAGCAGCTGCTGAAGACCAGTGAACCAATTGTGTATGTTCTGTGACAATATAATAGGTCTTGAACACCCAGTATCAAGCTCAAAGTCAGCACAGAATTCAGCAGTGGGGGTGCACAGGCTGGGAATTGTGCATTTGTCGCTTTCATAATAGCATTGATGGAGAGTGTCTTTTAGCTGCAGTCACTGGGATTGTCACTGGGATCAAAGCAATAATTCCATTCATGGTTGTTGTTGAAACTGATGAGGTAATTAGCTTGTCTGGTTTATTCTCAAAAGTCAAATGATTCAATGCACTAACAGAATGTCTGCCGTGGGCAGCTGGCTCTCACCTTCATTTGGGTTGGAGATTTCCAAATAACATTTGGCCTCTTCAAAGTGCATGGTGGAGACTGTCATTGGTCCCTAGGCAAGTATAAAGCAATGAGCAAAAATCAGGGCCCTCCAAGTTTATGAAAAATTATGAACACTTCTAGTGTGTTTTACTATTATATTGACCAATATGCCATACTGGGTCCATGAGCCAATTATAGGTTGAGTCCCAGTAGTATCAGCAAGGTTCAAGTCCTCCAATCTTTTGGTACAACAAGAGAATAGCCAGATAGTGCCCAGCACGCAGCAGCGTGAGGGCCAGGTCAACTGCCCAAGTCGACCCGACTTCAAGATGGCCATTGGGTATTGAGAAGAAAAAGGAAAAGAGAAAAAGTGGAGAGTGAAGTCGGTTAATGGTACAGCAAAGCTGCAAGAAGAGTGGGATTTTTGCAAATAAAAATCTGAAATTTGTCAGACTTCCACCAGCCCATTACTTGTATGAGATGGTTAGGAGTACCAACTTCAGCAAGGGCAGTGGTGCAACCTGAACGAAGGGAGTGTCCAGCATAAGAGGTGTCTGGGAGGTAATGATGGAACTTTTCCATGAACCAGTCACATAAAGGCATAGAACTGTTGGCATGTAACCAGAGTTGCCAATGAGTAGGAAAACGGCGGTCTCTGGAACAGAGATAGTTGATAAAAGGTTCATATGGATCAATGTCAGAATGAAAGTGGGGGCGTTGTCTGACGATAATTCAATTTCCTTCAAAAAACAGTCTCCTTTGTGACTGGGGAGATCAAAGCCAAAAGCGTGGTCGAACCATCTAACTGTGCTGCGACGAGTGACCTTTTTGAGATTGAGCAGTTTTTTGTTGTCTGGGACTGTAAATTCCACAAGACGCATTAAGGAAAACCAGCCGGTGAGTAACATGGTACGGAATAGTGAATCGTTGTGTGTAAGAGGAGTAGAGAGGAAAAGGATATGCTTTAAATTGGAGATAGAGAGAGGTGATTTCCGATATGCTGGAGACCTGTATAAGCGCTTGCAGCCTTTGAGGGTACGAGCTACTAGCATTGAGGACCTAATTTTCCGAATATCGGGGAAGAATGGTTCGAGTTGATTACAGATTCTAGACAGGTAAGAGTCGACGCTGTCCGGTTTGATACTGCATTTGTTTCTGCACATGAAAACAATATAAAAACTAAGGGAATCAATGGTCAGTTTGATTGGAAATTTATGAATTGAGCAAAAAGTAAGATAGGAGTTGAGAGCTGAGGTGTACGTGGTACTGGTTGAGGTGTTGATTGATGCCCCGGTGGCTATAGAATGTTTGTGAAGGAGCCGTTCAATGGGCCAAGGCTCTCGAGGGGGCTGTCGAGAGCTGGCTGATACTATAACATTCATTTCTTCAACGCCCCCAGCACATGTTGAAGGGGTCCTCTGCTGGGGCTCTCCTTCCACTCTCAATAACCCCTGTTCCATAGTCTGCGATGTGGGCTCGGTCAAGGTGTGAAAATTTGAACACATCGGAGAAAACGATGTCGTTTCGCTGACCAACGAGTTGGCGTACAGCTTTGTCATATGAGATGATACGGCCATGTGCACTTTCATCAATGGTTTCGAAGAGACTTGAGATGTGGTTTTGGTAGAAGTCAAGTTCAGACGTTCTATGAGGGAATGCGAAGACAACGGCTGACTTCCATTTTCCAAAAGCTTTACCCCAGTGGAAGCTGGACATGACTTTCTTTCCAACCTCGGGTTCTCCTTCAAGGTGGAGTGAAATGCCTTCCCCAAGCTTCCGGACTTTCTTTCTACTGACTCTAGCCTCGCTGCTGTAGATGACGTCAAAGCCACAGGCTCGGTCCTCGATGACCTTGGACCATTCGGGTTCAGGAAGTTCAGGACAGTTAAAACGGTTGGTGAGAGTCTGTTTGCTATACTTGGGATCGAGTCGGTAATTCGACGCCATTTTGTGGGTCTTATGGACATCTGCGATTGGTTCTCCAACGTTACGTTCATCATCGGGAGGAAATAATCGTTTATTGATTTTTGTTTTAATACTCGACTTCGATGCTGAACTTTCTTCTTCACTACTGGGTCCATCATACTCATCTTTGTCTCTGCCTCTTCGTTTTCTAGGTCTGAAAGAATTGTTTCGGAAGCCTCCGGGTCCGTTCCCATCGTCTGACGGTTCGGGGCTGTCACCTGGTCCATCACCTGGAGGACCGGCTGCAGTGTTGGGTCGTCGCCCTGGAGAATTAAATGTTGTGGCCCCACGATCATATGCTCTCGTCAATGTCGAGGAGACGTTGGATGAAATTTTCAATGGAGAGATCAACATCGAATCCGGGGTCATCTCGAGAACGTGAGTTAAATAACTCGTAAGGCTGCTGGCCTAGAGATTGAGTTGTTTTGATAATTACTGATGATTTGTTCAAGATTGTCGACGGTGTTGGTGTCAAAGTCGAGCTCGTCGGGGGGTGTTCTCGGTCTGGGTGTTCTTCTTTCATCATCGTTTGGTTCGGAGTTTTGTCGGCGGTCAGAATGTGTTCCTATGATCTCTCCCTCATGTTGAGTCATTGAAAAGGACGATGGAATAGTAGATTCAAGATTTAAAGGACGAAAGAATAACGAGTATTAGACAGCAGTAGGCAAGAAAGAAAGTGAGGAGTGAGGTCACTCTCACTATCATGTAATTAAATCAAGCTGTGTAGTATTAAAAAATTCGGTTATCGATGAAAGAATGGAGAGGTATGGACGCCTATGATCAGGCAGTGACGAAGCTGCCTGTGTTCAGGCCAGTAAGGCATACCAAGAAATAAACCGTCGCCTGCGGTCAGGCGGGGAGCGCTTGTGGTCAAGCGTATACACCTCGGAGAGCCTGTGTTCAGGCAATGAGGTTATGAGAGAACAAAATTTGTATGTGCGAACCTCATATTGAACTTGTGAAAATGAGTTTAAACCCGATCAATGATTGTTCATGGAATTAGAGAGACTCAAAAGTTGACACAGAATATTGTATGGGAAGGTAAGGCTTTAGTGTTGCATTAGCAGCAGCAGATTTTAGGTATCCTTATTCTTTTTCCTGTGACTCCTGTTTTGATATAATCAATTAGTGATTGGTGAATAGTAATTGAGTACAATATATATGTTCACCTCAAACTGACATGGAAGACCAGACGAGTATGGCTTTGTAAATTTTGAGGTATGAAAACCAATTCAATACAGGTCTCATCTCCCTGTGTACTTCTCCAATCCTTGTTCAACCAAAACCAGATTCCCATAAGAGGTCAACATGGACCAATATTAAAAGAAGCAGAGGCATCTGCAGGCACTACAATATATTCCTCAGATGTCTGAGTACGAGTATCCGAGGGTGGTCCCTGAAGTTTCTTTTGAAGACTCATTTTTCTCTGAAGGTGCAGAAGTCTGTTGGTACTGCCAATGAGAATTCAAATCCCATCTTTACTGGAGAGCATTTGCGGCAGCTTTTGACCAATTTCCATACTCACACTAGCAGGTAGTGTGAATGCATTAGACTGCTGTTCAGAATCACACATCTTACCTACTGGCTTCTGTTACCACTTTGGTGCTCTTCAAAGGCTACAGAAACTGCTTAGACATTGCTGCTATAGCTGGCGCGACTAAGTTAGCCGGAGATCACGTTGTGTTATCACAGCTGGCAGTGAATGCTATTTGAGGTCGAAATAGCGGCCTGGAAATATGATACCATATTTTTCCCAACACAACAAAAAAAAACAACACAAATTCTGCTGGAAAATATATCACAAACCAGTAAGATATTTGGGCAATTTATTGCTTCCAAAAACAGTGAATACTTGGCTGTAAAACACACTACATATATTCAAAAATCCAGATATTCATAGGGTTCAAAAGGGCAAAATAGTCGGAAACATCCAGGAAATACTCCAGCATCCTAAACATGACAAATGTTCAGACAGGCATCCATTTTGAATATTTCTGATCCTGGTTCAAATTAACCTAAATTTCTGTTGCTTTAAGTGTTACCTGCTGTGGTTGCACTCAAACAGGCCTCACTGAAATAGATGAAGTATTTTCAACAGGGATCAGAAATATTCAAAATAAATAACCCTCCAAACACTTAGCATATTTAGAATGCTGGAGTATTTCCTGAATGCTCCCAAATATTTTGCCCTTTTGAACCCTATGAATATCTGGATTTTTGAATATATGTAGTGTGTTTTACAGCCAAGTATTCACTGTTTTTGGAAGCAATAAATTGCCCAAATATCTTACTGGTTTGTGATATATTTTCCAGCAGAATTTGTGTTGTTTTTTTTTGTTGTGTTGGGAAGAATATGGTATCATATTTCCAGGCCGCTATTTCGACCTCAAATAGCATTCACTGCCAGCTGTGTATGGTTTCCAGGGTCCCACAATTCGGAAGTTTTCAGTGTAAGGTTCTGACACTGTTCAGTCCGTAGTCGCAACGAACGCAGGGGTGAAATCAGAACATCCAAATACAAATATGTAGCCGTTCCGTATTGGTTAATTCAGACGGATTTTGAAGGAAACGATGGTGAAGGAACATGACGCGCAGTCTGAGAACTGCTGTAATACGGGGGTAGCCGTGGAGTCGGAAGTCTGCCGTGTCTCGGACCTCAATACAACAGATCCGTTCTATAGCGTAGAAACCCGCTGTACAATGCTGGTAAGGCGATGATGCGAAGTAAAAAGACTAAAAATTATCTAATAGCCCGCAGGGCTTATAAAGTGCCGGATCCGGGGATCCGGACTCTGACCAGTTATGTACAACTGCCCATCGCCTTAACGTAATAACAATCACTTCCATCCGTCCCACCACGATGAAGCTCTCCTCCTCTCCACCAATTCAAATTCCTCCACGAAGTAGCCAGCTTCGTTTTAATATCTTGACCTTAATTCTTTGGTATGTTATCCGCCCTTGAGCGAGCGAAGTGTGCTGAATTAAAGCTCATGGATTGTAACAGGTCTTCTCCCAAGAACGTTATCGCTACTCTATCCAACGGCCCAAGCATCTAGATCTCTATTGCCATTTGGACTCTCCAGGGTAGGAGAGGGCTCAGAGACTATACGAACATGCCTGCATCGTTTGGGAAGGCCATGAATATTGAAAAGGAGTCTCCAGACCAAAAGGTTTATTACCTCTGTCTCTTTGAAAAAAAAAGCACCCAGTGATCGGAGGAGCCTGACTCGCAGATCCTGGCTTCCACCCCCCTCCCCCCACTCTATGGCACTGACGGCAAACCGACGGCTGGAGGCAAGCCGACATTCCGACCCTTGTGAAGGGAGAAGTGACCATCTTATCTGGAACAAGTTCCAAGGCTGAACAAAAAAGAACCAAGTACCAGCTCACTCGGTAGATAGTTTTTGCAAGTTCGAAGACGAGGATCCAAGTCCCCGCCTGTGCATAAGAAATTTTGGATGAGTATACATGAGTCAGTACTACAAGCGGGAATGCCGTTCAGCTCTTCGAACGTCTTCCTTCTAACCCTGAATTTATTAGCCTCTCATTCTTCAGGGATGGGAACAGACCCCAAACTTTATGTTATAGCTACAGCATCGATCACGACAAGCTCGGGATATGACGCAGGTGTATATTTAGACTTACACTTGGCCGTGCTGTGGAGATTCGCGCCTCTTGCCAACTTTCGAGCGGTTTTGATACGTAACTTGGCAGGATATTCGCTTCATCTGGCGATCAGTGTATTGCTAACTTCTATATAGACCCCTACTTGTGGAGCCCTCGCCCTTTATTTCACCCTCACGCTGCTACCCAAAACCAGGGTCCTTTATAGAGCTACCCCCCCCCTTCAGTACAGCGCATCTCCCTGTTATGATGAATTCGTCGACAGCTCAACGACGTAACGAGCTCAGCGCGCTAGAGTCCAAACGCCTCCTCGAGCTATCCACAATCCGATCTCAACTCGACGAGCTCACACCCATAAACCTTTTCCTTCCCAACGAACTACTCTGCCTCATATTCTCCTTACACAACGCTGAATTTTACCTCAATAAACGCCGACCCTCCGCATTCGCGTTCACACAAGTCTGTCGGAAATGGCGTATGTTGTCGTTGAGATTGTCGACTTTGTGGTCGACGATTGACTTGTGTAACCGTCCACATGCCTCATTTTGTCTGTCGAGGGTGGGGGAAAATCCGGACATGTTGATTTCGGTGGTGGCTAAGACCCCTTCTGTACAGTTTGAGGGGAGCTTTGAAGGGATGAAGGATAGGATCAAAAGTGTCGATGTGATGTTGTTCCCGAATTGTATGGTCAAGTTTTTTGGCAGCCTAGTCGAGGTCGCAGATTTACCAGGGGGTCACCGCACGGTCCGGGAAGAGACACAAATCTCAGCTTGGAATCAGGTTCTTCAACTCCGACTTGAAAACCTGACGCATCTCAGTCTGAGGATTCCGTCTATATCTGAACCGGTGGATCTTTCGTTTTTGAATGTGGGCTCAGTGACGAATTTAGTTTTGGCGGGGGTGAGAGTCAATTGGGGATCTACGGGTTCAAAATTGAAGGTGCTCAGGTTGAGTCGGCCTTTTGGTCCTCCTTGTGCTCCTCTGTTGGAAGACTTGTTAGAGATTATTGAGAGAGCGAGTGGGATGTTGGAAGAGGTGGTGTTGGGGGATTTTGATTCCATGTTTGGTGTTTCTGCTGGTGGTAACTTCTTCTCCCCGGCGATGAAGATCAATACCCCGCTCTTGCGGAAGCTCACTGTTGTATCAAAAGACCGGGAGTTTGTGGATTCGATTGTCTCTGCTTTGAGTTTCGGCTCAGATACGCAGGTGACTGTGAGATGTAATGGCAAAAGCATGGGATTGGTTAAAGGGGTGTTGGTTGAGGTGGACAACCCGCCGTTAAGGTCGTTGCCTTCTAGTGATATGTTGAGTGTGATTGGGTATCTCAGTGATGGTTATCCTCTTTATTCTGGCGGAGAATTGTAATTTGTTGTATCGCAGGTATTCTCCCCTTTTCGGTATCAGATCTTGTACTTATCATCCCCAAGTGAAAATTCAAAGGCAGGACATTGGATATCACAAGACTACAGTCTTTCCAGGCTCCTTTACTCATCCCTGTTCTTTCACACAAACCCTCCAGACTCACATTAATACAGGCACCCAATACACTCTAACATTTCAGTTTGTCCTCAAAAAGGAAGGCCCTCACATTGAGTTCTCAATAATATGATTATAGTATGTACTGCAAAATTGTATCAGTAATCACAGTTTCTTAAGACGGTATATTTTGCATGACTTCGAGCCAATCAAAATCAGCATTTATTTGATGAAAACCATAATTGGATTGTGTAAAATGTGAAAAGGTCTGAAATCACCATAAGATATGCTACATCACACCTACCAGATTAACTGATGTAGCATGCGGTGAACACCCATGACAGGTGTGTAAAGGAGCAGGGAAATCACTGATAAGGCTCTTGAACTGATTCTTTTAATCTTACATATTCCCCCTTTCAGTAGCAGTTTTTACCATACATTATTCAATTATATGTATTATACAAAAGTAACCATTGATTGCAAATAAGTGAGTAACAGAATTTCACCAAACACACCTATAATTTGACTGTGTAAAGGAGTGTAGAAAGACTGAGGTATCAGGATATCCAAAGTCCCCAAATCAGAGAGTCTTTTGGTTCTCCCCATTGGTGTGGCACCTTCAAGGATTTTGATCCAGATGAATACATTCTAGTGTAAACCTATTCCGATCGCATCAGGAGCCCTAACACAATGTTAGTACTTTACATGCACCATGCAAGAACAAAAGAAGCACCCATTGAAAATCATGTCAAGTTCCATTGATCTGAATATAAGAAACCTTTCTCTTCAGAGCATTGGTAATCAAGCCCATGCAGATCAGTTTGCATAAAATGGCCCTGGTTCAATTGAGGAAAAGTCTCAGTAAAATATCACACACCTACTGCTTATTTGGGTTCTGAAACAGTCCATTGAACTCAGTATTATGACGGCAAAAGCCTATAATATACTACATATTCCTTAACGAGTGCTTAGAGAATAACATTCAGATAGGTGGAATGACATTGAAGACAGCTAATACTGTTGTTGAGCTACTAACTGAACAGAAAGGCATGCAGCCTATATAGAAAGATCCTGACTTTGAGGAAATCATGTTTCACTCAAAGTTGTTGAGACCATGAGAGAATGTACATATGAAGACACCTTTGTGGGTCTTATTCCTCCGGTAAGTAGTTAAACTATTATAAGTGCCTTCTTGTGAACTTACTTTTGCTTAGGTTTGCATGAGTAGCCAGTCATTATGGGCTTTACTGTTAAATGGGGGCATTTGACCAGATACAAAGTTGCTTTTGTGTACTCACAGGTTAACAACTCTGTTGTAATGGCTCCTTTTTATGTTAGATACCTGACTAGTGTGCAAACCAATATATGTGGGTGTGGCTGAACTGAAAGGTAATTGGCGTCACCAAGGGACGCCGCTACAGGAATTGTCCTATTTGTTAGCCAACAATATCAGGCCAGGGTGCCATGTGCGTGTGACGATACGCGTCACGGCATTCTAAAACAGTGGGCGTATGTCGCTCTAATGATCGAAGACTGAGAACCGAGAAGTAGTACCTACTATGTGCTTTCCCCAGTTTTTGCCATTTTCCAGAACCCCTACTACTCCCTGTCCTAAACAATGAATCGCTTCCGAAATTTTTCACTTCGTAACACCACCTCGACCTCGTAGCCCAATACCTGCTCGGGCGAGCATAGAAATCAACCTTCCACGTCACGTAACTGAAGCACAGGTATGTAGAATGTTTGTATTGACTCTTCTCTCACCTGTCTGCGCGCCGTAGTTAGCGCTACTCTATCTTTATCAGACTTTATGTAGAAGACCACGGTGTAAGTAGCAGTAGGCCGAAGGAAACCGATGTAGAGCTATGCTTTCTCTGGAAGGTCCCTTTTCTGCTGAGTTTCTTTCGGATACACATGACTTCATGGACTTTTCTAGGATTTTCAAGGGCGGAAAAGTAATTGTTACAAATCACAATTCCTTCCCGGAATCAGCATCAAGAACGAAACTTTTATCCGCTCCGCCTTTGTTCACTACATGATTTAGTGGTGTTGGCAGAATGCGAAGCGGGTCGGCAGAGAATGGCAGAAACAATAAGCACCAGTAAGTGCTGGCCATGTTGTTTCCATCATAATGGTCATTCTCACTCGCTTTTTTGGATAAATGGGTTTCAAGGCTGCCATGATTGAACAGATGGGGTGGGCAATATCTTGATAATGTCAGATTCATTTATGTATAGTACAAAAACCCAAATACAGATTTTTGAGCCCTCCTGATCCCAACTCTTGACCATCTTATCATCCCACCAGGCCAAGCCTTTCATCTGTTCATCTTAGAGCACCTTAAGGAACAAGGAGCTGTATTCGGTCACCAATGGGGTTGTCAAGTTAAGAGACCACTTGATGATATCACACCAGCAGCCTATTGTGAGGGATCGCAGTGACGGATAAACCTCGGCAGGGGTCTTGACTCGCATAGAGTCAGTGGTAAGCTTCTTTTCCTTTCTTGAATATTCTTTCATGACTCTGACGGCTCCGAGACTAGTGTAGAACAGTATATAATTCGCCTACTACATACTTTTCCTGTACTTACTTTCTTACCTCTGAAATACTAGCCAAGTATTTAACCTTCTGCTTCACAGCAAGATTTTGGATCAGACCAACGAATAGACGCGAAAGCTCATCGTTACGGTCTACGACTTTCTCTTTGATAGACGCGTGAGCTCATCATCGAGAAAGAAATACCTTTATTTCATTTATCTACGCGTGAACATAGTGTGAGCGTCCCTGAACCCAGATCCTTCACACCTATGCAGAGGAGGTCAAAGTAGTCTGAGACAATGACAATGAAAATTGGGCAGTTTCAGACACTCTGGTGTTGGAATTTGGGCACGGTGCAACTCACCTGTGCGAGTCCCTTCGCGGGGATTCTACAGCATTCGGTACGACTCAGAGCGCAATGCTCACTTACCAATCATATTTGTAATTACCCCGCTACCTTACTCATCTATGTAGATACTTTCTAGATACTTTAGTAGGTATTTAAGCAGAATAAAAATACCTGCTAGAGCTTCGGTTTGCTCTAGCTCAGACAACCTAACAGTTCAGACAGTAGAACAAACCGCTCTCATTATCTGTGCTCACACCTCAAATTCTCACATCTGGGACTGTAAAATAGTGACATGTACAAAATAGCTGTGCCGATTGTAAAAAAAAAATAGAGTTCAATCAACTTTTTGCCGCCCGTTAATTCTGCCTGGCAGATATCAACTGCCATTCTTCTCGGCAGAAAGGTCTGAAAGTATATCTGCCATCACCACTAACACGATTACTTTTTTTTCTTATATGTTTTGGCAACCTGCGTGGTTGCGCAACTCACGCTTTTTATCGTTAGACCTTCCATTGCCCGCGCAGTTTCGACTACCTCTAAATGTCAAGGGCTGTGAAGGCACCAAGGTCTCGTTTGGCAAAGTTGGTGACAAGGAGCGCTCGAAGACCAAGGATCCTCATGACTCTGCTGCGCGTGTCAACCCGACAACAGTGAAAAATCACAAACTTGACACTTTTCTCTACCCACATTGATCATAACTTGATGGTCCCGCTATATAACCCTATGCCGGTCAATTCACTAGAGTAGGACGTTGACGCTTCCGGGTCCCAGCTTCGGCTGCGGACTACTTCTTTTCTATTCATTCAGCGTACTGACTCAAGCTTGGCGCGCCATATGAACGGAGCTTTTCATTCGAGAGCTCGTTCGTTGTTCATCCTTTACCTCTCATTTTCTGAGAATGCGACGCTTCGGCGGCTTCATTTCCATCGTGCTCGCTGCGGATGCGGCCAGCTTGGCTCAGGGCAAAATGTTCCATTGGCCTAATCGCCAGATGGAATGGGTCGATACTACCATTTTCGAGCTGAAATTTTTTGAGGCTACAGCTCTCAATTGCGCAAGTAGAGACAACACGACGGTTGCGGCTCAGTGGATTCGGGTGGTGAGTTGACCTGCACAGAGGAACATGTAGTAGACTAAAGACGTTTATCCATTCTACGCCAGGCATTCCATGATATGGCTACTCATAACATCGACGATGGAACCGGCGGCTTAGATAGTTCCCTTATTTATGAGTTTGATCGTCCAGAGGTTTGTGATTTTTTTGATTTTTCAGTCTAGATATTTGATATTTCTACCGTCTCTTTACAGAACATAGGATTGAACAGAAGCATCGGCGATTTCATTGGTTTTGGATCTCGAATGTTTGGTTGTGAGTTCTTGTCCCCCACTCTCCCGCCTTTCGGTTTGTCAAATTTTAACGGCTCTGTATCAAGTGGCGGATATGATTGCAGCCGGAACGGTAGTCGCAAGTTTGGAATGTGGTGGACCACACATTCCCTACAGGATTGGACGGATCGATGCAACTGGACCGGGAGGATTTGGAACCCCTGAACCTCAACATGATTTTGCGACCCTGATGGAATCCTTTAGGAAACAGGGATTCAGTCAGTCCGAGATGATTGCGCTCACTGCTTGTGGTCATGCCTTGGGTGGTGTTACGCAACAGGACTTCCCTGACATTGTTAAAGACCGACCATTCCAATTCTTCAAGGGGAAGACTACAATGTTCACGAATGGAGTGTGAGTGTTGGTGCCGTGACCCCAAATTTGATATCACTGACCTTGACGATCACAGTGTTACTGAGTACATCGATGGGACTACTGAGAATCCTCTCGTCAATGGAGCGAACGCTACCATGCACTCTGACCTCCGAGTGTTCAGCAGTGACAGAAACGCTACAATGCAAAGGTACGATCTTACCTTTAGAACATTTGGATAAGCCCGGGAACTAACTTTATTGGATGTAGCCTATCCTCTCCAGAGGTTTTCAACAATACTTGTCGCGACCTCTTTGAGAGAATGATCAACACCGTACCTTCCTCCGTCACACTCTCGGATCCCATTGAACCCTGGGATTACAAAGTTGGAGAAGCGCGTATTTCAGTTGCGAATGACTCTGATACGCTAGTCATGCAGACCACTCTTAGGGTACAGATGGATTCATGGTTTCTATTCTTCCGCACGTTGACTGACGCTCGTTCCTTACCGCCGATCGTCAGCTTTTAGACGTCAAAGAAAATTTTAACAGAGAGGTCAAGCTGGTCTGGCTTGACAAGGACGGATCATGCTCTCAAGGAAACTGCACTTCGTTGTCGTCCAGTTCCTTCATCATCAACGGTACCACTCTCTTCCGGAGGGGCTTCGAAAAGACAGCCATCCAGTACAACTTTGCAGTGAACGACGTTGATCCTGTTAAATCCATCAAGAAGTTTTGGTTCGAAATTGACGAAAAGGACGGTTCGAAGCCTACGATTGTCAAGAACGATGATGGGGAAGGATACGTGATCGCTCAGGACGATGTACTTTTCGATATTACGCGAAGTATTTTGTACGCCAATGACTTGACAATCACCAACTTCACCTCTGATGTGGTAATTGCCGTACGTGATCCATTCTTTCTCCGAGATTCCAACCGTACTAAGTTCCTCTCACGCATGTTGTATAGGTCAAAGAAAGTATCGTTGGGCAGACCACCGTGCGAGTTGAAACTGCCAATTCCTTCCTCATCCCGTTCAAGTACGAGGTTTTAGAACCTCAACCAGATGCTCGTTTCAAAAACACTGCTGGATATACGTTCCTTTCGTTCAAGCCCACTGAGTACCTTACCAGTGCTTTTGACGTTTACCTCGGTGAAGTTGCTCCCGAGAATCTCAGACTACAGTTTGCACAGGTGTTTGAGGCACGGAACCAGGTGTATGGACCTTTGCCCTGATACTTGATAGTTGAACTCTTTTCATTCTCTTCACATTTGGATCTTTGATCTGGATCCTTTTTGCTTTTATAGACTTTTTAGGATAATGATAGTAATCATATGGACGATTTCCAACGATTTGGGACTTCGGGACGCCTAGGCACCTCGATTCATCGATATTGCCTGACTCATTTTCCAAACCTTGTCCCAACTCGGCTCGGTGTCCCTTGTTACCGAACATGTAGGTGTGAGTATTTCTATAAAATTGGCAAGCAGTTTCAAGAAATGCGTGAACGGAATAGTTACCAAAACTTTACGATCTAGTCTTCTGCCCTCCCACGATGTTAACGGCGATGTATTTTCGTTCAAAGAGAGATCCACTAAGAAGCCACACTAAGGAACAAGGAGAATCGGTGGGTACGATAACGATAATCTGATCGATGTCCCGTGTTCACTTTTGAAAATGGGGTGGCTGTCATGTCAGGGTAGAACTATTACACCACTGACTGAAGGATGAAATGTACTGCGGCTTGTCTACGGTTGCCGAGTACCATTTGGACTCTGGTTGAGTGAGAACGTGTTGATTCCCCGCAGGTCTTACACCACAGACCGCCTTCTAGACTGAGCTTATAATTACTGCACCACCGAGTTTCCTATTGCTTTAAAACATATCTTGTAGAATTTAAAGAATGACATTACTCAGTGAAGGATACACCATCTAAAATGACCTCTTAGAATCATTAGTATGGCCTTTTCCCGACTTTTTGAGCAGTTTGCGGGACGGCAACTCAGGCTGCGGTTCCGGGGTCAAAGCCTATAATGCCACGGTCAGTTTGAGTAAACTTCCACACTAAGCCCCTCGTTTTGTCATTTTTCTTGGGGACAAAAATCAATTACGTTCCAGATGTAGACCTGTTGACAGTTGGTTTACCATGGCTAGATTGATTGCTCAACTCGTTATGATCATGCTGGCCATTACTTCACATTTCAAACTCTCTATACGTTATTCCTGCTCAAGTCTCATTGTTGCCAGCTCATTATCTATTTTTCTCAACTTTGGACATGCTTGTTTTACTGCGGAGTTTTGGTCCTAGTTGAAAATTCATCTTGTCTTTGGTTCCGATTTCTTGTAACCTTGCATTACAACTTGAATCACAGATTCAATCTTTACTATGATGAGTCGGCTCCCTCATTTTCATTATTGGCTACGGCATGGCACAGCATGCTGTGGCATGTTCTTCTTTACATGTAGACTCTAGGCTCCTGAACACAACCCGTGCTGGATATCAACATGATGATCCGGAACCGCAAAAAGGTCTCACCGGAGGTAACCTCCCGACCTCAGCAAGCCAATCGCAATTCCGAAAGTTTAGAACCGGTCACAAGCTGTTAGCCATCCATCTGTATCCAAAATTTCTTTGAAACGGTCGCAGGTCATACCCCCATCCGGACTGACTGAAATAGGTCGGTACTCCCGAGTGTCCGTGAAATCAATGGCCTGTGGTATTACGGATCCTGCCTTTTGGTTCCGACCCGTGTCAGTGAGACTTACACATTTGTTCACTTTCTGCCGGGTGCAAATGACATTGCTCTGCTACAAAGCAGTAGTGGATTTGATTTCTGCTATTGATTCTCTCAGAATAGTAAATTGTTATAAGGGAGAACAGACAGGTCATAAATCATTTACAGGGTCTCTCAGATCTTATTTATTCCTTCATTGAGGGGCTCTTAAAAGTCGATGGAGCATCTTTTTTGGGATTTGGCTGCTTTGTCCTGCAAAAATAAAAATTGCCAGTTGACTTGATCTGAATTGTGAAGGTACTGATGTCTGATAAAATCGACGGAAAGTTTGGATATTTCAAGAGTTGAGAACTCCACAGGATCAAAAAACTAAGATTAGGATGAGCATTAACCTACTATGGACCGATCCACGGATCATCGCAAGTTCCGTAGACTCCCTGATGTACATGCTACGGTAACCGCAAGTATCTCAGCTCATATTAGGCACTTCAACATTGGAAGAGGCCAAGTTATATCCTATACACCATGAGCAGCATAATGACATAACAACATATTCTAAAAACATAGTGAGAGTTTCAAATTGATATCTCAATAATTATCACTCCCAAAAAACATGCAGCAACAGGTCCTATAACAGGAACACTAATAAATGAAAGAAGCCATGATAAATAGCAGGATAACAGTTTAACAAGAATCTTGGAGTCCCTCAATCTCCAAACGTCGATCAGAAGGCTTATGCTTCCCCTCCACTCCCTCTTCTCAATTCCTATAGTGTGAAGTGAGTGGATGGAATGTTAGAGAAGAATTCTTTTAGAATGGCGGGGACGGCATGAGGTTATTCGGGAGGGTGAGAAGTGATGACCTCGATGACATCGGGAGTAGCTCTCTGAGCCCTCCCACTCGGCGGAACTTGTTTCCCCCCTTTTGATTGTTATGGGAAGTTGCAGAATGCAGAAGCCTGGTCATTGACGAGAACTGTACGGTTGCGGCTCGCCCTGGCTTTACGCGTGTTGGTGCGCCGAGATTCGAAATTTGCCCAAGTATTCCGTGGAGCCCGGTTCAAAATATCCAACTAAGATGTATTGTATAGAAGAAACCTTGAAAGACGTTGAAATTGGTATCTGGCGCCTCGGCACCGTGTTGATCGTGGCTCCATTCATAATTTGGGTGCGAAAAACCTAATGTGTAACATTGTCAACGGACTTGGAACGATGTTGATTGTTGGAGTCACCACAACCCCGCCCAGCTCCCCCGCTTACGCGAGGTTTTCTGGCCGTATAAAAGAAGAGACCATTGAAGTAACTTCAATCCTCATTTCCCCACTGCTGCACGGACAAGAAACAAGGATCTTCAAGTGATGTAAGTTGTTCTAGTTGCCACGGTTGAACCTGACACTGAGATATATTCAAGTACCATGCCCACCCACCACTATCGAAAGGATGGCGGCAAGCACCCGCACATGGCACTCTACACTGGATATCTTCCAGAGAATCTTGCTATCTACCGCAAGTTTCATGACGATTTAGCTCAGAATCAGGCCACGTCCGGTCCCCATAAGCCTGCTGTAGAAGCATTCAAGCAGGCTATCACTAGCGAAAAGCTCTTGTATGATCTTTTCCAGCAGATCTTTCTCGAGCGTGATCCCAAATACGTGTACGAGAACCAGGTATGAAATTTCAGTTTTATCATCCGCATTTCTCGGATCAATTGATTTATTTATCACTTAGGCCAAGGACTTTGAGGACTTGCTGCATAAGCTCGACGTCATCGTGGCGGGTCCTCCGAAGTTCTATATCGCCAAAGACGATGATGGCAAAGAGATTGGTGAACCTATCGGCGTTCCCATTTATCTCCTATTCGACAGCCTCATCAACACGCTGGCTGCATTCGATTTGTTCCGAAACCAAAGCTTTAACGTCGCCATGAAGGGTTTGTTGGACTCCTGGGGCCGGTATCTTACCACCGACGATTCCAGAAAGACCCTCAATACGACGGCAGAAGGTTGGTTCAGCCAGGCGTCCGTCCAGAAACTCGAGGAGAAGGGTCGCGGCTCCTTTGTCAATACCTACCAACTTCGTAACTCTGACATAGAGAAGGGTTACGGATACTACTCCTGGGACGACTTTTTCACGAGAAATTTGAAAAACGAACACATCCGTCCAATCAACAAACCCGGAGACGACCCAAGCATTCTCATCCATCACGCCTGTGAATCCACACCCGTTCGTATCGCACACAACGTCCAGCTTCACGATCGTTTTTGGCTCAAGTCTCAGCCATACTCCTTGTACGACATGCTCAATAGAGATGAGAAAAGGGCTAAGCAGTTTGTTGGTGGAACGGTTTATCAATCGTTCTTGAGCCCTCAAGACTATCACCGCTGGCATGCCCCTGTAGATGGCGTGATTGAGAAGGCGGAGGTGGTGTACGGAACGTATTATTCTGCTTTACCTGACGAAGGTGCTCCCAAGGACGACCTGGTTCTTCATGAAGGTGTTCCATTTGGTGCTTTCCTTCGATCCCAGCCATGGTTGACGTTCGTCTGCACTCGTGCTTTGATCTACATCAAAGCAAAGAGCCCAAAGATTGGAACGGTATGTTTCATTGGGGTCGGAATGGTGGAGGTATCAACGTGTGATATCACTGTGAACGAGGGACAGGAAGTCAAGACTGGGGATGAGCTTGGGATGTTCCATTTTGGTGGTTCGGGACATTGTCTTATCTTCCAGCCGGAGGCTAAAGTTGTCTTGGATTTTCCGGAAGTGCAGCCGCAGGAAGTTGGAGGTCCGATGGTTCCGCTCCCTCCTATTTCTGGATTTGTCATGGGAGAGGATAAGAATCCTATTTATGGTAAGCATGTCTGGGTGAACGCACTTATCGGACATTCAGAAGCGTAGTGATCTGTCAGCATGAAAGTGAGTTTTCCGTTTTTTCTTTCGTTTGGGTACTCTTTTCATTTGACGTCATCACTGTAGGACGTTTTTTCTCCCGAGGTTCAAAGTCTGTCCGTGTCCGCCTATTTCTGCCTTAACCCACACTTTTCATATGAATAAACCAAAGTTGATCTTGTAACAAGTACTTGTCTGTCCTGTATCATTCTATCGAATCAAAATCATATCATTGTTCATTGTCATTTGTTTGAGTACAATACCGTAACCCTTGGTGTTTTTGCTTCTTTTCCTCCGGCAAGTTGTGGATTCAAGAGGCTTAGAGTATCATACATCTTTTTGGCAACATTCAGAGATTTTCTCTCGTCACTAGTTCTTACTCAGAATCCCCACTGTAAGCATGCTGCTTGCCAATCTTGTGGCCCTCCAGCAGAGGTACCTGCGAGGTCCTTACATAATGCCCGGTAGTCAACAGTAACAACTGTTGATTATGTAGCCTTCTGGTGTAGAGGTTTGTGCAGCAGGCACTGCACTCTTTCCCACCCACTTTACTACTCATTAGCTTACTAGAATTCCAATCTATTAGATGTCACTGGATTCTGACACAAATCTAACAGTACTGTCATGGTACTACTGGGTGTCTAAGTTATTGTCATAAGGCACAAACTCTAGGACAGCGCGGACTCTGACTCAACTATTAAAACAACATATACTACAATGACCCTGGCCTGTATAAACTACTAAAGATTTCAAGAAATGAATGACTGTTCAGTATCGATCCAGAATTTCTCCCATACAGTTCATCTCAACAAACTGAAAGATAAGCACTCTCAATTAAGTTTTCTGGGTGAACTATATGATCCATACTAGTACTCAGCTTGTGCCCTACATAGCTTATCTGTGCTACTCATCTGTACTCAGCCCTATATTCTATCCATGCTTGATTTTCACATATTCTCTCTGTGCAGTCTCTATCAACATTACCAGAGATGTACCCCAGTTCAAGGCCAATCCTTGTTTTGAAGCCTGGTGAACCCTTTGAATTTGTATAGCACCATATGCTTTATACCATCACTACATCAGTAATTACACTGGGTGCAAGACAGGATAACTGAACATGAGTTATTGTAATTATTATGCTAATATCATTTTAGAAAATATACCATACTGCACGTGAGTTATGCTGACATTGTGATAAAAATTATGCTGGTGGCATGTTGATGTTATGCTAAATTGGGACCTAACATTAGCATAACTTTTATTATAACATCAGCTTAGCATTTGAATAACTCACATGAATTATGGTAGATTTTCCAAAATAAGGTTAGCATAAATAACAATTAGTGTAGGTTGTGTTGAGCTATTCTGTCCTGCATCCAGTGTTAGGTAAAAACAATTATGAACTTAGTGGACTTTTTGACTTTTTCCAAAAGTCCCTACAATTCTCTGTGAATGTTAGGCATGGGAGAGGAAGGAAGTCACTGCCATTATTGAGTACCTTGAGGTCCATAAACTCACTGCCAGTAGTGAGGAAGTGGAAGTGTTGCTGCTACTGTTGTTAACAAGGCATTGGCTGAGTTATTTTTGTGTGCCTATGCTGTAAATGGACATAGCCTTATTATATATGGCTTTTCTGAGATTATCATGTAAGTTGAATTAACAAAACTAACTCAAAAGATGCTATATGCAAGTGGGGCTCTGGCATTGTCAAAGGTTCCACACAGGGAAATCTGATTGAACATGAGATACACCAAATAATAGACTTAGAACTTAGTCTAGAATGGGGTGTGAGGTTATATAGGTTTAGGTAGGTTTAAAAACAGTCAAGCAGAGACAGAAAACAGCAAAACAGTCAGAACAATGTCTATAAGAGACTTGAACTGGTATATGACAGATCAGATCAGAACAGCACAGTCAGACAGAGTCAGAATGACCAAACAACCACTCAGGATGCTTATAGTCACAGACGAAACAACAGACAGGACAGAACAGCAGTAATGGGCAACAGACCCAACAGTAACAGACAGAGACAGAACAGTGAGGGCAGCAGACCCTTAAACAGTATCAAATTCAGTCAGAACAGTGCCAGTTTCAGTTCAGATTCATTATATATTAGTTCTGAGATCAACTCAAGAACAAAGTTCAGATTCAGGTTCACTGACTTCACATCAGGGCAAGTTCTTATCAGGGTTTTATCAGGTAAACTCTTGGACAGCTGTACAGAAGGTCCTACATGTTTCAGACCATCATATAGCTTTTAGTCTCAAAGGGTAACTGTCATATATACCCACAAACTATGATAGCATTTGAAGCCTACTAGTAGTCTGTAGCTATTAGATGCTTCATATAACAGAGTACTGCTTTAACTGGCTGCTCGGGGCTCACACCAGTTCTTATATAGCCATGTTCTCTTTGCCTTATATTCAGGATGTGGCAAAATCAGTTTATTTTGGGTATCTAGTATTACTGTCACTACAATGACATAGAGCCTGAATAAAAAGATGCAAAAAAGGGCCAAAAATCTCTGACCCCAATTACTGATGTAGAATTCATTTTCTTTATGGGTAAACACTTGTTTAACAATACAAAATGAGAGTTTCCAAAACAAAATACTGATGGATACATCATCAGTAATTGGGTAAGAAGATTATTGACATTTCAGACTTTTTTACATTTTTTTGTGGTTTTTTTACTGTTCTTATTGGATGATAAAGGATGAAAGAAGGAAACTTACTGCCATTATCAAGCACCTTGTGGACCTAGAGCCAAGGGCCAGTGGTGAGTTAGTGTGAGTGTTGCTGTTGGCATTGTTGACAATGTGTTCGACATCAGCTATTAGAAATGGCCTCTGACATATGCCATTTCAGGCCAAAATAGGTGAAATAATCCCCAAAAACCAAAATCTTTTCACCCCAATTACTGATGATGTACAGCAATCAATTTCTTGTTAGATATTATAGCTCATAGATATTTTATATCCATGTTTACTCTTTGCAGCTTTCCTCCCTTTCCAAGCCATATCTGGCTCTAAACATACACCATCACTTTCAATAAAATCTAGAATACTGTACCTTTCATCATTTTCTTGACTCACCATATTGAGAGGTTGTTGCTCAGGTGGGCAATGAAGCTGAGAATTATGATAGATCTTGGTGGAGATGATAAATTGACTTAGACTGCATTAATAATAAGTAACTATCTGGTATATCTTGAGAAGAAAGAGTTAGATTTGGTTTAATGGAACAGGACACTCATATTGCTTTAGAAGACAAAAGGGTTTTATGATTTAATTTGACACAGGGATCCTCTGGAACAGTATTTATGAATTCGGAATGAAATGTAGAATTTGTTCTTTTTCAGACTGGTAACAGTCCCATCATTCCCATCATGATTGTATGTTAAGCTGGCCTCCAATGATTGGACAAAACTGCTTAACTCCTTTTGCACCACTCTTTTTCTCTCATTTAGATATCTGCAGCCTTTGGATTTTAATTATTATATCTCTAATTACACTGATAAATGAACATTCTCCTTACTAACAGATGAACAGAACAGAACAAGGGGTGAGATTGAGTTTGCCCTCTGTGAGTTGAATGCTTGGATTAAACTCAAATGGAGATCATCAATTATGAATGGAGATAACAGAGGGGAAAGTCGGAGGAGCAATTTCAGCCTAACTAGATATCCACAATGTGAGATATGTGCCGGGGCATATTGTTCCTACCAACACAGAGCATGGCGCTGACAATGCCATTTTTCTGAAGTAGTCGTGGTCTCAACCCTTTATTAATCTAGTCAGTAGTTATATTTACGTGCTCAGTATACCACAACCTCTTCCCAAGATAGCGAAGAATGGGACTTAAGTACAAAAACCACGCCACCACTATTCTACTTCACCAGCTCTACATACATGTTCACATTTCCGGCTAGAAGAGTGTACTTGGAATTGTTCTTGATTTTGGCCTATGAGATGGTCAGCTGGGTCTCTGAAGCTTTGGAGACTTGAAGGGGCATTTACACACCTTGAGATTAGCCCTCTTGTCAATCTTGGCACAGAAAACCAAGTCATGTCAGCATTCAAGTGGAGTTCCATGATGGTGAAGGTATGTTCTCTGGAATCTGCCAGAATGGTAACAATGCCTGAACTCTGAACGTTGCACTAACATCACCCTTGGATGTCACTTCCATGGGCAGCCACCATTGGCAGCGATGGTGGTGGTATTTTGCGAAGAGTAAAAAAATTCAAACTCCAAAATGCTGCCAATATGACCTTGCAAATCTTGGGGGGGCCATCCTCACATGACTACATTGCAAGTACTCAAGCCTGTCTATTTGCAAGACAACAAACCATATAGCAGTATTATAACTATAGGCAGCAAAGCCATCCTCCCTGTTATAATGAACCCTGTAATTTTGTGGCATAGCTAGATATAATAGGGCACCATGACCAATAATAACTTGCAAATTTCTTGTCAATACATATATGCCAGTCATTACCAGACCGTCACCTTGAGCCAGATTTGGAATTAATTGACTGAACAACCTCTGCTGAATATCTTATTCAACCATAAGGCTTGTGGGTGGAAAGCTTCTGGTTTCAACCTCCTGAGTGACTACATAACCCAGCATACACAACAGAATCTCTCTGACAATCTGAGCATTCTCTCAATTGATGGTAGCATCTTTGTCTATCTCAAATCAGAACAGGGCTTGCATCCAAATCCCAGAGAATGAATTTTGGAATCATTGATTGACATCCTGGATACCAGTTGATTGTGGTGCATTTTTTTCTATTGAAATCTACATAGATGAAGTTGATGGTAGCATTCATAGCACTATCCCTGTTGCACATCTATATATTCCAGTGTGATCTGAATAGTTAGACAGTGATCACACGTGATGACCACTATCTAATAAGCCATAAATGTCATAAATCAGGCAAAATGTGTGCTCCTGAATAAATACTCCAAGATCTTTAAGATATCTGTTATTCTACTAATTTCCACCATTAGAGCCCCTGCATACATTTAGTTTCCCTCTATTCCCTTCCTCTAGTTTTTGTTAAGTATCCTATGCACTTTAAGCTCTTCAAGATCTGGTGGTACCCAAGGTATTTTTCATGCTCTGCTCCCCATGCTCTTGTTGAAAGAACTTCTGTCAGTGCTAGATACAATGTAAAATATGAAACTTTGTTAGGCTTAGTTTGCTCATTAAAACCAGTGTATTCCCATCCAAACCCTTGGTGTCTTTCTGTTGAAGTATTAGCTGATGGATGTTACTGTAGTCACTCAGCAGCTACTATTTCAACATTCTATCTCTATTGTAGTATGGACACCAATCAGATCTGTTATTATACTATAAAACTAGAATAGTTAGCTTGAAATTGATTTTCTTTTCTGCCTTTTTTTGTCATCCACAGTTCAGGGTTCCCTTTAGCAAGAGGTTACCCACTTGTTCATAATGAATCTTCTACACTTTTGACACTGTTAAGTATGTTCTGATATTCAGGATATTGTTGCAAACCCAGTGAGCTCAATTATGTTTTCAGCCCACTTCAGGCAAGCATAACAAAATGAGAGAGAAACTCCACCTCAATAGAGGAGTCTTTCAGAGGAAAATACAGAAAATGATATCCACATCTCACCCAATGTTCATTGTCAGGCTTGTGCTTGAGAGATTGACCATAGGGATAGTGGTGGTGGAGAAGTATAGGCCTTGTTGGGCTGGAGTTTATGAGAGGCAATGCACTGGTCTGGATGGTGAATAGGCTGCAGCATTCATAAATTCATTGTTCTCCTCTCTAGTCTCTGGATCTGTTTTTGGATCCTGTCACGAAGTGTGTACTATTTTCATCTATCTTCATATGATCTCTTTTCCTTTCACTACGATACACAACCATCCCCGTTTCATCTCCTGATTCTATCTTTATTCCACTGCTTTCCGTTACTTTCCATGACGTTCTACCAGTTTCCGCATGACATCAGGTCACGACATCATAGGTCACATGCCAGGTAGTATATATAGGACGACTCATCACCTAGTCCCCCATCTTGACCTCTTTGTCATTGGGACTAGTTATCGACTGTCGAGCCTCTGCTCCAGTCTCTGTGTGTTTGCTACCGGCGCTTCACCACAGATCCCCCTTAGTATAATAAATCAAACCATTCTCTCCTGAAGGCTTATTTGAAATTATGTCGACAAAGGAGTTAAGAGTCAAAGGATCATTGTTGGAGTTTGTGTGACAGGAAGGTGTGGTAGTTTCATTATTTATCCAGTAGCCAGCTTCCACTGATGAACATTTAAACATATTTCATTCATATACTGAATACCCAAGACTACTGTATAGGAGTACACCAATACCGGTAAAACGTCTAAGATGGGGGTAAGGGTGAAGTGTGTAATATATAAGTCCTAGCACCATATAGTACTACAGCGAGAATCCTAAAAACTATAAAACACCAAACAAATCACTCTTGAAGTCTAGCATGTTGTTTATGCGAGAGCTGGTTTGACGTTGATCAAAGGTTCCACCAGTAGCTAACTCAAGAATGAAATATCAAGTGTGGAACTGGGCCTTGGATGACTTTCAGATTCTATACTACACTCTGAAAAGGGGTTCAGAAGCGGAGGGAAACACTATCAATAGGTAGGTAGGTGGTTGGGTGTAAGTAGCAGCAACCAGAGACGTGCCAATCGCAACTTGGGTACTTCAGACTCACAAAGAACAGCTTCAGAAGGTCGACAGGCCCAGCAGCTAAGTCAAACACGACTTTAGAAGTTCAACAGAACAGACAGACAGACAGTGAGCTTGGTCTCCAATGGACTTCCACTCCAGACAGACAGACAGTTGCTTCGTCCCAGCGGACTTAGCAAATCAGTGCAGACAGTCAGACAGTTCAGTTAAACAGTCAGGTGTAGTCAAATCTACCAAGTCGGTTAAGACTGGTCTCATTCTATTCTTGTGTCTCTCTCTATAGAAGTTCCCTGCTTACTACTGCCCTCATGGTACAGCAGCAAGACTGGGTGGGTAACTTGGAGCTTTCCTGACGAAAACCCCAGCCCTTATATACTGTCTACCTAGGTATTATACCTAAATCTGCACCTAATTATATATTCGTCCATATCGATGATCATCTAGTCCAAGTCAGTACCTAACTAGGATTATCAGAGAGAGTTTTGACATTATTCTCTGCTGTTTTGCCCGGAAGTTGGATGTAGAAATTAATATCCTCCTTCTCGATCATTCAGCATTTGTTATTCCTGTTTCCAGGGTGGTCCCCTTGGTTCTATACAGTTCCGAAGCAGGTTGTCCCTTCGCTCCAGACCCCATATACTCCTGTGCAGATGGTCCACTTCTATCCTCAATTCCAAACCCCTGACTAAAGTCTGAAGTTCCTCATTCGTCCCCACAGTTGTGAGTCCGTTCTCTAATATTATACTACTGTTCTCCTTACTTCAGAAGACAAACTAAGTGTTCAGAAGTAGATGGTAGACCTGATGATTGATTAGGTAGGACATAGGTATCCACTCCCTCAGTTGGGATATACTCCCATACTTCCAAAGTCGATCAGCTTCCGTTAGGGTGGCAGGTAAGTTAGCCCGTCCCTGTTGGTGTAAGCAATTCTTCTCTTCTTTTGATACTAGTTCAGAACCTTCGCTCTGTGTTTAACACTCCTTAAGTAGCCTTTCCTCATACCATGAAGTACTCCGGTACAAGTTCCAGCCACCATATTGGTGTTCTCCATGTTCTAATCAGCGGCATCTATTGCCTGACAGATTTCTAAGCTCCAGTAGACTGGTGCCGAAGGTTGGATCCTAACTCCGAAACTTGGGTCCAAGGTCTGCCACCCAGGCACCTGCAGTAGTCATCTCGGGTGACCTCTGGAAGTGGCTTCTGCCACTTCCCTCATGATTCTGAAGTGGTCTTTGCCATCTTCCTAAGTTCAGAAGTCATTGTTATTCACGTTAAGTCCGTTCAGAACTTCCCACTCTCTGTAGCAGTAGTTTTATCTCTTCGATACTACCCTTAGTATGGTCCTACACGCTTCCATAGCTATCCTTTGGGTATCACCAATGATAGCGTCTCAGAAGGCTTCCTACATGTTTCAGAAGTTGCTAACCCTCAGTCCTATGGAACCCCATAATACAGTGTTTACTTCTGAACACGTGTAACATGTTTCCGAAGGTGAGTCCTTTTACTAGCAGCTCGGGCCTCACTCTAGTACTCAATATTCCCTTTATTCTCGTAGTAATAATAGGTTATTATACTCATAAACTGCCAAAATGTAGAGAAATAGGTAAAATCTCTAAACAGCCGCTGAATGTCGTTGTTTCGAGCAAGTTATATAAACAAACTAACTCAAAAGACGCTATATGCGAGTGGGGTTCTGGCGTTGTCGAAGGTTCCACACAGAGAAATCTGATTGAACTCTATATACACCAAATAATAGACTTAGAACTTAGTCTAGAATGAGGTGTGAGGTTATATAAGTTTAGGTTTGGACAGAAACAGCAAAAACAGAGTCAGAACAATGTCTATAGAAGACTCGAACCAATATATGACAGAACAGAACAGAACAG